>ML791324.1:400639-420350 GCA_009831015.1 Picea engelmannii
AGAAATACACATAAACGCAGAGATGCAGCGGAAATAAGACTTCATTTCATTAATAACAAATGACTGAAATATGTTTACAGACAGAATGGAAATAAACTAGCTAGGGCGCTGGTAGCTTATCTCTGAGGAGAGATGTGGTTGTTACTCGCATCCGTGAGAAGATGATTACAATGAGGCTCTGAAGGCCCTTTTACAATAAACAGGAATGCCAAAATTCCTAAACATCCAAAAACCTAAAACTGAAAGAAGCAATGGTGGGGGTTCAAGTGGAATAGGTGGGTGGCCACCAATATCCACTTGGATCAGAGAACCAGATAACGGGGAGTTATTTGGATGCCTATCCCCAAAATCCTACCTAGACTAAAAACTTCTTTTGGCACCTCCTGTGGAGGAAAACTTAATGAGTTTTTTAGAAAGTTTTTAGATGAAGTTGTTTTGTGAGGATGGGGGTGAAAACCAAACTCGTTTGATTAAAAGTGGGAGTGGATAGTCCTGTCAAGAAAAGATGGGGTGTTTTCAGAATTCCTTTGGAGGAAACCTACTTAGACCTCCACGTTTCGAGAAGAGGCTATGTGAGTGAAAAAAGTGATTTTTGTGTGTGAGTGAAAGTGCGCCAAGTTTTAGTTCATTAGATGTCACCTTGCTGCATGTGGACTTCGCTTGGTCGTTACAAGAGTGTGATTACCTAATTAGCTAGATGTCATTGGTACAACCTTGCAGAATTTTAAAAGCCCTAGGAAACTAGCATGTGGACATGTGGTCTGGATGGATTTCTCCCAATTCTCTTGTGAATTGACTGGTTAGCAGGTCAGCAGAGGCCGGTTTGTGTACCTGCAAGTTAATGAAACCAAAAGGAAATCAAAATAAACCCAAATGAGGGAGGAATTGATACCTTCTCCCCAGTATGGTCGCCAATCTATTTGTACCCAATTCGTCACTTGGTGAGCAAATAAAGGGTGCTTACATGCCCAGTTGGGTCTTGCTGAGCATGACAGCTGTAGAGGAAAGGGTTAGAGAAAACAAAACAAAACTATAAGCAAGAATTAAATTAAAACAAACTAAAACTATGAGCATATGGATAAAGAAATAAAAACACAAAAAGAATAATATCACCAATGTTTTTAGGCTGATCAATTGATGAAATCAAAGCACAATGAAGAAAGGGGACTATGAGTCCCTTCTTTCTCCAATGGAAGGCTCTTGAGGCCCTCACAAACTTGCTCTCCTTACAATGAGAAAATGAGAATGATGGTGAAAGAACTCCAAGCACATTCACTCAATGGAGAGGTGAATGGCTCAATGAAATGGTGCTAATGTGTTATTGTCAAGGAGTGAGTCCTTAAAACAATCTAAGGAGCATAACATTACATGAAATTCCTTCAGAAAATGATGTTTCCTCATGGCTTTTTATAGCATAGCATTGGGTGATTATGTAACTCCTTTGAGGTGTGAAAAGGGGCTCTTTAGGGCTTAATTAGGTCTTTGACCAACCTACCATGCAGATTCAGCTCAGATTTGGGAGTCAAATCGGCTTGGGAGATGATCCATAAGTGGTTGGGAGGCTGACCAATTCCATAAATGTGTCATTTAGCAGGTGCATGTGTTTTTGCGCCAACAACCACGCATCGTGCACGCATGCATGCATTGTACATTTTTGTTCCGCGCATATGCGTGAACACCCAACTTCTATAAAGCGCCCTTCAATTTTTGGTTACTTTGTATACTTTTTGACCCTTTTTCAATGTTGTGAAATTAATTCAGTCCCATGAATGACTTCATTCCTGTTTGACGATGCTGAGTTCTTGTCGCCATGTGCGGACGAAATTTCAGTGATAACACCTAATATAAATTATCCTCTTGAGTCGACTTGTCTTCTAGGATTATTAGCCAACTCATTAGGGTTTCTTCTTGCTTCCTGGAATATTCTATTCTCGTTAGGTTTACATGTGGAGGTAAATACCTCCCGCAGCTACCATAATATCAACAGGGGGAAATTCCACAAACACAATCCTTACAAAATTGATTTCTTTGAAAATGTTTTAAAAATGACAAAGACAATCTTCAAATATCAATGAAGCTCACAATCAACTACTTGAAAATTTTAAGAGTTTGTGAAGAAAAATATAACAAATAAGAATGAACACTATCCAATATTAGTAATGCTCCCCAAGTTCAGTGAATCCCAAGAAAATGAGCTCATACGAAATACCTTTTCATCATTATCTTAACACCATGCTCATACCAATCAAAAAAAAAAATTGCAAGAGGGTTGATGTTGAATATGCCAACAAATTTCCCAGATTCGGTAGATATGAACAGATTTAGTGGAGCCTATTTTGTAGTAGTTTGTTCAACCAAATCTACCAATTTGGTATGAATGCACAAGTTTCGAAAATAGTTATGTAACTAATCTAATTACGTTCATTATTTATGTAATCCCATAGAGGCAGATAGGAGTGTGAGTGAGATGAATGGGTGAGCTAATTTAAATCTCCTTGATCTGAATAATAAGACAACCGATGTCTTCACTTGGTGGACGTAGCCCAATGTTTGGGTGAACCACGTAAATCTTTGTGTTTATAATCGGTGTGATTGTTGATTGTGTTTTCCGCATTTGCAATTATAACAAGTGGTATCAGAGCTCAGGGAGAGAGATTCGGCTGTGGAGAAATGCCTTGATTTGTTGGAGAGATGGAGCCGCCGATCTGCTGGAGAAAGATGGACGCACATCAATTTGTTGGAGATGCCCACAGGAGCGCTGACTTTTGTATCAGTGATGGGAGATATTCACGGAGGGAGCGTTTTTTTATTGATGGACTTATGATATTTTTCGGGATACATTTCAGTGTTGGCCTGTATTAGGGAAGGGATCATCATAAAGGTCACGATATCCCCTTAAAAAAATCGCATGTTTTTCAAAGAATTCAAGGTATGAAGTTATGGTTTATGTGATGGTTGACTTTTTTATTAAAAGTTGAAGGATGTCGTGAGGTGAATGTTTAAAACAATTCAAAAAGGTGGAGGAGTGTATGCATTAAAAAGGTGGTATGAAGTAAGCATGAAGGTGAATGCTTATAAAAGGTGTTTTTTTATTTTTATTTTAAATAAAGGGTGAGGTTTATACATTGACATTTTAATATTTCATTCAATGTTAAACTCACATTAAACCATTTATTAAACTTTTTTCTTTTTAAACCTTTTTGAGGTTTGTACCATTATTCCTCCACATATTTTTTCAAAGGGCCTTGGTTATTATAAGCAGTGGTGTTTTGGAATTTTTCTTTCTGCTAATGGAGAAAACTTAGAGTGATAAATTCGAAATTGAGAAGTTCAATGGCAAGAAAAATTTCGAGATATGGAAAGTGAAGATGCACGATCTTCTCGTGTAACAAGGCGTGGTGAAGGCGCTTTTGGGAAAAGCAAAGAAACTCATGACCATTTCAGATGATGAGTGGGATTTGATCGATGCGAGAGAACTGAGTGTCATACGTCTGTGTTTTGTCGATGATGTTTTGTTCAACATTGTCTCGGAGAAGACAGCAGTTGGTTTATGGATGAAGCTGGAAAGCATGTACATGACAAAATCCTTGATGAACAGGATCTTCCTGAAAAGGCAATTGTATAGTTTGTGCATGAAGGAAGGTACGAAAATAGTTGATCATTTAAATAATTTTAATAGTCTTTTAGTCCAATTGGATAGCATGGAAGTGAAATTTGAATCTGAAGACAAGGCAATTATATTATTATGTTCTTTTCCCGCGTCATGGGATCACTTTGTTACCTCTATTAGTTTCAGCAAAACAGAAAGTATTGAGTTTGATGTTATTGTTGGAGCACTATTTTTTGAGGAAACAAGGAAGAAAACCAATTCAAAAACCTATACATCTGAGGCGATGATGGTCAGAGCAGACCTAAAGAAAGAGGATAGGGTCAGAGGGATTTCTCTCAGTCAAATTCGAAGGGAAAAAAGAGAAAGCTTAAGTGTTGGTTTCGTGGAAAATCAGAACATCTTAAGAAGGACTGTTGGAAGTGACAACAAGCCTCCAAAGAAGACCCTCCAAAATAAATGAAGGAAGAGAATGCAACTGAAACAAGTTCAGCAACAGGTTCAAGTATGACTGATGAATTTTTATCAATTAGTATCGGTTCATGTCATGATCAACAATGGTTATTAGATTTTGGTGCTTCAAATCACATGTGTCTTCATAAACATTGGTTTATTACTTACCAGTCTATAGATGATGGAATATTTTACATGGGAAATGATACATCATGTAAAGTTGTGGGAATTGGTAGCATTCGAATTAAGATGTTTGATGGAACTATTAAAATACTCACTCATGTGAGACATGTACATGAGCTTAAGAAGAACCTAATTTCTTTGGGAGTCTTAGACACTAGAGGATATAAGAGTATTGTTCAAGGTGGAGTTATGAAAGTCTACAAAGGAATCCTATTGGTTATGAAAGTGAAGAAGGTTGGTAACTTGTTTCTGTTAGAAGGAAGAACTGAGTCAGATCATGCGACAACAGTATCTGAGAACAAATGAAATTTTGTTCGACTGTGGCATCAACGGTTGGGCCATATGAGCGAATAAGGATTGAAGGTATTATCTGATCGCAAATTACTTCCTAGTATAAAGTCTTTAAAGTTATATTTATGCAAGCATTGTATTTATGGAAAATAGAATAGGCAAAGATTTAAAACCGGAAGACACACCAGTGAAGGAATCCTTGATTATATCCATTCTGATGTTTGGGGACCATCCCCTACTATGTCATATGGAGGATCATCATATTTTGTAACTTTTATAGATGATTTCTCTAGAAAGGTTTGGGTCTATATGTTGAAAGGAAAGGATGATGTATTTATTGTTTTCAAGAAGTTTAGAGATTTAGTGGAAAAGAGCACTGGTAGGTCCATTAAATGTTTAAGAACTGATAATGGTGGTGAATTTACGTCAATGGAGTTTGAGAACTATTGCAAGGATTTTGGGATTGATAGGAATAAAACCACTTCCTATACTCCTTAGCAAAATGGAGTTGTTGAACGCATGAACATGACTCTTCTAGAGAGAGCATGGAGTATGCTTAGTAACACCAATTTGCAGCGGGAACTATGGGTAGAAGAAGTAACTACAGCTTGTTATCTAGTGAATCGATCACCATCAATAGCAATAGAGTGTAAGATTCCTAAAGAGGTATGAAGAGGTCACCCTTGTAATTATTCTAATCTTAAAGTTTTTGGTTGTGAAGCCTATGCTCTAATTCTGAAACATCGGCATTCTAAATTAGATCCAAAATCAAAAAGGATAATCTTTGTTGGATATGGTGATGGTATTAATGGGTAAAGGTTGTGGGATCCTACTACCCACAATATCACCATTAACAGAGATGTAATATTTGATGAATCATCTCTCATCAAATCATATATAGATGTTCAAATGAAACCGGAAGAAGTACCTAAGTATCAACATATTCAGTTTGAAACTAGTTCAAATACAAATGAAAGTGAACATGAATAAGTTTCTGAAGATGGTCATTCAGAGTTTCTTGTAGAGGAAGACATGGTTGATGATAACAATCAACAGAATGTGGATGAGCCACAAACTTCCCTAAGGAGGTCTACGCGGGTCATAGTTCCTCCAAGAAGGTATGATGATTTTGTTTCGTCAATTTATTTAAGTACTAATGATGATGAACCTTCATTCTATCAAGAAGTTGTGAAGGGTTCTAACAGTGATAAATGGAAAGAAGCAATGAAGGATTAAATGAAGGCATTAGAGAGGAATGCCACATGGGACCTAGTAAAAATTCCAAGAGACTGAAAAATTGTAGGTTGCAAGTGGGTATACAAGCTGAAGAAGGGTGTTGATAATAAGGTGGAAAGGTAAAAAGCAAGGTTGGTTGCAAAAGGATATTCTCAAAAAGAAGGTATTGACTTTCATGAGATTTTTTCACTAGCTGTTAAGATTGTTTCAATTCAAAGTGTGTTAGCATTGGTTGCTTTACTTGATTTTGAGTTGGAGCAGCTAGATGTTAAGACCTATTTCTTACATGGATATTTGGCTAAGGAGATACACATGGAACAACTTGAAGGGTTCATTCAGAATCGCAACAAGAAATTTGTTTGGAGGCTCAAGAAATCATTGTATGGTCTGAGGCAGTTGCCTAGACTATGGTACAAGAAATTTGACTCTTTCATGGTGAGCCAGAATTATACAAGGAGTGAGTATGATCATTATGTCTACTTTAAGAAATTGAATAATGGCATATTAATTATATTAGTATTGTATGTTGACGATATGTTTTTAGCGATCGAAATCATAACTAATATCAACAGGTTAAAGGCTCAGATGGCTAGGACGTTCAATATGAAAGATCTAGGAGAAGCAAGGCAGATTTTGGGCATGGAGATATTCAGAGACAAGAGTAATGGTAATATTTGGTTGTCACAACAGAAGTATGTTGAGAAGATACTTTTGAGGTTTGGTATGAACGATGTGAAACCAATTTCGGTCCCTTTGGCTTCCCATTTTAAGCTTTCTTCAAGTTTATGTCCTAGTACAAAAGAAGAAAAGGAATATATGTATCGAATATCGTATACTAATGCAGTAGGAAGTTTAATGTATGTGATGGTTAGTACAAAGGCCAGACATTTCACATGCAGTTGGGGTTGTCAGCAGGTATATGGAAAATCCAGGTAAAGAGCATTGGGCAGTAGTGAAATGGGTGCTTCGGTATCTAAGGGGCACAAGTGATTATTGTATCACCTATAACGGTGGTTGTGAGTTAGTATTTGGATATGTTGATTCTAATTTTGCAAGTGATTTGGACAAGAGAAGGTCGAATTCAGGGTATGTCTTTACTCTTGTAGGTGGAGCTATTAGTTGGATGTCAAAGCTACAGAACATTGTTTCTTTATCCACTATATAAGCAGAATACGTAGCTACTTCACATGCTTGCAAAGAGGCAGTTTGGTTGAAAGGTTTGTTTGGTGAGTTTGGAAGGATGCAAGACAAAGTAAAGTTACTTTGTGATAACCAAAGTGTTATTCACTTGGCTAAGAATCCATCCTATCACAGTAAAACAAAACATATACCTATCAAGTACCATTTTTTAAGATAGGTCATTGACGAAGGTGGAGTCTCTCTTGAGAAAGTGCATACAAAAGAGAACTACGCAGACATGTTCACAAAACCAGTACTTTTAGAGAAGCTACGATGGTGCTTGGCTTATGTTGGCTTGCAGAAAAGGTGATGAACAAAAAGAAGGAGCAAGGTATCAAGTTAATTATTGTCAAGGTGAAGATTGTTGAATATGGCAACGAATTTCCCAGAATCGGTAGATATGAGTAGATTTAGTGGAGCCTATTTTGTAGTAGTCTGTTCAACCAAATCTACCAATTTGGTATGAACGCACAAGTTTAGAAAATAGTTATGTAACTAATCTAATTATGTTCAATATTTATGTAAGCCCATAGACGTAGACAGGAGCGTTAGTGAGATGAATGGGTGAGATACTGTAAATATCCTTTATCTGAATAATAAGACAATCGATGCCTTCGCTTGGTGGACGTAGCCCAATGTTTGGGTGAACCACGTAAATCTATGTGTTTATAATCTGTGTGATTGTTGATTGTGTTTTCCGCATTTGAAGTTATAATAGTTGACACCTTTGTCTAACATAAATAAATTTCTTATAATGCACACAAGGTAAAAAATAACAGGAACATATTTTCAAATAAAATAATATTTAAAATACCTTATCTTGATTAACATGCAACTCCAACCATGTGAACTATATTATTTTAATGCACCAATATCTATGACATGGCTCACCATGAGTAAGCCACAAGCATCTTAGCTTAGCACTCGATAAATCCTAATCCTAGCACTTCCTCAACCTCTCAAATGGATGGTTGTCCCATCTGGAGCTAAGCCCATGCATATATACAGGGCTCTGGAACCTATATTTTGGTCTGAAATAACTTTATATGTGACATAAAATCATTATTTTGTAGAAAAATACATGCTTATCGATCTAGTCAATTGGATTGTGACTCTAATCATAGATTCCTGATAAGTTGGATTCGAACTCAACCCTCGTTGAACACTCAATCGAGTATATTAACCCAACTAGCATTGAATATTTATTCACCCACTAATGTTAAAGAATAGGTTGGAGTCATCCTAATGGAGAGTGAGAACACCATGAAACAAAATTCAGGCATGTGTAATAAAAAAAGAATTGTGCAAGCTTCAATTTTAAAGAGAGGAGGGTCGTCATTGTCAAGAGAGAAATATGCCCATAGATGGTGAGTTACACACAATTGAAGTAATGGTCATATGTGACCCTGGGAGAAAGGGTTACGATATGTACAATTCTAAAGCCATGAATCATAAATGTTGTGACCTAAACCAATGGGCCACGAATCAAAATAGAACAAAGGCATGATCTAAGACAAAAAAAGAAAAAAGTAGATCTAAATGTAAATATGAAACCAAAAAAATGAGTTGATAGATTGACATATTTGAGGCTACAATTTGAGGCATGATATTTAGATTTGAACCACACTTCTTGTAACATCCCCGACCACCCACAAGTCGGGCAATGCCACTACCATGGAATTTACACTTATATATAATATTCATTAAATCAAATTAACACATTTAACATAGATTTACTACCATCATACAGACTTAAATAGAATTAACAACAATTCATACATGCAATGGAATACATGATAACATTCCAGCATTATGCATAACATAAAATTAAGCAGATAAATTATACTTATCTTTCAACTAGAATAACACCACCAATTGCATGCAGACCTTCCACGAACCTCCCAGCCTTAGACCATGCTGCTCATCATTCTTAGCAGTAGGTCACCCCTGATATGGGACTAAGCTCCACTGGGCAAGGGAATCCTAGGCTAGGAAAGGTCAACAGGAAGACACACAGTTTATGAGGATGGATTCTCTCCCAGGAGCCACTTATGCCCACTGATCGCATACTCTCATTCCCCACATGCATGTCCCACCCCAGGAGTATACACCTTCACTGTCACAAGAGACAGTCCTTCGACTGCTAAACCTCCCTTTCCTTGGGCTTCAGCAACAGGTCGGACTGGAATTCTCTAAGCTCTGTGGCAGCTACAGGACCCCTTCCAGAAGTTCTCACTTCCTCTACGCACTCTCTCACCTAGAGAGAGTCGCTCACAGGCCTAAAAACCTTCATCTTCAACCACAACCACCTCCCTCACCTAGAGAGAGTGTTGCACACAGGCCTGACAAATCGCTTCTTCAACCACAACCATCTCTCTCACTTGGAGAGAGTGTTGCACACAGGCCTGACAACCTGCTTCTTCAGCTCCATTCCAGCACAAGGAGGACAACAGTAAGGCTTAGAAAGGAACAAATGACGGCAGCAATCACACTCATCCAAGGGACTGCATGGCCATAACAGCCCATAGTCATGACACACGTGGCACAGATAATACATAGGATACTCGGGCTTCACAGAAGACGTGGATCAGTCCACGGATTCTCATTAGGTTTACAGGACACACAGGATGGTTTTTCCACCTTCCTGTGAGTGGTTTCTCAGGTGACCATGGATGTACAGAGGTCGGTGACAGATACCAATGAGTTCAGACGGAGAATGGACAAATCGAAGCACAAACAACCTTCAATGCGCGCGGTTATGCAGATACAGACGCAGAGGCCAAAAATGGGTTCAAATGGGCATCCCAACGAACTCAGGCTGAGGATGACAGAATTGAAGAGCAAACCCCCAACACAGCTAACTTTTGTAGCTTTAACTGCATGCACCCAGGTCGACACCTATCTTCCTGGAGCTGCATGCACTACATTTGCATTCGTTCCCATTTCCCAGGAAATTAGGACAACACTTGGTCAATTGAACACCTTAGCCTTCAGGAAATAATAATAAATTATTATCCCCTTTAGAGGTAATCCCCCTAGATTAGACCCTAGGCCCACACACTTAGCCTCCTCCCTTACTCAACCTTGTGGAAGCTTAGTCCCCCATCACTCTTTCTTCATGGTCGGTCTGCACACAGTGATGTTTATATTTTATTAATGATCTTCATAATTACATATACAAAATCAGGCTCCTAGCCTTTAACACCTAGGCTCTCTGGCCTAGTAAACACATAAGCCCCCCAGTTTATCAACACTTGGCTCACCAGCCTATAAACATGATTACAAATAATTATATAATGGGGGCTCTTCCTTGGGGATATTACAATCCCCTCCCCTTATTTTTTCATTGTCCTCAGTGCAACTCTTTACACAACATCAGCAAGATTTCCAAAATCTTCAAAAAGATGTGGGTATTATGCCCGCATAGCATCCTCATGCTCCCATGTCATGTCCTCAGGACCAGTCCACTGGACCTTTACAAGCCCTATGGCTCGATTCCAAAGTCGTTTTCTCTTCCGATCCAATATGTGCACCGGATGCACTTGCAAGACACCTTCTTTCTCCACTTGAATCACATTCCAATCAATTACATGATTAGCATCAGGTATATATTTCTTAACAAATGAAATATGAAACACATTATGTATATTCGTGAATGCAGGTAATGCAAGCATATATGCAATGTATATATATGTATATACAGGCAATTCTAATAACATTATAACCTGTATACATGATACACAACATACAATAAATAGAGAATTGTACTTATCTTTTGATTGAGAAGAAATTCCACATCAACATGATCTATACCAAAGTACCAAACCTCAGCAACACTCCAACCAACCGTCTCTCCTTCCCTGCATGCATTTCCCACCCTAGGAGTGTACACCTTCACTGTCACACAGTCCATCGCCTGTTACACCTCCCTTTCCTTGGGCTTCAGTAATAGGCCAGACCGGAAGTCTTAGAGCACCATGGCTTGAGGAGTTCCAACTACCCTCAAAGGTCTCCAATCAACATCTTCCCAAGCTACTCTTTGTAGTCAACATTCTAACTTTTATCAACATCATCTCATCTGCATCACCCACATGCAGTTATCATGAGAGAACATAAAATAATTCATTTAGGAACTCCAATTAGTTCAAAAGGGAAATCAACTTTTATCCCCAAAACATGAAATTCTATTTCATGATTCATCTTGGTTGTTTCCATATTATGAATGCAGCCATCCTTGTGATTTTCCACAGGCACCAAACTGCATACCAATTTCCTACAAGACTTCATCTTGCATACTGCCAACAAATTGTCAGCATTTTATGTACATCATAATTCAACATGTACAACACCTTATGTAATGATCTTAGAATTGCCTGCACCTAGCAATTCAATCACAATTACCAAACAATTTAACCAAATAGAATGACTCATCATTCTATGCATATGCATGTTCATAATTAATAATAGTAAGTTTATTATTTCAATTTTCTGAACATAAAATTTTGTGTAGTCTCTATCATGTGACTACCTGGCTTGCAAATTTCCTGTTGCAATGTTTAACAGTTCCTAAAATGTTCTCAACTTCATGAGTTAGCAACATTTCAGCCATTAGTATAATTATTTCCATGCCAAAAACATATATACATGCACTCACAAAATGCATTCAGCAAAGTGCATTTAAGTATACAATTCCATAATGTATGGGTGTGACTCTGCCCCTTACTAGACATGAGTACAACTCTCAATGCCTATTTATTCAGTGTACCCTTGTATTGATTTACATAATTCTCTTTATCTCAGTCATGTATCTCACCATCTATAAGTTGGAATTCTGGCCAATGTGTTGACACATTCTCCACACACTTCCTATTGTCTTCCCAATTAATTGGATACCTTCCTTTTCGACCCGAACACTACACCAAGAATATAATTTTGTGGTGTTCATTAGTGTTAGCAAAAAGGTTGCAGTCCAAGTTTTATTTAAAGGTGGGAAGCTTTTAGTACCTGTGTGGTTCATAACCTTTCCATATCCATACCTTGCCATATCCAACCAGGTACTGGTCTCATACATGAATAGCTTACTGGCATTCATTCCTATAACAAGGTCTTATCTTTTAATTATTTGGTTATTACCCCATAACCAAATTAACATGAAATTCTACTGTCTCAGTGTGTGCATTCAGAAGCTAAAAAGATTTGAATTAATACATGCCTCCAGCCTTTACCACATCCAGTGGTATGCATTCAATAATATAATCATGTGATTTTATATAATAACTCTAACTGAGGAAATTCTTACCTAAATTTCCTTTCAGCAATTATGCAAAAAGAGTAATAAAAACTCATACCTGCATGACTGCCATTAATAAATTTTATACTATCTAAATGTCTGATGGCAGTAGAATCTTTCATGCTTCTTTTATCAAACTTATAACCAACACTTCATCTCTTTGTTTCTTCCCTCCTTATGCAACAACATCACCAACAACACTTGCAAACACACAAGCATTCGTTCCTCTAGCTGACTCAACAAGTCATAACATACTTGCTGCCACAGAAATTGCAACAACTTCTTTCCCATGTGCAACTTTTCCTTGTTGATCCTAGAAGTCTACAATTCTTCCTGGATTCTTGAATCTTCTTGTACTCTCACTGCAATCATTGTGCATTATTATTCTTTCCCTTAGCACTTTCAACGCAATGCCTCCACCTCAGCGGGGTCTGCTGACCTGCCGATCAAAGGATATTTCAATATTCTCAATCGAATTGACTCTTCAGGGTCGTGATTGAACCCAAAACAATTATACACAGACCCCCTTTTCTCCTTTAGTCGCAGATCTTGACAGACCTGCAAGCTATTCCTGCATGCTTCCAAAACTCCAAGTTTCAGGCGCTAGCCCCTTTTTCATTATCCCTTTCCATCATAAGACCGTGGGCTATGACCTCGCGTAAGTGTGTGATTGCGGGCATGGGAAAGAGTGGTTTTAGACCAACCCGCTTTTCACCCCACAATTCACCTCCAGCTGCCACGTATCCTTTTTCTAAAACCGTGGTATAAATTTCGGTCCACTCTCAGATTTTTAACATCCGAGCAAGTTTTGGCCCCACATTCTAGCTCGTTCATCGATCTCCAATCCCATGGTGATGATCCGCAATCAATGGTTTCTATATATCCTCCTTCCACACACGATCCCAGATCTACACGATCTGTCGACACATAGCTCCCTTCCAAATCAATGTCTACGATTGATTATGGCTCTCCGACCCTCGGAAGTTTCAACTCTCAACTATCTTCTTTTCCCCGTATGAAAATATTCTAGAGTGGAAGATCTATTGACACCTCTCCTGAACAATCGGACGGTTTTGATGAACTCTAACTCTCCAGCCTTCGGGATTTCTCACGTCTCTACACACACAAATCTCTGGAGTGAATTCCCCGGAGTGACAGATCTTCTTCCACGCGTCCTCTCCAAATCAACGGCCCTGATTCTCTTTGGGACTTTGACTCTTTTTTACCAAGACCAGATCAATAGTCCTTCAACCTCCTCCTCGATCAACGATTGAGATATCCTTCGGGACTTCAGTGCTTTCACCCTCTGCTTTCCTTCGGAGTGCTCTGTTCCTGTAGTTCCAGATCTAGCGTTGCGTGTCTTCCTTCACATCGACATCTCTCGTCGTTTCAAGCAATTGGCGCTTCAGGATATTTCGAAACACAAATTCTCAGAAACCCCGGAGTACGATCCTTTTAATTTCACGATCTAGTGACAGTTTTCCAACCCAAATCAATGGCTCCCAGCTACTCCGGCTATTTGAGCTTCGGCGATTTCAAACTTTCATCCTTCGCATTCTCCCAGAGAATTTTCACTCAGAGTTCATGATCTGTTTCCATGTGCCCTTCTAGATCTGACGGTACAGAATTCTTCTCACAACTGATATGACGGTTGTTGTCGCTCCTCCTTCTAATCTTTTGACTTCTTCCGCCTTGGAATATTTTGTCAGTGTTCAAAGGCTTCAGCCTTTGACCTTTCTCTTGTGAGTCCGCCTCTTGGATCTCGTCTTCTCTCTCGTATGTCTTATCTCTTTTGAGATTTAGGACTTAGAATGAGTCTGTCTTCCATGCACTCCTTGTGTTATCTCTTCTGAGATTTTTTATTTACTTAGTCTCCTAAGGGTCTCGGCCCTTCAGTTTCCTTTCATAGGAAAACTTCGTGCCCTCCTAGCAACCTTCTGCTCAAAGCACACCTTGTTGAGCATTTTCTATAGAGTGTTCAATAGCTCTATGAGTATCTTCCTCTAATACTCTTCTCCCTAAACTTGACAAAGAGTCCTCTCTATGCACACTTGCACTTGCCCGATGCCCGCCTGGCAGAGCCCTACAAAGTTCTTAGTGACTCTATCTCTCTCTGAACTAAACACAGAGTTCTTCTTGTGCACTCCTTGCACTTCTGCTAATGAATGTTCAATAGTATCTCTCCTAAGCTTCTCTTAGGTTAACTTATCTTTTTCAATGCACTCCTTGCAGAGAATGTGCACTGCTTGCACTTGAAACTCAAAGAAGAGAAATAATTGAAACTTATTCAATACTTCACTAGTTTACACATTCAAACCAATCTGATTTAAGAAAATGTTCAGATTTCATTTTCTTTCTGATCTCTTCTCTGGTCTATAATCATTTTTGGGCACTAGCCCCTTTATCTCAGTCCCCAACCCATGCGACCATGGGTCATGACCAAGCGCTAGATCAATAAGCGCTTACTCAGGCCTTTGGCTTCGGAAGATTTCAAAGAACCACACAACAATCTCTCAGAGTTCCATATTACCAAACTCATGACGTAGGGCGGATCAACTGTCCACGTCTACTCAACATCCAACAGTTGACACTTACTATGGAACCTTATGTGTTTGAGTTTTGAGACTTCGGGTCTTTGGGACTTCGGAGCTTTGGAGGATCTCGCATCCACACATCTGAACTGTTAATCTCATAATATTCCCAATATCCTTTGGTGACGTCATTACGTCCCATCACTTAAAATTTTCCGATTGTGAGGGAAAGCAATGGTGGTTTTGGATTAACCCGCCTTCAATCCAGCAATTTTTCTAACACTGACACGCAACCCCTCGGTGAAACCGCGGTTTGGATTGCGGGACCGCCTTGGAGAATTAACTCTCGTGCAACTTGGGTCCCTGCAATGCCTCCTGGACGTTGATCTTGATGTATCATTATCAACGCCAGTATGGGTCCTTCGACCTTTAAATATGTTATGTAACCTTGGCCCCACTAGCCCTATTCATATGGCAAGCCACATGGCGGAATACTAGCGGCTGATACGTGGCCCATTCATATGGGCAACAGGCGTCACGTTCCAATTCCATTTCAACCTTTCACGGGTTCAAAACCCACTAACATGTGGCACACATCCCATCTGTCCATGTCCATCCAAGTGACATCATCATGACTTACTACTTCGACTCTTTGGGAGCTTTCTCCCTTCACTACTGCGTTTGACCTTTTAATATTGGCTTGATCCAATGGTCGAGCTCTCATCTCCATATCTACGGTGTAGATCCACTTCAAAGCTTTGGGCTTTGGCCCTTCTCTTGTTTCTGACATCATACTTCATTGAAGTCACAAAGTCCAAAGGGCTTCCAGTTTAAATCCTCTGCACCTTCCCCAGATTTGATGGTCGTAATGGATTTCCCTTCCTTCCAAACAAATCCTACGGTGCAGAACAGACTCTGTGACTCTATGGATTTCCAAAGGAATTCACGGCTAACTGCCTCGCAACATTACCAAATCTGACGGTCATGAAGGATTTTCCTTCTCCCAAGCAAATCCTAAGGTCCACATTACTCTACGGCCCAATACCACTTATGTCGTGGTTTTATGACACCGCTACTCCTCCTGAGCTTCATAACACGACCAAGGTAACTTCTTGGCACTTAGGAAGGTTCTGAGGTTTGAAATTGGTCCTCCAGACACAATTTCCTCTTGAAACCTTGGGTCCAATGACCACTTATCTATCCCATTCAGGCTCAGTGTTTGAAACCTTGGGTAAGAACTTGAGTTTTGTCCATTTTGACAATAACTCCTTCCGAAACTCTTGCTTCAACTTCCACTAACATGGCCCATCCAGGATCAATGTTGTAACCATGCTCTAATACCATATTGTAACATCCTTGGCCACCCGTAGGCTGGGTAATGCGGAATATACACTTATATATAGTATGCATTAAATCAAATTAACACATTTAACATAGAGTTACTACCATCATACAGACTTAAATAGAACTAACAACAATTCATACATGTAACGGAATACATGATAACATTCCAGCATTATGCATAACATAAAATTAAGCAGATAAATTATACTTATCTTTCAACTGGAATAACACCACCAACTGTGTGCAGACCTTCCATGAACCTCCCAGCCTTAGACCACGTTGTTCATCATTCTTAGCAGTAGGTCACCCTCGAGCTGGGACTAAGCTCCACCGAGCAAGGGAATCCTAGGCTAGGCAAGGTCAACAGGAGGACACATATTTTATGAGGATGGATTCTCTCCTATGAGTCAATTATGCCCACTGCTCATAGACTCTCATTCCCCACATGCATGTCCCACCCCAGGAGTATACACCTTCATTGTCACACAGGACAATCCTTCGGCTGCTAAACCTCCATTTCCTTGGGCTTCAGCAATAGGCCAGACCAGAATTCTATGAGCTATGTGGAAGCTACAGGACCCCTTCCAGGAGTTCTCACTTCCTCTGCACACTCTCTCACCTCCAAAGAGTCACTCACAAGCTTGACAACCTACCTCTTCAACCACAACCACCTCCCTCACCTGGAAAGAGTGTTGCACACAGGCCTGACAACCTGCTTCTTCAACCACAACCACCTCTCTCACCTAGAGAGAGTGTTGTACATAGGCTTGAAAATCTACTTCTTCAGCTCCATTCCAGCACAAGGAGGACAACAATAAGGCTCAGCAAGGAACATATGATGGAATTAATCACACTCAATCAAGGGATTGCGTGGCCACAACATCCCACAATCATGATACACATGGCACAGATAATACATAGGATACTTGGGCTTCACAAAAGAAGTGGATCAGTCCACGGGTTCTCACTGGGTTCACAGGACACACAGGTCAGTTTTTCCACCTTCCTGTGAGTGGTTTCTCGTGTGACCATGGATGTATAGAGGTCGATGATAGAGACCAACGAGTTCATACGGAGAATGGGAAAATGGCAGCGCAAACAACCTTCATTGCGCGCAGTTATGCAGATACAAACGCAGAGGCCAAAAACAGGTTCAGACAGGAATCCCAATGAACTCAGGTGGAGGATGACAGAATGGAAGAGTGAACCCCCAACACGGCTGACTTCTTCAGCTTTAACTTCATGCGCCTAGGTTGACACATGTCTTCCTAGAGCTACATGCACTACATTTGCATCTGTTCCCCTTTCCCGGGAACTTAGGACAACACTTGGTCAATTGACCACCTTAGCCTTCAGGAAATAATAATAAATTATTATCCCCTTTAGAGGTAAGCCCCCTAGCTTATCCCATAGGCCCACACACTTATCCTCCTCCCTTACCCAACCTTGTGTAAGCTTATTCCCCCATCACTCTTTCTTTGTGATCGATCTGCACGTAGTGATGTTTATATTTTATTAATTATTTGCATAATTGCATATACAAAATTAGGGTCCTGGCCTTTAACACCTAGGCTCTCTGGCCTAGTAAACACATAAGCCCACCATCTTATCAACACTTGGCTCACCAGCCTATAAACATGATCACAATTCATAATATAACTGGGGCTCGTCCTTGGGGATATTACACTTATTCTCCCAAAAAATAAGCTATAGATCTATGGTGAAGGGTGGAACAAATGTAAACCATGAGCCCCTAAATTTGATTGCAAGTCACTCATGATTTCACTGGTGAAGAATCAAATCCCATGGGCATAAACGCAAACAATAACCTCCACCTACAAACAAAGGAATCCACCACCCAAACCTATTTAGATCAAAAGGAAAGAACAAAGAGAAAATACACAAAACCAAATAGGATCAGAAAGAAGCTCTAATACCAATGATATGGGAAATCTCACTCATGAGTTCAGTTCTACACAAGAAGTATGAAATCAAACCTCTGGCTAAATTTTCATTAATCAAACCCATGCTTATATAGCCTTACATCAAGAAAACCACCTCAACAAACTGGGAGGAAAGATCCTAAAAAATAGCAACGAAAATACAATGATAGAGATAGTTGGAGATAGGATTTCAACTACTCCACAAGAATAGGAAACTAAGAAGGAATCAAAAACAAACAAAAATATCCTATATGCACACAAAATAAAAATATGAGGAAAACATGAACTAGGAAACATATTACATGCTAAGCACTAATAATCTTATCACGGGATTAACATTGTTTTATTGGTGTTTTTCAAGTGTGAAAGTTTTGACTCTAAGACAATTAAAATGATGTTAAATACATTGATATGTTAACGTTAAGGTATGGAAATCAATGCTTTGATATATTGGCATTAAGAGAGAATTTTACTATGCAGTCCCTGTCCCACAGGTCTTGAATTTTTCCCTCTTATAAACATTGCCAATGATGCAAAAGAGTGTTGCATGTAGTCTTGAGTTCAAGCCCAACAATGATGATGATTCATGGTCGTAGTAGCCTAACAATAGTGGTAAGTTGTCAACGTTGTTCAACTATTATGACCATGAATTGTCACTATTTCCCATGTTGAAATCATGACCACAAGCAACATTATTTTGGAGTGTCAATACAGGTATATAAAGAGAAAAATGTAGAACTGTGAGATAGGTATTTCATAGGGAAAGAAAACCTTGGGTACTTGTGAAAGAAATCTATGTTGCATTTGTCCTCTATTTTTATTTCCAGGAAAAATAAAATGTCAAGGCAATTCAATCAATTATAACACCAATTTTAGTCATTTTACATAATGATCATGACCATTAAATTAGATAATTACAAAATCACAATAAAGAAACACACTTTAACTAAAGACACATTAGACCAAGTTGATTTTGAATAACTCTTAAGTGTCTAAATAACCTAACATCCCAGGTCCTTAAGAAAAACTTAGGTTAGGATTGAAGAATTTACAAAGGAGACACATTAACACAAGGAAGGAGGCATTAGAGTCTATCCACCATTAATGATAACTTCCTAAACTCTTAACATAGATGGAAGCTTGGAAAGCTTTGCTTCTAAAAGAGTATTTGTGAAAATTCCTACAATTTGATCATTTGTACATCAATAGAGCACTTTGAGGACATGATCCTAAAGAAGTTTCATGATGAAGTGCATGTGTAGCTCTATATATTTGTTATGCTAATGTTGAACTAAATCTTTTACAAGTTGAATGGCACTCTGATTACCACACCAAAGTGTGGTTGGATGTTGTTGTTGGAATCCAAACTCTGAAAGGATCTATCCAACCCAAAGGAATTATTGACTTGCACTAATTGCACCTTGATTGCAAGATACCAGATATAATAAATACGCAGAACAAAAATAAAATGCTAGAAATGGCCGAATAACAGTAATATGACCAGCATAATCTCCACAATAACACAGAAATAATATGAGAACAACAACTGAAATAGCACTTTGATTCAGAAAGCAATGTTCACAGGCCTCTTCGAGGGGGAAACCTCCAGTCGAGCAGCGCTCTGTTACAATAATCTCCAAGCTAGGGTTTTCAT
>ML791324.1:420853-438820 GCA_009831015.1 Picea engelmannii
GAAACATGAAAAACAGGATGTAGCTTCGACTGACTGGGCAGAGCTAACTGATATGTGACTTGTCCCACACACTTGAGAACTGTGTAAGGGCCATAAAATTTGGGCTCTAGCTTCTGATAATGCTCGACCTTAAGGGAAGTTTGCTTATATGGTTGCAGTCTCAGAAACACCTGATCCCCTTCTGCAAATTGATGTTCAGAGCGACCTTGATATGATTTTTGCTTCATTCGATTCTGTGCCATGACCAATTTTTCTTTAAGGGTACGAAGGATATCCTCTCGGATTGTAAGTGTTTGGTCAACCACTTGGACCTTCGAGGTACCCGATAAGTATGAGAGAATTGAAGGTGGCTTTTGTCCATATACCGCTTCAAAAGGAGTCATGTGAGTGGTTGTATGGTATGTAGTGTTGTACCACCATTCGGCTAGGGGTAACCATTGATCCCACTGGTGTTGTTTTTCAGAGGAAAAGCACCTCAGATATGTTTCCAAACACTTGTTGACAACTTCCGTTTGACCATCTGTCTAGGGATGATAAGCTGAGCTGAGATGCAATTATGTGCCTTGTAGCTTAAACAGTTCTTTCCAAAAATTGCTTGTGAAAGTTGGGTCACAATCAGAAACAATAGAGTGTGGCATGCCATGAAGCTTGAAGACCTGGTCCATGAAAATTTGAGCCACCATGGATGTAGTAAATGGGTGGTGAAGAGGGAAAAAATGAGCATACTTGGAAAGGCGATCCACCACCACCATTATGACTGATTTATTCCCCGATTTTGGTAAGCCTGTAATAAAGTCCATAGAGATATCCTTCCAAATAGCAGGGGGAATCAGAAGTGGTTGGAGGGTGCCCGGAGATTTGACTGTTTCTCCCTTGTTGCATTGATACACCTCACATTCAGTGACAAACTTACAAATGTTCTGTTTCATACCATCCCAGAAAAAAGAACGTTTGACCCGGTCATATGTTTTGGTGAACCCTGAGTGCCTCGTTGTGGGTGTAGCATGAAGCTCAGAAAGTACCGTGGATTTCAGCTTGGATTGTTTACTTAAATACAAGTGGCCTTTGTATCAAAGCTCATCCTGGAGCCAGGAGTACCCTGGGGGAGCTGAAGCCTTGTTCTGCAGTTGTTGGATCAGATGCAAAATTTTGGGATCTTGAAGCCATTCCTGGCACACAGCTTGGAGCCAATCGGGTACAATGAAGGAAAGAGAAAAAAGGGATCCTTCGTCTTCATATTTCTTAGACAATGCATCTGCCACAACATTGTCTTTGCCCTTCTTGTAAATGATCTCATAATCATATCCAATGAGCTTAGTCACCCATTTTTGTTGCTCCTGGGAGGAAATGAGTTGTTCCAGAAAGTACTTGAGGCTTTGATGGTTGGTATTAATTTGGAAGCGTTTCCCCAAGAGATAAGGATGCCACAGCTCAATGGCATGCAGAATCGCCAACATTTCCTTTTCATAAATGGGTTTGCCCAGATTTCTTTCAGACAGTTGCTTGCTGGTGAAGGCCAAAGGTCAACCCTCTTGCATAAGGACAATGCTGATTCCTTTCCCTGAGGTGTAACATTCCAACACAAAGGTCTTTGTGAAATCGGGAAGGGATAGAACCGGAGTGGTGCACATGGTCATCTTCAAGGTTTGAAAAGCTTGAGCAGTGGCTGGATTCCAAGTGAAAGATTTCTTTTTGAGGAGAGTCGTGAGAGGTGCTGCAATCTTTTCGTAGTTCTTAAAAAACTTGTGATAATACCCTGTTAGGCCCAAAAATCCACGCAAGCTTTTGAGAATCTTTGGGTGCAGCCAGTCTTCCATAGCTTCAATCTTTTTCAGGTGCACCCTGACACCATCCTTTCCCACTAGATGACCCAAGTATTCTACTTCTGAGGCACCAAAATCACATTTGGACTGTTTCAGGAAAAGTTGGTGCTAAGAGAGTAGGCAGAGAACTTGATCCACATGAGTAAGATGGTCTATCCAGTTTTTTCTATAGATTAGGATATCATCAAAGAAAACTAAGACAAAATGATGGAGAAAAGGGCGGAAGACATGGTTCATGAGGCTCTGGAAGGTGGAGGGGGCATTACACAAGCCAAAGGGCATGACCAAAAACTCATAGTGGCCCTCATGAGTGTGAAAGGTTGTCTTGGGAATGTCACCCTCTTTCATACGTATCTAGTGATAGCCCAAGCGAAGATCAAGTTTGGTAAAGAATTGGGCGCCACTCAATTCATCTAGGAGGTCATCAATGAGAGGAATGGGAAATTTGTCTTTGATGGTCAGTTTTTTGAGAGCTCGGAAGTCAGGACACATTCTCTAAGAACCTTCTTTCTTCAGTACCATGATGACTGGAGATGTGTAAGGGCTCGTACTAGGACAGATGATGCCTGTAGTAAGGAGTTCCTGGACCATTTTCTCAATTTCATTTGTTTGTGCAAAGATGTGGCGATATGGACGGATATTGGAGGGAAGGCTTCATGGGACAAGGCGAATGGAATGATCATGAACACCGCAGGAAGGAGGGAATCCTTGGGGAGTGGAAAATACCGTTTGATGTTTATAAAGGAGGGCTTGGAGGTCTTGGGGCACTGGGGGTGTCTCTATGGCTTGTATGGTGTGGAGTTGGGCAATGACACCAGAATGACCTTTTTTGAGCAGCTTTTCCATGCGATGAGAATTGATGACCTCAGGTGAACCAGCAGTGATGCCTTGGAATTTATATTGGTGGCCTTCTTGGTTGAATTGCATGGTTAAGTTCTAAAAATCCATGAGAATGGGACCCAAAGTCCTTAGCCAGTCTGCACCCAACACAATGTCGCAACCGCCCATGTCAATAGAAAACATATGGGATTTAGGTGGTAGTCACCAATTTGGAGACGCACATTTTCACAACGCCCACCACATTTCATAGAACCACCATTGGCAATCATGATTTGGAAATTGTTGACAGCATGGATGTAGAAATGGGTTTCTTGGGCAATGCGGCAATGAATAAAATTGTGGGTGTTGCCACTATCAACCAGAATGATGACCTTTCGGTGCTTGAGGTAACCGATTAACTTGAGGGTTTGGGGGGCACAGAAGCTGGTGAGAGCATTGAGGGAAATGATCGGTTCCACTTTGGGAGGGTCGGAGGGAGGGTTTATGTCAGTGATTTCTGGTGACTCGGGCACAAGGGGAGTTTCAACATCCTCTTCCGGAATATCCTTAGAGATGGCCATAAAAATCTTTTGTTCCTTACATTTGTGGCCCGGGAAATATTTGTCATCACAATTATAACAGAGGCCTTTGAGTTGGTGTTCAGCCATTTTATCCCTGGTCAATTTTTGGATATTTAATGGGGCGGAGGGAGTAGTGGGGTTTACTGGTTTAGGGCGAGGGATAAAGGAAGGCTTATGGTTTTGAGAGGAAAAAATTTGTTGTGCTTCTTTATCTTTTTTAGTATCCTCCACCCAAGTCACAGGCTGAGCCATGAGGACATTGGCCCGAATCTCCTCCTTGAGGCCACTGATGAAACACTCTCGAAAGAAAGCATCAGTCATGCCCTCTGTTCGAAAAGCCAGGCACTCAAATGCAGCTATGAAGTCTTCTATTGTTCATGATTGTTTCAATTTTGTCAAATGGCCCAAATGGTTGGTGTCAGTGTCAAAGCGTTCATAATGCTCAATCACAAATTGGGTCCAAGCAATATACCCTTGACAGGAAGTTTTTCTCCATTGCCACCATTTCCAGCGTTCTTGATCTAGATGGAGAACACCATACCAGAGTTTGGCCAAGTCATCTGTAATGTTCTAGAGAGAGAAATAATGTTCCATTTGGGTGACCCAACCAGTGGGGTCCGAGCCATCAAATTTGGTTACATCCACCCGCATAAGGCGTATGTCCCGTTGAAAGTTATGGGGCTGAAAGGTATGGGAAGAAGTTTCACCTTCAGTCTTTGTATGTGCATCAGGAAAAGGGTCATTGGTAGGGATCTTGAGTTTGGTGCAGAGTGATGCAAAGACAAATTCAAGTTGGGTGGTCAGTTCTTGTTTGACTTCTGCCATTGCGGACTACACAGATGAATTTATGGTGGTATTGATGGATGTATCATGGGAGGCAATAGTAGCACTGAGTTGTTTCACTTCTTGTTGGGTCTCGAGGAAACTAGATTGCAAGGTGTTGAAGCGATACTCCAGTTCTTGGCTATGGGTATGGGCCATGAGGATGGGTGAACTGAAAATGGAGTGGGCGGGGTTAGAAGTTTTTGTAGAAAAATGATATGGATGAATGTGATAAGGGAGAAGAGATGAATCTAATGGATTAGGTCTCAAATAATGGTGAAAAAAATTCCAGACTTTTTTTTATTTTTTTTTACAGCTGTTGGGTTATATTTCGGTCTGAAGAATGTTGTAGTGCTGAAATCCCCAAATTCTTTACCAGAAAGAAATGTGTATTTACTTGGCAACCCGAACACAGTTGTGCGGCAATAGATCTAGCCGGTTTAATTTGTTTATGTTTATGTTCCCCAAGGGTTAGGTATTCAAGGGTTCTACAGACAAGGGTTTGCCCTGTGCTATAGCTCTCTGATATACATGCGGGGTCCAACAGTAGTACTAGGCCCAATATCTCAGGGCACTAACTAAGGAGGATAGACCGTACCCTTAGTCGTACTACCCAACTACCCAGGTACTAGAGAGTATCTTCTCGAGTGTTGTTCTCGGTGACACTATAGCAGTCTGGCGGCTGATAGGTTTATCTAAAGAGGGCTTCAAGAAATCTAGGATGATCTGTACACAGGTGTTGTCTGATGAGTTACCACTCGAAGGGGTACCAACAGCGGTTACAAGGGTGGCCAACAGATGTGCGCTTAAGAACCACTTGTATTTCCTGTGTGTATGAATCCCCCAACCGCGGGTTTATGCGCATAACAACAGATCTCTGTGGCTTAAAGACACCAGAATATGTATCTACCCTGGAAAAAAAAAATACCCTCAATTTCTGCCAAGGAAAGTGCTTTGATACCACTTGCAAGATACCAGATATAATAAATATGCAGAATAGAAATAAAATGCTAGAAATGGTGGAATAACAGTAATATGACCAGCATAATCTCCACAATAACACAGAAATAATATGAGAACAACAATTGAAATAGCACTTTGATTCAGAAAGCAATGTTCACAGACCTCTTCAAGGGGGCAACCTCTAGTGGAGCAGCACTCTGTTACAATAATCTCCAAGCTAGGGTTTTCATACCCTCGACCCTTATTTATACTAAATATGTCTATTAAGAGAAGCATCTAGAGGAAGATCCTTCTAGAAGTGGAAGCTTCTATTAGGTCTTCTTACATCCGCCTTATTCTATTTTATTGAAAGGCCTTATTAATATTGACCTTTATTACATCTGAATACATTGGTCTACCTATGTGCAGGTTAGGACCTTAACATTGATACTCTACTTCTATTGAAGAAAGAGAAAGGGCACGTTACTTCTTACAATCCCATATAGGTGTGGAACCAAAACTAAAAACATAACATGTGATAGACTTATGATCATCGAGATTGTCATCCCAATCGAAATCAGTGCGACCAATCAACAAGGAAGTCCCCCTTGAACTGTACTATATCCCAAATTGAACTATACCCCAAACATATTGAAGTATCATATTTTCTACTATCCATTGGATCTCATGGGGTGTTTTCATATACCTAACAATAAGACCTACAACAAAGGAAATATCAAGATAGGTATGAATCAAATACAATAGGCTACCAACTAACTAACAGTATAAAGTGGCATCTTCTTCAAGTGTGTTGCAGGTGGTAGCAATTTTAACTCTAACCTCAATGAGAGATGGGGTTGGTTTACAATCTTTGATGTGAAATAAGTGAAGAAGGTTTCATGCATACTTAGACTAGGAAATGGAAATGCCTTCCTTGGTTTGCAAGACTCGGAAGCCGAGAAAATAATGAAAATGTCCTAAGTTTGTCATTCAAAATTTATTCTTAAGACTAAATTTCACATGGGTTAAAATTTTGGGGTCACTACCAATAAGTATAAGGTCATCAACATAGAAAACAAGAAAAATGAGATGGTCACCCACTTTCTTGGTATAAACATTGGGGTCAAAATGACATCTAGAGAAAATGGTATCAAAAAAAAGATATTCATTTTAGCATACCAAGACTAAGGGGCTTGGTTAAAGCCATAGAGAGATTTATTAAGGTGAAAAACAAGGTTGGAATAGTTTTGAATATAGCAAGGAGGTTGTTCCATGTAAATTTTTTCTTGTAAATCCCCATGAAAGAAGGTGGATTTAACATCCATATAATGGACCTCATATTTCTAAGAAGTTGCAAGGTCTAGAATAAAGTAGATGGAATTCATTTGGGCTACAAGGGAAAATCTTTCAATATAATCAATTCCTTCCACATGACAAAATCCTTTCGAAACTAATCAAGCCTTATGTTTTTCAACAATTACAGTTGTTGTGTACTTAGTTTTATACATACATTTACATCTAACAAGTTTTAATCCTTTTCGAAGAGGTATGAGATCCCAAGTATTGTTGTTCATTCATTGTTGTATTTGAATTTGGATGGCCAAAAGATTCTGCAATTTTTTGTGTATCATGAGTCTATAAAACTTGATCCAAAAGAGAGGAGGCTTGCTAGAACTATGAACATGTATGACATTGATCTGAGGGATCATTGGAAAGATCACCAGTATTTTCTCATGTTGTATGGGTCCATCTAGGAAGTTATGTTGTTGGTGTAGGTTCATGTTCAATGGACTCAACTAGAGGAGGGTGAGTAGGAAAAGGTAGGTTTTCATCCTCACTATCATCATCTGAAGAAGAAGAAAGCAAAACATGAACACTACAAAACAAAGTTGGTAATAAAAAATGCCACATTCATCGAAGATGGCTCATAAGATAAAGATGACAAAAATGTTGAATTAGGCACATAGGACAAGAGACCTTCATCAAACATGACATCTCTCCTAACAATATTTTTTGTTTAATGAGGTTTAATAATTCTATAACCTTTTACATCGTCAAAAAATCCAACAAAAATGCACTTCTCAATCTTAGGTTGTAATGATTTATTTTTCTCATTAGGAATTGGAGCCCATGCTTAACTACCAAACACATTGATGTAGGAGCATCATCATCAAAGCACGAGTGGAGGAAAACCCAATGCGCATTTTGAAGTGATTTTGAATTTCAAAGAGAACATGTCACGAAATATCTGAAAATATTGTAATTAAAGAACATCTTAAATGTTTAGGAGTCGAACCATCGCATGAGATCGATGGGGATTGTATTTCATTTAATGTAGACAATAGTAGTATAGATTTGAAGCATTCTCTCTTATCTCTCTGTACCGATCATTTATTATAATAAATCCTTAGTGGTTGAAATATTTTAATTTGATAAGATATCACTAAGGTAGTTAGGGGGGAAATCTCTATGAGACTTTTTTTTATAAATAAATGTATTGTATGCCCAAATGAGGTTGTTGAAAGTTGTTAAAGGTTATTATTGTTGAATATTATAGTAGCTAAAGACTCTTGAAGCTTATCGAATTGTATGATACCATGTACATATCATTTGAATGAATATAACAGAGAAGCGTTGTTCCAAATGTTTGGTGTTGTTGTTACTGTGTCTATCTGAATGAATGGTATACTTTTTGTTTACTTGCATTTCTCTATTATTACTTGTTCTTATGTTATGAATGCTTTACATGGTTGAATGTATGAATCTGTGAGGTTTAGATAAGTTTATATTGTTTCTCTTCTTGAGCTTATGCAAGGAGTGCATATTGTCCGCGAGGAGTGCGTTGACAGAGTCTAGCTTGACTCAGAATCTCAGCAGAGATAACTCGAAGCTTTTTTATGCAAGGTATGCATATTGTTCACAAGGAATGCGTTGACAGAGTCTAGTTCGATTCATAATCTCAGGAGAGATAACGCAAAGCTTTTGTATGCAAGGTATGCATATTGTCTGCAAGGAGTCCGTTGACAGAGTCTAGTTCAACTCAGAAGCTCAGAAGAGATAACATGAAGATTTTGTATGCAAGGTGTGAATATTGTCACCAAGGCGTGCATCGACCGAGTCTTTTTTACTCTGAATATCAGAAGGAATAACTTGAAGTTTACATGCAGAAGAGTGTAAAGAAATGTTGCAAGGTGTGCACAGTCGCTCGCAAAGAAGTTGAGTCGTGGAAGAAGACCTGTTGCAAGGTGTGCACAGAGTCAAAATTCGACTAATTGTCGAAGAAACGCTCTGAGGAGTTAGAGGTTTCGAAGAAGAACAAGCTCAGAATAGGTAGCGTGCAAGAATCCTTCAGTAGGGAGGAGCCCTTTAAGATTTCATAAATTAACGAGCAAGATCCGTTTAGGAGGAAGCAGGATCATTCCAAACCATCAGATCTGGGAGAGTTGCACGGAGGTTAGTCATGGAGTCCTTCGAAACTTTGTGTTTCAAAGGTTTTTAAGTGTTTGAAGGGCAGGGATCATCGAAGTCCCAAATTCGTGAATAAATCCTAGTCGTTGGTTACAGTGAGGATACATGGAAGAGATCTACAAACTTTGGAGGAAGATTCCTTCGGAGGAAAGGCAAGGTGGAGTAACAAAAACTCCCGAAGGTCGAGCTAGTGAAGGAGATTGTGGGAATTGATCGAGGTGAAAACATGGCTCTTGATATATCACTTTGAGTGTGAATCACTTCGAGAGAAAAATGTGTTGGAACGTTCATAACTCTCGAACGCCAAATTTTGAAGCAGATCACAATCATTGGTTTTCAGATAAGCGAGAACCTTTGATCGTCCAGGTGAGTTCATGGTTCAAGGTTTGGGAAAAAAGGTTGCATTTGTTGCCAAAACAGTTGAAGCCCAAAGTTTTGAAGTGATTTAGGAGGTTTATCCCAATGTCATAGCCCGAGGTCACATGTGGAGAGGGGCTAGCAGAAGGAGCTAGCGCCCGTCAGTTTTAAAATTTTAAAGAGCGCTAAGAAAAGGGTTTGTGGGTTCCATATGACCTGCACATGAGGTGATAAAGAGCCTGTGTTAAATCGATTTGGGGCTAGCAGGGTCCCGAGGAGCTAATTCAACTCATCCTTTTGAAGATCCTTAACTGGGAGGTCGTGCAACCCCTATGAGAGAAGGGGGGATGCATCAAGTGGTATCAGAGCACAGATAATTGATTTTTGTAGGCAAGAAGAGGCAGTATGATATCATCAAGTGGTATCAGAGCCTTAAATTGTGTTGTGTGTGTTAAGAAAATCTTAGCACGATGTCGCCTAGAAGACGTGCAAAGCCACCTGTATCAAATCGAGCTATGGAAAGGGAGATGAGAGAACTTCGTGCAAGGTTGGATGCTATGGATATGGCACAAAGGAGAGCACCTGATGTTGGAGACGTCAGTGATGCAGAGAGCGAATACTTGGAAGTTGAAGAAGCTGCAGGAGAAGATGTTGTAGAGGAACGCTTGTTGAAAGCAGTTGTCAAGTTGGGATCTAGAGTGAGGATAGACATCCTAATGTATGAAGGAAATTTAGATGTTGAAGAATTGTTGGATTGGATAAGATCAATGGAAAAGTACTTCGACTATGAAGACGTCGATGAGGAGAAGAAGGTGAAGCATGTTGTCACTAGATTAAAAGGACATGCAGTGTTGTGGTGGGATGAACTGCAAGTTAAAAGAAGATGCAAAGGCAAGGAAATATCAATAATTAGGATAGAATGGTAGCCAAGTTGAAGGCTAAATTCATACCCAAGGATTATTAGATAAATCTGTTCAGGAAGTTGCAAAAACTTAGACAGAAGGGAATGGCATTGAAAGAATACACAGAGGAGTTCTACAAGCTGAACATCAAGGCTAGACAGAGAGAAAAATATGATGAAAAGGTTGTTAGGTATATAAATGGCCTAAGATATGAAATCCAGGATGAAATCAGCATGATGACAGTGAGGACAGTGGAGGATTCTTATCATATTGCGCTGAAGGAAGAAGAAAATTTGGCCAGAAAACAGAGCCAGCGAAGCAGAGGAAGAAGTCTAAACAGAGGCAAGGGAATTGTCCATGATAAGGCACAGAATCCCAAGGTTGAGACTGGAAAACCACGTAGTCACTAAGAAAGAGGAGGAATTTCCCGAGGGAGACAGTATGGTGGAAGAAACTCTTTTCCTCGAGGAAGAGGAAGAGGCAGAGCAGGAGAAGTGAAGTGGTATGCATGTGGAAAAATAGGACACGTGTCTCAGGAATTCCCCGAGAGAAAGAAAGAAGGAGGAGTTGAAGCTCACATTTTGGAAGCGCAGAAGCGGAATGTTGAAGCAGAAGGCGCAGAATATGGTAAATCTTTGATGATGATGAAGGTTCTCTTGAAGTCAGAGCCAGAGGTTGAAAAAACATTGCAGAGGAACAGTTTGATCAGAACTTCTTGCAAGACTAAAGATAAGGTATGCAAGGTGATAATTGATAGTGGGAGCACTGATAACTTAGTATCCACAGAAATGGTGGAGAAATTGGAGTTGGAGACAACTACACATCCAAGTTCGTATAAAGTCTTATGGTTGCAGAAGGGTCACTAGGTAATTGTAACTAAGCAATGCCTAGTTGAATTTAATATAGGAGGATATAGAGATGATATTTTATGTGATGTGATTCCCATGGATGTATGTCATGTTTTGTTGGGGAGGCCATGGCAGCTTGACAGAAATGTCATTCATGATGGGAGAAAAAATACTTATACTTTGGAGAAGAATGGTAGGACACACATGCTACTGCCAATAGAGGAAAAGAAAGTAAAGGAAGAAGTCAGCACAAGTATACTTCTCATGAGTGGGAAGGAACTCCTGAGTGAAGTCAAGAAAGAACAGGAGATGTAGTTTGTTGTGGTAAGGAAACCCAAAGTTTTCCTTACAAGTACTTCTATGGATGATCTGCCTAAAGAAATTCAAGAGTTGTTAGAAAAAATTTCTTACATAGTAGTGGATGAGTTACCTAGCTCATTGCCACCCATCATGAGTATCATCCATCACATTGATCTAATACCAGGAGCGAGTATGTCGAACAAAGAAGCGTACAGATTGACACCTCAAGATAATGAGGAGGCAAAGAGACAAGTCCATGATTTGATGGACAAGGGTTTGGTCAGAGAAAGCTTGAGTCCATGCGGAGTACCAACTGTGTTAAGTCCGAAAAAGGATGGAGGATAGAGAATGTGTACAGACTCAAGAGCCATAAATAATATCACCATCAGGTACATATTTCCTTTGCCAAGTATGGATGACTTAATGGATTGTTTGAGTGGAGAAAATTATTTTTCAAAGATAGATCTGAAGAGTGGATATCACCAGATAAGAATGAGAGAAGGTGATGAGTGGAAAACAACCTTCAAAACAAATGAAGGGTTGTATGAGTGGCTTGTTATTCCATTTGGATTAAAAAATGCCCTGAGTACTTTTATGAGGTTGATGAATGAGGTATTGAAAGATTTTATTTATAAGTTTTTGATTGTATATCTGGATGATATATTAGTCTTCAATAAAACTGAAGAAGAGCATTGGAGGCATTTAACATTAGTGATGAGGAGATTGCAACAAGAGAAGTTGTTGATAAATCTGAAGAAGTCCTCTTTTATGAGAACAAAACTCATTTACTTGGCTTTTGTAATCTCTTCAAATGAATTGAAGATGGATCCAGAGAAGGTGAGAGAAATCAAAGAATGGCCATCGCCAAGAAGCATATTCGAGTTGAGAAGCTTCCATGGACTAGTGAGTTTCTATAGGAAGTTCATTAGAAATTTCAGTGGAATTTGTGCACCAATATTAGATATAGTGAAGAAGAGACACAAGTATTTTAAGTGGACAGAAGAAGATGAGAAAAGCTTCAGGATATTAAAGGAGAAGATAACAGAACAACTTATTCTGGTATTGCCAGATTTCGGGAAGACATTTCAAGTAAGATGTGATGCTACAAGAGTTGCAATTGGAGAAGTCTTGAGCCAAGATAATAGGCATGTTGCATATTTCAGTGAGAAGTTGAATGACACTAAGAGAAAGTAATCCACATATGATAAATAATTTTATGAAATAATTCAAGCCTTGAAGAAATGGAGGCACTACCTTGTTCCAAAAGAATTTGTTTCGAATAGCGATAATCAGGCTTTACAATTCATAACCATATAGGAGAAGTTAAATCAAAGACATGCTAAGTGGATAGAGTTTATGCAAAATTTCACTTTTGTCATTAAACATATTTTTGGTGATGTTAACAAAGTTGTTGATGCATTGAGAAGGAGATGTTTGATTCTGTAGGAATTTCAAGTGAAAACCTTAGGGTTTGAACACCTTAAGGAGATGTATCGTGATGACCCATATTTTAAAGAGGCATATGAAACATGTGAAAATCATGTGCTCAGAGACAGAAGCCAGTGGACAGAGTATTTGATTCAAGATGGATTGTTGTTTAAAGGTTTTCAGTTGTGCATACCAAAATGCTCAATGAGAGAAAATATGTTGAAGGAAAAACATAGTGGAGGTCTAGCAGGACATTTTGGCCATGACAAGACATTTGCACAGTTGAACAGTTCATACTATTGACCAGGTATGAGGGTAGAAGTGAAGAAATTTGTGGACAGATGTAATATTTTCCAGTATGCAAAAGGAAAGAGACAGAACACCGGATTGTATCAACCATTGCCTATTCCAGATAGGCCTTGGGATGTAATAAGCATGGATTTCGTGTTGGGATTTACAAGGACACAAAGAGGACGTGATTCCATATTTGTGGTAGTTTATAGATTCTCAAATATGGCACACTTTATACCATGCCAGAAAACTAATGATGCAACACACATTGCAAATTTGTTTTTCAAGGAAGTTGTGAGACTTCATGGATTTCCCAAGAGTATTGTCTCAGATGGGGACACTAAATTTGTTGGTCATTTCTGGAGGACATTCTGGAAAAAATTGGGGATAGAATTGTCTTTTAGTTCAGCATACACCCTCAAACGGATGGACAGACTGAGGTGGTAAATCCGAGTTTAGGAAATTTGCTGAGGAGTCTAGTCATTGAACATCATAGTTAGTGGGATCAAATTTTGTAACAAGCAGAGTTTGCATACAATGACTCACCAAACAGAAGTGCAGGAAAGAGCCCATTTCAGATATTTTATGGGATGAATCCAAAAGGAGTATCAGAGTTGAGAGATCTGGAGCATAATGAATTTAGAAGCGTTGGAGCAGAAGACTTCGTTGTAGAAATGCAAAAGATTCATAATCAGATCAAAGAATAGTTGCACAAAAGCAGTAGAGAGTACAAACGCAGAGTTGATCAACATAGGAGAAAACTTCAATTTGAAGTGGGAGATCAAGTTTTAGCACATCTCAATAAGGAAAGGTTCCCAAGGGGAACATACAACAACTTGAAGTTGAAGAAGATAGGACCGTGCAAGATCCTAAGAAAATTTGATGTTAATGCTTATGAGATAGAGCTGCCAGAGGGTGTGGGTATATTGCCCATATTCAACACTTTAGACATGTATCCTTACAGGGAATATGACACAAGAAGATCAGAAGATTAGAAAGAGATCCAGTGGGAGAAGCAGATGCTTGTAGCAGAAAATCCGTAGATGGAAAAGATCATAGATCAGAGGACTGGTAAGAAGACCAGGAGGAAGACATATTTTGAGTATTTGGTAAAGTGTAAAGGACACCCAATAGAAGATGCCAGTTGGGTAAATGAAGCAGATATCCAAAATCATGGAAGTTCAGTGCAAGAGCTCATGGATAGGAGTCCATGAATTTTTTGTCCAGAGGAGTATGATACAAGAGCATAGTCATCAAAGCGCGAGTGGAGGACAAATCAGCGCCCAGCGCGCATTTTGAAGTGATTTTGAATTTCAAAGAGAACATGTCATGAAATATATGAAAGAGATTGTAATTAAAGAACATCTTAAATGTTTAGGAGCTGAACCATCGCATGAGATTGATGGGGATTGTATTTCCTTTAATGTAGACAATAGTAGTACAGATTCAAAGCATTCGCTCTTATATTTATGTACCAATCATTTATTGTAATAAATCCTTAGTGATTGAAAGATTTTAATTTGATAATATATCACCAAGGTAGTCGGGGGGGAATCTCTCTGAGCCTTTTTTGTATAAATAAATGTATTGTATGCCCAAATGAGGCTTCTGAAAGTTGTATAAGGTTATTGTTGTTGAAGATTATCGTAGCTAAAGACTGTTGAAGCTTATCGAGTTGTATGAGCCCATGTACATATCATTTGAATGAATATAACAGAGAAGTGTTGTTCCAAATGTTTAGTGTTGTTGTTACTGTGTCTATTTGAATGAATGGTAGACTTTCTATTTATGTGCATTTCTTTGTTATTACTTGTTCTTATGTTATGAATGCTTTACATGGTTCAATGTATGAATCTGTGAGATTTAGATAAGTTTCAATTGTTTCTCTTCTCGAGCTTATGCAAAAAGTGCATATTGTCCACGAGGAGTGCATTGACAGAGTCTAGTTCGACTCAAAATCTCAGGAGAGATAACGCGAAGCTTTTGTATGCAAGGTATGCATATTGTCTGCAAGGAGTGCGTTGACAAAGTCTAGTTTGACTCAGAAGCTCAGAAGAGATAACGCGAATCTTTTGTATGCAAGGTATGAATATTTTCCACAAGGAGTGCATCGACGGAGTCTAGTTCGACTCAAAAGCTCAGAAGAGATAACGCAAAGCTTTTGTATGAAAGGTGTGCATATTTTCTGCAAGGTGTGCGTCTATAGAGTCTTTTTTACTCCAAATCTTGGGAGGAATAATTCAAAGTTTACTTGCAAAAGAGTGTAAATAATTGTTGCAAGGTGTGCACAGTCACTCACAAAGAAGTTGAGTCATGGAAGAAGACATGTTGCAAGGTGTGCACAGTCGCTCACAAAGAAGTTGAGTTGTGGAAGAAGACATGTTGCAAGGTGTGCACAGAGTCAAAATTCGACTAAGTGTCGAAGAAAGGCTTTGAGGACTTAGAGGTTTCAAAGAAGAACAAGTTCAGAAGAGGTAGTGGGCAAGAATCCTTCAGTAGGGAGGATCCCTTTAAGATTTCGTAAATTAATGAGCAAGATCCATTCAGGAGGAAGCGTGATCGTTCCATACCGTTAGATCTGGGAGAGTTGCACGGAGGTTAGCCATGGAGTCCTTCGGCACTTCGTGGTTCAGAGGTTTTGAATTGTTTGAAGAGTAGGGATTGTTGAAGTCCCAAAGACGTGAAGAAATCCTATTCGTTGGTTGCAGCGAGGATACATGGCAGAGATCCACAAACTTCGGAGGAAAGGCAAGGTGGAGTAACCAAAACTCCCAAAGGCCGAACTAGTGAAGGAAATCATGGTCGTTGATCGAGGTGAACACGTGGTGCTCGATATATCGCTTCGAGTGTGAAGCACTTCGGGATAAAAATGTGTTGGAACGTTTGGAAATCCCAGACGTCGAATTTTGAATCGGATCACAATCATTGGTTGTTAGATAAGCGAGAATCGTCGATCGTCTAGGTGAGTTCGCGGTTCAGGGTTCCGTCAAAAAGGTTGCAATTGTTGTCAAAACAGTCAAAGCCCGAAGCTGTGAATCTCTTTAGGAGGTTTAGCCCCAAGTCATAGCCTGAGGTTGCATGTGGAGAGGGGATAGCAGAAGGAGCTAGCGCCCGTCGGTTTTAAAATTTTAAAGAGTGTTAAGAAAAGGGCCCACGGGTTCCATATGACCTGCGCTTGTGGTGATAAAGGGCCTGTGTTAAATCAATTTGGGGCTAGCAGGATCTCGAGGAGATGATTCAGCTTATCCTTTTGAAGATCCTTGATCGAGAGGTCGCGCAACCCCTAGGGGGGAAGGGGGGTTGCATCACACGTGAAATTGAATTACCATTGGTTTAATGTCAGTCCATGCTTCTTCCAGTGTTATATATTTTAAATCCTTTGTAGGACTCGTGCAATCAACTATGTAATTTTCATAATTAATGGCTTCCACCCAAAAAAAAGGACTTAATCCATAGATTGGATCATACAATTTGTCATTTCTTTTATTTTGTGATTATTTCGCTCAACAACACTATTTAGTTGTGGTGTGTATGGAATAATATATTGCATTTGGATACCCTGTGTAATACAAGAAGTTGTAAATTTGGTGTTAACGTATTCACACCCATCATCTATTATTAACTTTTGAAGTTGATGTCAAGATTTATTTTTCTACAAGGGCCGTGTAAGTCAAAAACACATCAAAAATTTCACTCTTAAAGTTTAATAAATAAACCCATGTGCATCTGGAGAACTCATTAATTAAAGTTAAGAAGTACTTGGAGCTAGAGAAGGAAGCAGACCACGCAATCACCATGAACAAGTTGCAAAGGGATCAAGGCATGCTAAGTCGCACATTTCTCAAAATTATCTCTATTATGTTTGTTGCGAACACAAGGTGGATCCATGAATATGTCTCACATTTTTTAGAAAAATGCGGCGATGAATATTTGAAATTTTACATAGTTTTTAAATTGAAGACCTTGAAACTCATATATGCATTGTGAATTTTGACGTACAGTAAAATCATTTCGTAGGGAATTTTATTTTCTTTCCTACTATATTTAATGTCATACAATGTCATATATTTAATTAAATTATTTTCCTTGCATATTTTCAAAAAAAGTTAGCAAGTGGCTTTTGTTTCCAACACCTAATTCAGTGTTCAATGTATAATTTTTAAAAATGTGCATACTAGCACAATCTACACATAATGTACTAGTGCACTCTCTCTCTCTCTTTCTTTTTTTTGGAAAATAATATTTTTTATTATTTTTCAAAGATGGAAAATTAATATGAATCACACAATAGTATATACAAAAAAAAATCATGTCCAACTCGTGTTCCTTTGAAGGTTCCTATGATTGAAACATCTTTTGTAATGGTTTGCAAATTCAAGTCATATAATCATTTCCTAGATTTGAAAACATTCCATCCCAAGGGGAATCCATGCCAATGGTAGACAATCTTGATATCATGTGTTTATACCATATTGAAGTCATCACAAAAAAGTTGAGCCTATAGAAAATATGGTTGCATTAGTTTGCATTGTGGCATATGATTCAAAGAAAATCAACCAAAAGTCTAGCAAGGTTTCCAAAGTTTTATATTAATCTATATTGTGTCGGGAAAATGGGAAATAATATTTTTCTTATTTGCCTATCTGCTTTGGTTGGTGGAGGTACAATGAATATATAATTTGAGACCACAAAATGAAACACAAAATTTGGAAATAGTCCATAGTATTATCCCCAAATATTTGACCTTCAAGGATGGTAAGGAAAGAATCATCATCAAAATGTTCATTGGCTAGTTTGTGTGCATCAAGTCCACGTAAAGGAATCCTTTCAATTAGCTAGTGGCTAACTCAATTGTAAATAAGATAAATCAAGCGTTTGAAATATATTGCATACAAGGTGAGTGTGATGGGGCATCCTTGATAGATATTAGAGTGGAACAAAGTAACTACTTTTGTTTTGCATTGATTGATGGAAGGGCATGCTAAAAATCCAACAAAATATACTATCAAAACAATATTACCAACTTAATGGGAACTCTAGCCCTTAAAACTCATATTTTTTCAAAAAGAAACGTGAAAATCAACCCCCAAATCAAAAAGTGGTGCTACCGGTAGCACCATTTTTTCTAACGGGGTTTAAATTACAACATTTTTTAAGCATGACCTTCAAAACTCATATAGTTGCTCAGAAAAAACATTAAAATCAACACCTAAATCAAAAAGTGAAGCTACCTAAAACAAAAAGTTTTTTTCTAAACATTAAAATTATAGCTATTTATGACCTAGTTGAAAGTGTGGCATTGACAACAAACTCCTATGAAAATAAACAACCCAAAATTGGACCCCAAATGGTCACTTGAAAATTTATTTACAAGTTTTTTTTTTTT
>ML791324.1:453484-473918 GCA_009831015.1 Picea engelmannii
TTTAAAAAAAAAAAATTGGTTTGAGTTTTTGTTTTTAAAATAAGTGTTTTAAAAAAAAAAAAATTAAAAACTAACTTGGGAAGTTTTTTTTTTGTCAAATTTATTTATTTTTTAATGTAAATTTTAAAAAATAAAAAATACAAATCTAAGCAATGATTCAAGAGTCAATTTTGAGTTGTTTATCGATGATGGTACCAGTTGTCGAAGACATGTTTTCAATTAAGTTATGATTTCAAATCCAAAAAAAAAAACAGTGCTATCGGTAGCATCGTTTTTTTATTCAAGGGTAAATTTCAAGTCTTTGTCCACAATGACATTACAATGACATCAGTTGTTATTGTTACAGGTCTAAATTTTAACCATCATAAAAAATAAAGTGGAAACATTACAGATCAGAAAATCTTAAAATATCAAAAAAAACACCTAAAAAGGGAGGGGGGCTGCTATCGATAGCACCATTTCTAAAAACGAGTTAAAAAATGTGACCCATGAGAAAACAAGAACTCGGCAAAGTTCTCGTTAATATTTGGTAATATTTTTTTAACTGCTCTAACGAAAAAAGGCCCAAATCTTGGAGATTTTAACTTGGAAAGGATGAAATACCACTCTACCTTATCATATTCTTTCTCAAAATCAATTTTAATGAAAATAACATTTAGTCCAAAGCAATAATATCATTTTGTACTTTTTGAGATTACTATAATTTGATCTCATTTTGTACTTTTTGAGATTACTATAATTTGGTGTGGTAAAGTCCCACATTACCTTGTAGAACTTGGATGAGAATTTAATTAATACAAGCGACTTGTCATCAACCCTTTCCATTAATGTGATGTTGGATCATTTAGAGTCAACACATCTTTAGGCTAGCATTTACTAAAATGGCTAGTTGTTAGAGTACACATGCATGAGACAAGGCATGTGATAGAAGGAAAAATCTACCACACCATGATATGATTTTTTTTGGTTTGAAAATACTTTATTTCACTAAGTAACATCTTCAACGTTGAACAAGAGAAACCAAAAAAACTAGCATTGCATTTGTGTCTCTTATGTAACATATTTAATGTCAAATGGGTGTTGCTACAATAGCATACACGTCATTTAGCGTTGCTTAAGCGATGATAATTAGAAATTTTATTTTTTAATTGTTTTGTGCCCTAGGTTTGAAAAAGTTGATTACATGTTGATTAGAGAATGATGTTGCATCAAAAAAGCAATGTATAGTTGGACATGGTATTGTCAAATTATACTTCCCTCTCATCACATTTTCAACATCGTATTGACATGAATTTGACACCATGTTCTCCATGTTTATTCAATGAGAAGAAAATTTCTATTCGACATTTAACTGACATCACAAACGTCGAATGAGCCTCAAATTTCAACCCTAAATGTAGTAGTGTTTTCCCCACTTAAACAATCCATGAGGTCATTTATCTTAGGAAATGGAAACCTATACTTGACTTTACTCTTATAAATTGTTCTAGATTCAGTGCACATCCTCCATTCACCACCTTTTTGGGTGCCAGCAACGTTGGTACAACACAACGTTTGAATTACATGCTCTCTTATCAAACCCTTATAATATCATTCTTGCACTTTATTATTCACTACTTCTATCTATGTATAACTAATTATGTGTGGAACCTTATTACGCAGACTTGATCTAGGAATCAAATCAATCTGCTAAGAAATTCTTCGCATATAATGTATACCATCATACATGTTAGCTAACAATATATCCTTGTATATATCCAACAAATTCTAAATTTCAAATGGTACATACCTCTTTTCCTCTTATTCTTGAACTTTCTTTGGCATTGTGGCAAAGTAAAATTGTCTTCTTATACTCCTTCAAAAAATTATTTGTTAAACAAAACATGATCTTGACATTGTTCCTAACCTCCCTTGCATTCTATTCTTTCATAGGTAACAATTTGAAATTCTCCCCATCCTTTAAAAACCCATAAGTATTTTGCATACCATCATGAAAGATTTTTCTATCAAATAACCAAGTTCTACCAAGTGACACATGGAAAAAATCCATTTCAACAACATCATAAAGTATCTAGTCTTTGCAATCACCCATTGAATTCCCTATAACTAAGTGTGCCTCCACACATTGAATTTATGAACCATTTTTAACTAAGACATCTTATATGCACTAGGGTGAGAACTGAATTCTAGCTTCAACTTTTCAATAACTTCTATGGAGACCAAACATTTAGTGCTTCCACCATCTACAAGGGACATCACTTACCTTGGATTTTACACTTTGTCTTGAAAATACTATTTATTTTCTCAAGGTATTCGGTGATATTCTTCTCAATTTTAAGTAAAATTCTTTAGAACATGAGGTTTTCTCCTTGCTCATGTTGGAACTCTGCAACATTATCATTAGCCATTGATTATTCATTTTCATGTGGCACATGTGTACTTGCCTCTCCTCTTCTACCTTCACTTTGATGTATTGGACATTTTAATGCCTTATGTCCTTGCACTCCACATTTGTAACATGAGATGATGTACTTGCCTCTACCTCTTCCAGTGTTGTCGCCTTCTCTGGAACTTCCATTGTTGGTTACTTCATCTTCTCTTATGAAGCTTCATTAATCCCTTGCAGTGTTTATTCTTCCTCTGCCTCTAGAGAATATCCCTCTAGAATTTCATTGCTACCTCCTATTTAGTTTCTCTTCCACCTTCAATGCAATCTAATATGCTTCGTCTATATTATGAAAATCACAAGTGCTCATCTTATCTTGAATTTGGAATTTCAAATCATTGGCATTTTCCACCCTTTCAAATTTAGGTTCCTCGATACTAATCTAATTGAGATCTTGAAAAACTCCTCATTTACTCCCTGAAAAATGTGTCCCCCTATCTTAAATTGTGGCCATGTCTACACAATACTTGTTGATAATCAATAAGTAAAAAAAAATATTTTATTATATCTACCATCTTTTTGCATGTTCATATATTTTCTTTATGAATATCAACTTTATAGTTTTGCAAGAACTCCCAACATAATGCAGTGTGACCTTTCAACTTTGTTACAACAAATCTAACCCTAATGGATCTTCAATATTTTTAAATTCAAAATACCCTTCATTTTCACTAATCCAATCAACTAGGGTTTTAGGCTTAAAACTACCATCATTCAATGTTGGCATTTTACCTTTATCTCTTAGTAGTCTTACCAATTGTACACCTCGGTCATTTTCTTCTTAATAATTTATTTCTTCCATTGCTTCGGCCTTGCGTTATTCATTAACATCCCCTACTTATCTCCACCAGTTCTTCCAATCTTCCCCTGATTTCCTCAAATTCTTGATTATCTTGATTTTTTTTATTTAAACTCCTTGGTGGTATGTTTTCTCCCCACTTGGTAACCATGATATTGATTACAATACATGCTCACCAATCTCTTGTTGATACTACCTTCTAATCATTAGCTTTTCATTCACCACAACACCTTTCTAATCATTAGTTCTTCATTCACCACAACACCTTGCTCTCCACAAGGTCAAAAATATTTTTTCAAGGGTTTAACCTTCACACGAGAATCAATACACCTTTAGGGAAGCACTGTTTTCTCTTATACCACTTGGTGCATATGAGTTTTGTGTATCAAAGTAAAACACAACAAAATTCAACACAATCACAATGAATTGGAGGAATCTGTGGTTTTAATAGTTCAAGAGGCCAAATCTAGGACCAGTGTACAATTCATGAAGACAAATATATCCAAACACAAGCTACATTTTCTTTACTTCGTAATGTGGCCCCACCTAGTGCTATGTTTTCCATTCATTTATACATCCTCATAGGAACATGAACAATTGAACTTTTCAACTATCAGCGTTGAACCATGTGCTTCATTCCTTTTCTTCATTCTCTTCAAATTCTCAAATTGACTATTCTATGACATGGTCGAAGGCCAACTATCAACCTTGTTCTCGTATTGGTGTTCATCCCAAGGTATCCTCATTGTGACATGTGTCCATCAATCATTAGTTACTTGACATTATCGTATTTTAATAGAGTATCCATGTTGACCTTATCATAAATTTTCTCAATTAGTGTAGTTGGGACTCCAACAAGAACACCCCAATCATATGATGGGGTCACACCACAGACACTCTAGCTCTAAAGGTGGTTTGCAATGCAACAAGACTGGACGAGGGATTTTACCTGAGCATATGTTTTCGGGTAACTCTAAGAAATCCCTTGTTCTTAAGGAAGCAATGTTGTCAAGCCCCGTGATGGATTACCTCAACGGGCGTTTTGGGGAAACTCCATCAAAACCTCGACAGTTGAGCAATGAAGAAGTTTCCTCAAGCCTCAAATGTGACTACCCCAACAAAGACATGGGGCAAGTCCATGAAAACCCCCACTATTCTACAATTTGACACGAATAATAGATTGATACCTATTCATTGCTAATGTCATATGGGAACCAAAACTTAGGAATGAATCTACCAATGGACCTGTGAAGAAAATTTATTAATAGAAAATAATAATAATAATAATTTGTTTGATGCAAGGTCATCTAGAAACCAAGGATGCTACAATATAGTGTCATTGCACTCACATTCTAGATCACAAGAGATACCTCTATGAATACAAAGATAAGCTTACATTGATATTTTAGAAATTTTACAAAGCAAATATCCTAACAAATAAAGACATTACAATTGTATCATTACAAAACAATAAGTAAATACAACACATGATGCTTATTCTTCTTGAAAGAAGATTTATGTCTACATCATTAAATAAAATTAAAATATATTTTGCAAAAATATGTTTTAGCTTTAGTGTAGTTGACAATGATAATAATAATAATTATAATCTAATTTTAAGATCACGGCCAATAAAAACACCAAAATTGTGTATGAGACCCCCTTGTTTGTGGAACAAGAGACCCCTCTGCGCAGCAATTTAACTGAAAAAGATATAAAATTAATTATAAAATCTAATATATAATCGAATTACCTTAACCAAAAGTCATGACATATATGCATCATCCATATAGAAGACTATACTAGAAATTCCCTCTTATAATGCAAAGGTGCACTATTGAAATTGTAATTTGGTGAAATGTAAAATATATTTTATTAAAATATAGTTCAATGTCATAAAATAACCTAAAAAAAATTAAAAAGTACATATCTTATATCTAAAATATCAAAGAATTAAATATATATTAAAAATAAAAACTATAAGGAAATATAATTAATAAGTAAAAATGCATTCTATAGACTATAGACTATTCATATAATACTACCTTCACAAAGTTGTACGATTTAAATCACATTTAATATTAAAATATTAAATACATATTAAATACAAAAATTATAAAGAGATACAATTAATAAGTAAAAATGCATTCTATAGAGATTGTTCATATAATACTACTTTCACGTATGAAACTAGATCACATTTTTTTATTTTCATGGGGTATTATCAATAACATTCAATTGCATAAGTTGTGAACTCAAATAAAACAAGTGTTGCATGGCAACGTAGTCCATGCCGGGTTGGAATGGGAATAAATGCACATGTATGGGGGGACCGTGGGAGAATGAGAAGCCCGAAGTAGCGGAGGCAAATGGAAATTGCAGTGGACACATGGAAAGCAGCATGAAGTACAAGTGGTATCCATGCAGAAAATGACATGTGGATCCTAGAGCAATTCTGGCATTGAAACCATTTAGTTTTTGTAAGTATTTTCATTCTAATTATACTATGTTTTGCATAATCCATATTGTTTTTATTTTTTTAATAAGATTCTGTATTTTTTCCTATTACCAGTAGTACAGTAGACAGCTACGAAAGAGCACAGATATCCTCATCACGTGTAACTTGATATATTGTTGGAGTCTGACTTGCCATGTTCGAAATTTCCATTCCTACCTTGTATGTTTTATCTCTTTAATGTATTTATGAAATTCATTCATAATGATCTTGGTATACTTCCAACTAGTTTCCATCCCAATATTTAGAGTTAAGTACAATTTTCATAGTCACTTATTTAATTTTTCCCATGGACAAAGTAAGCAACATCCATTTCTATTAAATAAACCATCTAGCTTGTGTGTCTCTATGTGTTTTAGGATAAATAAATTTATATGCGGTGGCAAATAAACAAATATTTTTTTTTTTGAAAATGTGTCCAATGTCAGAGATTCTTTGATCTTCTTGTGTGACCTCTGTGTTTGCTAGTTTTTTCTATATATTTGCAAAGGTTGATCTACAGTTTCTCTCCAGGAAGAGGGCATATTTGTATAGTACCAACTAGACATCTCAGTATAGTACCAACTGGTATATTTGCAACATGTCTATCCAGTTGATTGTTTTTTTGGCAATGATAAAAATTTCGAAGGTTTCTATTTATGCGGATATTCTTGCAGATGTATTTACAAGTCTGTTGACCCTTGAATCTGTTAGGACCGAAATGGAAACCTAACGAGGATGTCAATCCTACTGCGTTTTTATAGATGTGGTACTCTTCTTTAAGTTTTTCCTGGGCATGTATAGTTCAAATGTAGGACTTAGAGAATTTCCGTCGTAATGACTTAAAGCAATACAAAACGATAGAAAATGTTTGTTTTTTTTTTTTGAAATAAAGGTTCCTAGAAAATAGGACTAGGAATCACACACATTAAACATTCAAATTAAACAAACACAATTTCCTGACATCTAGCATATTTGAAGATAAAAAAAATCGAGCACATAAAAATAAAAGAAGATGACCAACATGCATAAAGAGAACTAATTTTGCATTCCGAAAACAGGGTTACAAGGCACCGTTGAGATTGTTCCCGAACTAGTTTTCTTTGAAATTTATCAAAAAATAATAATGTATGTTACATATTCCTAGAAATTTAAATGTGTTTGTCATATAGACTGGGATTGGGGCTCCCACGGACCATAAAAGAGATAAGTACAAGAAATAGGATTGTAGAAAGAAGAAGTGGGCGACGGTAGAGAGCAAGACCTAAAAAGAAGAAATTGGAAGTTATCAGTCTTTGGTTAGACATTTATATTTAGAGAGGTGGAATAATTAGATTGATAAAAAAAGCAGGATGTGATCAGTATAGACTTACTATGACGATATCCATCCCCCCCCCCTTTGTTATTATCTTGTTGATGCTTTTTTATTGCTCTCGTCAACGGCTACTGGAATCGTGCCAAACGCTTGTTTCCCTTCGTCGGTGAGCTTGTCGATTTCCCTTTGGAGCCATTCTTCAATGTAGCTTCTCATGGGGGCCACGTTGATCTAATTCCAAATTTTTATGTTGAAAATCTCTTTTTCTAATACCCTTAGATCAATATAAATATTACGTAGAGCCTGATCAATTTCTTCATTTTGTACCGAATAGTTCACTAGCCAGTTGTCCACGTCATCTTCACCATATTCAAGGATGTTGTAAAAAAATTCTAAAGACAACCCCTTAAAACTATCAACTTGTTCATTGAAGGCTTGTTTGGTTAAGGACAAGGAGTTGAGGATTAAGTTGGGGTCTTGGACCTCGTTGGTACTTCCAGATAAGTCTATTTTGGTCAGCTTTTTGAATAATTATTTTTTCTTTGATATGGCTTGTTCACATGATTGGACAATGAGATGTAGGTTCTTAAATTTTTCTTTCCATCATGAATTTAATTGTTTGATCCGGTTTGGGGAGGGGAGATCCTTTGATGGCCCTTGACCAAGTTTTGAGGAAACATTGGGCGTGTTTGACCACTTTTGAGACTTCGACAGGCTGGTCAAAGATGGAGCACCCAGGTGGAGCTAAGATAGTGGGATCTCACTTATTTTGCAGGCTTGTGGACCTAGCAAAGGGTTTACTAGGGTTTATGTAACAGGTTATGGGATGTCGTCCCATGGGTTTACCTATGATTAGGCCTTTTTGTAAATGTATAAATAAGTAGTAGCTAAGTAATGTAGATAACCATTGGCTTAGTGCATGGCTAGTTGGATTTGTGCAAGAGTATGTTAAGACTTGCGGAGCTAAGTGCAAGTGTTTTGTAAGATGATTTGTGCACATACGTTGTATGTAAGTCTTTTTTCTTCGACCGGATTTTGGGAAGGAGGATCTGGTGCGCAGCGCGCAGATCTCTTGTCCTCTGCGGAGTTTGGCTATGTGGCTTTGTGCACAGGAGCAGATGAATGTAAGAATATTGAAGAATAATAAAGAAGAAGAATATGTTGGTGGACGTAGCCCCACACTGGGGTGAACCACATATATCTTGTGTCTTGATGTGCTTTGTGCGATGTGGATTATGTTGTTTATTTGCTTAGTGTTGTTATTATAATGAATGATGAATGCATCTAATGTTGTTTCTTAGTGCTTAATGGTATTAAGATGAATGAATGCTAGATCTGAGCTAATTCTATGTGCTAAGTGATTGGAATTTCTTGATATTTATTGTTATTGCGTTGATCTGTAATAAGGGTTTAGTCTGCGATGTGAATGAGACTCGTGAACTAATGCATATTGTTGGCTAAGTGCTCTGCTGAGTGTTGAAATCATAGATCTGTGTCTCGGCTTGGTTACAGACACTTGAGTCTTGTAACCCCCCCTGCCTCTACCTCGAGTGAGACTTCATCTTCTTCGCAGGTGTTGTTGAAAGGGATGATAGTTAGGGTTTTGTTTGTGCGTTGTTGAAGCATTGAACCATGGGTCTTCCCCTGTGCCAACAAATGGTTCCGTTGTTGGGACCTAAAACTATAATTGTTGGGAACTGAAGAAAAGAGAAATCTCTGTGCGTAGATTTGTTGTTGTAGTGTGCAGTATTCTACTTGACTTGCGAAGATTTGTGCTAAGAAAGAAACCTAATCTGAATGAAAGAGGTAAGATCTTAAAGCGTTGTGCTTTGACAAAGGTGGGATAAGCGAAAATTTTTGCTTCAAAAACATGAATCTAGGTATGTTTGATAGGTTTTGTCCTAGTCTCAAAGCTAGGGCATAGTTAGAAGAAAGAATTGATCTAAATAGAGAAATATATGTTATTCATATGCATAGAAAGAAGTTTTGGACTAATAAGTGGATGCAGGAACCTAGAAAGAATTTTTGCAGATTGCAGGTCCAGCACTATGATCCCAATGCGCAATACAGGAGAGGTTGGGGATTGTTTAAAATAAAGAGAGGATTGACACTGTGTTATAATTGTAGAATACTGGGACATATTGCTAAGGAATGCCCTGGTACAAGTCCTATTTGTATTTGTTGTAAAGCTATTGGTCATGAGGTTGAGGATTGCCCAAGGATGGTTGCTAAAGTTGAAAAGATGAACATGAGACAAGAAAACTATAAAGAAGGTCAAAAGACTAAGGATATGTTAGAGAATCATAAAGAGAAAGAGTCAGAGACTATGTTAATATAGTTAAAAGAAGTAATGGATGATCACAAAGACATCTGGTTACTAGAGATCCTGAAAGAAAAATAGCGCATAGTTACAAGAATAGAAGACTTTGACATAGACTTTGTATTGGACGAAGGAACACACGTGAATATTATGACAGAAAGCACTTGATTTTGGGAAAGCCTGCTATGATACCTTCATTGGGAAGGATAGTCTTGTTTAAAGGAAAGATGATAACCCTATGTGGAAGAGTTACTAATATACCTATGATTTATCATGAAACATCAATTGAAGAAGAATTTGAAGTCATTAAATTTGTTGAGAACAACCCCCTTTCCACTTTTGTTAGGAAATACTTAGATTGAGATGGATCATATCAGAAGGGAAGCAGAGGAGGAAGCTACAGAATAGAAAAGCAAGAACTAAGGGACCTCATAACCAGAAAAATAGAGCGACTAATAGAAGAACAAGAGGATAAGTCGAAGCAATAGAGGGCAAGAGAATTAGCTATTAGAACGCAAAAAGGTTTGAAGCCTACCCATGCAAGAAAAAAGAATACCTACCTTGGAATTAAGAAGAGAAGAGGTATTACCTTTGAACCCTTTGGAAGAACATGAGTAGTGCGAAGATACTATGCTAAGAGAAGATAAGAATAAGAATGGAAAGAGGAACCCAGATACTCGGATCACATGAAATAAGGCAAGAAAGCTTAGTAAGAAGAAATTCAAATTAGAGAAACTACAGGAAGTTCCAGAGAAGACTTCGCAGGAAGCAAGATTGCAAGCCCTGAACCTCGCCGGAATAGCAGAACCACGTAGAATGGGACTTCACCACGGCGAAGCTATATGACCGTTGGAGGCACCCCGATCGTTAGAATGATGCCCCGAAATGGCTAGAAAATGCAGTTATGAGCAAATGGGTCATTGAGACAGCACCATAACGAATGGATTCGCATTGATGGATGCATTCTTTCCCGTTGGAGTAATCTGTTATGACACTTTCTTATTTAACCCATCAAACGTTGCGCTGGGACCACTTTTTTCCACCCATGATTATCCGAGCTAATAGAGAATCGATTGAATATCGCGTTGTGATTTCTAGACTACGCCATCCATTTGATTACTTCATTTGTCCATTCACCTACCCGATCTATTTGGTTACAAGTGTGAATGTTGGGTGAACATAGCACGTTAGAGAAGTCCGTTGAGGAGATTCTCGTGGAGTTCATGGCTGAGAAAGTTATGTCTGTAGGAATACAAGAATCGTCGACTGGGGGACTGCAATCATCCCCCTCGATTGGACGTCATTCTAGCCGTACTACTGAGAAGCGAAGCAAGCAACACAACGATCTGGCTAATGCGAAGCAGATCCCATCAGTCTTTCCAAATTATATACCGCCTTTGGTTGGCATAGTTAACCGTGACAGTATCCCACGTGACTTTGAGTACACATTGTTCACTGCGTATATCCCAAAGGGGATATGTGTAGTTGGACCCCAGTTAGGAAAATCCCCAACTCTAAAGAAAAGCGACTTCAATCTCGGCGACAGAAAGAACTATGCCATGCTCGCGCCACATGGTTATATAATGAAGACGACCGAGAAGAAGTCGCACACAGTCTCCCAATGGTGGATTAAGGAGCTTGCGCATTCAACGATAAAAAATTTAATGAATATTCCTCACTTTGGCCGACATCAAGAGGTTAACACTTGTGTTAAACTCCTCTCGTTGTTCTATCACAGAGGATATATGTGGCTCGACAGGCATGTTACTATGAATCCGACACTGATCCACTTGATTACAGAACTGAGCATGCAGGGATCGAACCCTCAACAGTTCTACCCAGGGAAGACTTCAGATCGCTCCCTGGAACAGCGCATAAAGGAGGATTATGGCGATGTAGAAAAGGGAAAGTGAGGCTACAAGGTAGCCTCCATCCAATATGGCATAGTGTGCCTAGATTTCCAACTTATAGTTGGCAAGCTCGTAAGAAAGAACCTTCCAACACAGGTCATTGGGTTTGTAGTGGACCTCGCTGGGAAGTGCATGGAGGGAATGAAAATGAACTGGGCGAGTTACCTCGTGAAAGAGATCGAGAAAGACTGTCGTGAAGCGCAGGATCAGGGGTATGAATTCCATTTCATTTGGTTACTTGTATTAATCGCATTTGTCGCTTGGCAAATGCCAGAAGGAGCGACATTTCCATAAGTTGAGCCATCAAATCCATTGGCTGCGAGGTTCTCCAAATTGTGGTATACAAATGATATGTCGAAGTACTGGAAGTCGAACGTTTTGTTCCATGCCTATTACCAGCAGTTGAAGTGTGCTATTGAGGCATTTTCATGAATGACATCGAACACATTGCACCAGTACAGACCGTTAACGAAGTTCTGTGCAGATAGGAACTTTATCTATATCACTACGCGCAGGGATGAAAGCAAGGAGGAGTTGTAGTCCTATTATAAGATGATCGACGAAGACATGGAGGAGATCACCAAAGAATGGTTGGCGGAGTTCCTTGTACCGATTGAAGATGCAGAACTCTCTGACCCCGAAATCATAGGAAGCCCCTTGGTCACCCAGGTTGAGCATGATGGACAGACTAGTGCAAAGAAAAAGAAGAAAAAGGAGGAAGTGCAGAACATAGAAACTGATGAGGAGGAAAGAACCTCAGAGGAAAGTGGGCCTGACTCGCCTACAGGAGGAGGATGAGATGAAGTAAATCAAGAAGGAGGGGAAGATGGATAAAATAAAGGAAAAGGAGAAGTTACACCACCGAAGGATCCCCCTACCAAGGCTGAAACATCGAAGAAGAGGAAGGTTTCTCCGCAGAAACCTCAGCAAGAAATAAGATGTGCGCCAGTAAGCCCAAGATGAAGGCCACACTCGCAATAGACGACGTCGATCTAATCATCACAACCGTGGAGGATGCTTCAAAGGATATCTTCCAGCGATATGGAGCAAAGCAGGAGACGATGTATGAAAGAATCGAGAAGGAGTTGAAGGACATATAGCAAGCCATTTATTCGATCTGTGCAGTACCTACTACGCCTTCTTCGTCAAAGAGTGCAAAATTGGGGGATGATCCCACCCAAATATGAAGGCTAGCAGATGCAATAGAGGCTCGACTTCGTCAAGTCCACGAAGAGAAGGAGAAGGCCACAAAAGCCTTGAAGCAATAAAAGGAGGAGGTTGTGGAGAAACTACGAGTTGCGCAATCCTCTGTAACCGCCTACGAGAAGGAGAAAGATGAAATTTGGGCGATGTTCAAGGAGGACAATGCGAAGATACAGAAAAAAATAAATAAATAAATAAAAATAGACTAGATGCTCGCAGAGTAGACTGCAGTCAAAGAAGAGATGACTAAAGAACTCTACTCTATGTCGGGCTTGGAACAGGAGGAACTAGAGTCATTTGAGATGCAAGTGGGGAAGATCATTGAAGCCATTCAGCAGCTCCAAGCATGGATAAAGGAGATAGAGATCCAAGTAGTGACGATCACTCCGCAACAAGTGTGTGATCAAAGGGAGGAAGTCGCCAAGAGTGCAGTTGGAAGGATCAGGGCCCTCGCCTCGGAATGTAAGTAGTTGAGTGATCGAAGTGCGTAAACCTACAAACACCTCGTAGAAGACCTGGAGCTAAGGAAACTGGAATCATAGCTACAGGAGGCGAAGCAACAGGCATCCATCGTGCAAGCACATATGAAGCTACTCATTGCGGTCGAGAAAATGAAGATATCACAGAAACAACGTGTAGTCCAGCAGCAGATTATTGCCATCTAGAGAAGAGTTATGGAAGTTACACGGAGACTACAGCTGGTGAAGGATGAAGCCTACATGATTTTTGAAGAGATTGAAGGACAAGGCACGCAGCTAGATCAAGTGGTTGTGACAGTGGAACAACACCTGGAAGGGCCTATTACAGAATAAGTGATTCAGGAGTTCATCGAGCAGGAAGCTCTGGCGAAGTAGAAAGTCGAGGCAGCTCTAGCTAAGCTTGAGGCCTTCGAAGCAGAACTTCCTAATATGAGTGACTTAGGATGAGTCACAGGTGAGTGTTGGAGTCATGTTGGCCCTTGACCAAGTTTTCAGGAAACATTGGTCGTGTTTGACAACTTTTAGGACTTCGACAGGCTGGTCGAAGATGGAGCACCCAGGCAAAGATGAGATCATGGGATCTCACTTATTTTTTGGGCTTGTGGAACCAACAAATGATTTACTAGGGTTTACGTAATGGGTTATGGGATGTTGGCCCATGGGTTTACCTATGGTTGGGGATTTTTGTAAATGTATAAATAAGTAGTAGCTAAGCAATGTAGATAGTCAGTGGCTTAGTGCATGACTAGTTGGATTTGTGCAAGAGTATGTTAAGACTTGCGGAGCTAAGTGCAAGTGTTTTGTAAGTTTCTTTGTGCACAGACATTGTATGTAAGGCTCTGTGCCTCGACCGAATTTTGGGAAGGAGGATATGGTGCGTAGCATGCAGATCTCCTGTCCTCTGCGGAGTTTGGCTCTGTGGCTTTGTGCACAGGAGCAGATGAATGTAAGAAGATTGAAGACTAATAAAGAATAAGAATTCGTTGGTGGACGTAGCCCCACACTGGGGTGAACCACGTATATCCTGTGTCTTGATTTGCTTTGTGCTATGTGGATTACGTTGTTTATTTGCTTAGTGTTGTTGTTATAATGAATTATGAATGCATCTGTTGTTGTTTCTTAGTGCTTAATGGTATTAAGATGAATGAATGTTAGATCTGAGATAATGTTATGTGCTAAGTGATTTGAAGTGCTTGATCTTTATTGTTACTGTGTTGATCTATAATAAGGGTTTAGTTTGCAATGTGAATGAGACTCATGAACTAATGCATATTGTTGGCTAAGTGCTCTGCTAAGTGTTGAAATCACAGATCTATGTCCCAGCTTGGTTACAGACACTTGAGTCCCGTAACCCCCCTGCCTCTACCTCGGATGAGACTCCATCTGCTTCGCAGGTGTTGCCAAAAGGGATGGTAGTTATGGTTTTGTTGGTGCATTGTTGAAGCATTGAACCTTGTGTCTGCCCCTGTGCCAACGTCTTCTTGTCTTATTCTCATATATGTCATGTTGGTGACATGGATTCCAAAAGGGAGGATCGTCTCTAGATAGAATCATTCTTCATTTTTTAAATCCGCCTACAAATGTTCATGCAAATCATGTATCCTCGTTCCAAGGGAAGCTATAATTTTTTATGTTTCCCAAGCCTGAGTAATTAGCTCCATTATTTTATTGATATCCTTTTTCACATAGCCTCTACACGATGTGAGGAGGCTAGAGGATCCTTTTAACTTGGTTGCAGGGGTGGCAGGCACAATTATTGCTAAAGGATTGGAAAGCAATGGGATAGGAATCAAAGCTTCCTCCAATTCCTTGATTCGGTCCTTCAGTCTGGCATTCTCCACCTCAATGCCTCCAATGGAATCATCAAGAGAATATCTGGTTGCTCGGTGAATTCAAGAGATTTGGAACAGCTGTGTGTTCCTAAGGTTAATCTCTGAACGGGATTTCCCTCTTTTATTTCTTACATCTCTCTTTTCAATAATTAAATTTTAAGATTCGTTGTCAAAAACAACGCTCTAGAATATGAAGGATTCATCTTCGTCAAAAATATTGGTCTCAACTATTTCCATTAGGGGATTATGGTAGATCGCATCCCCGAGATGATCAACATTATGGAATACGTTATCCAGATCAATCTCAAGTTCCATGTCTTCACTTTCAATTCTGGGCTCTTTCGCTTGCCCTACAACGTTTTTTCTCTTCTTCCTCACAGGAAGCTTGTGAGAACTATCAATTTTACTACGAGGGGGGTTCTTATCTCCTCCTTCATTTGAAGTATTCTGGGTTTATTTCTTACTTGGGTGGGTCATTGGAGCGATGCTTTGGGATGTTGTACTCTTGGTAATGGTAGTCGGGGATTGGACGCTCTTCTCACTAGAGCCTTTTCCCTGTTTTTTGTACAATTTAGTGGTGCTTTGCAATGTCTCTAGGTCGCCAATGTCAGGAGTAGGAGTGTCTTTGTCATTGTCTTTGTCTTTCTTCAGGCATGTGTGGATAAAATAATTGTTGAAACCAACTGCTAGTAAATGTTCTAAAAAAATCCCATTATGGTAGAACCCTCTTATCCTTTCAGCATATCTTAGGTTCAAGTTGTTGAAATGGCCTCCAAATTTGTCAATCTTATTGATGTTATTGAACACAAAGTCCCTGACTTTCCAAGGCAGAGGAATGAACTTCTTTTTTCTCTTCTCATGGAAAAAATGCAATCAGTAGTTGTATTGTCTTGCTATTTCTGTAAAAAACATTATGTTTGTAATGTGACATGGAAGGAAAGAAGGATTTTCATTGGAGTCAAAAATCATTATTACACTATAATTCTCCATTTGTTCAAGTGTCCCCTTCCTGTCCAAAAACTTGGTTTCCTGGTCAGACATCCGGGGAGCATCCTTTCCTAATAATAAATCTTTGAAAACCAAGACAAAGTCATTAAAAACCTCATAAAAACAATGGGAGGTCTTGTGCCTCCACAAGGCCTGGTACCAGAAGGTTACTAGGTCGAATTCACAGTTTACCTTCTTGGACACAGACAGTTTTGGAAACGGACAGCAATGCGCTATCATCAAAACCAAGTAGGATGACATATAAAATTTCTTCTCCTCTTTGAATCGTGACAATTGGGAACAAATTTCAATGGAAATTAGCTTCCCCCAATCAAGAATGGTTTGTTCCTTGACTATGAAATACAAAATATAAAAGAATCATGAGATAAATACTTGTTGTGGATTCTTGTCATGTTGTTCTTGTAAATAGCCAAGCAATTTCCCGGAATGGATTTATAAATGAACTAACCTACAACCTTGTGATATCTTCAGGAACTTTCATTGAGTCTTCCAGGAACTTGGGTAAGAGGTCCAGCCCGTTATCATGTTTTTTAGGAACTTCTTGCAGTCTTCTCCTCTGAAGTCAATGTTGGCTCTAGCAATCTCAACATCTTGCAGAAGACCTGAGGTGACAAAGAAACAGGAGAGTGATCCCACAGTAGAATAATTCTTTGTCTTAAAATATATCTCTCAGCGCACCAAGAGACCACCTCCTTGCAGTCAAAAACTTCAGGGACACAGCCTGCACGAGAAATTCCAGAGATCCAAATTACTTTGTTCTAGGCGGAAGGGGATGAGTAGTAAGAGTATGCCCTAGCCCACTGGAATTTCTGGTCCTCACACCCGAATATGTTCATTGTATCTCCATAAAAATGTTGTCGAGTTGCTTCCATAAGTTTACGAGAATGTCTGTTTTCTCCAGACAATGTTTGAAATGAACAGTTGGAAGGGATAATATAACCCTCCGCAAATCTTGGTCCAATGCATGTGAATGGAATATCTCCTCTAGCATTTCGCTCATTAATGACAATCTCTATGGTTGTTGCATGATGATTTGTTAGCATTAAAGCTTAGTAATCACATACTTAGAAGTGTGAAGGTGGCGGGTATGGCAAATAGATATTAAGGATTGGATATTTCCTGAACCCGCCAACCCGACGACCCACGAAAGACATTCCATGATGTTTGAAATGATCACTTAGAAGGGATAATATAACCCTCCACAAATCTTGGTTTAATGTGTATTAATGGGAGATCTCCTCGAGCCTTTCGCTCATTAATGACAATCTTTATAGTTCCTGCACAATGATTTGTTAGCATTAAAGCTTACTAATTGCATATTTAGAAAGAAGTGCAAAGGTGGCGGGGATGGGGAAGAGAAATTAAGGAATGGATAAGTATGGAAAGTGGTCGGTCGGGCTTCAAAATACGGTTACAAGGGATACTCATGAGAGGTGAGGACCTGACGGTCAAATTGTATGTCTCGGAAGATTTGATTGCAAAACGTGTAACACGGAAGAGGGCATGATGGGGCAGTCCAGCGGTCAATTTGTATATTGCAGAACTCCGAGTGTTTTTTGCAGGTCGTAGAACAATGGAAGCACAATCTTGAGCCCGCCTGTTTGGTAACCCGCAATCGAAAAAGTGGCTAAGTATGGAATAGAGAAACGGTCGGTCAGACTCATTTTCACTAATATATTGAAATTTGTAGTAGATATCCCATTACCTAGCAAGATCTTTTCTGCATGTTTATGGAAAAGTTGTGTAGGGATAGTCAGTGTGACTGCCTCCTCGAGCCTTTTGCTCATTAATGACAATATCTACAGTTGATGCATGATGATATATTAGAATTTAACCTTAGTTATTGCATACTTGGAAATAAGTGTGAAGGTGGCGAGAACAGGAAACAACGATTAGGAATTGGATATTTCGTGAACTCGCCAACCCGATGATCCGGGAAATAGATTCCAAGAAATTTCCAAGTATGGAAAGCAGTCGAACGGGCTTCAAAATAGGGTGACAAGGGTTCCCCAAGAGACATGAGGCCCCGACGGTCAAATTGCATGTCTCAGAACTTTTGAGTGCAAAATGTGTAACACAGAAGAGGGGAGGATATGGGATTCTGGTAGTCAATTTGTATATCGCGGAAGTCTGGGTGGTGTTTGTAGGTCACGGAACAATGGAAGTGCAATCTAGAGCTCGCCTGTCTGGGAATCCACGATCAAAAAAGTGGCTAAGTATGGAATGGGGAAGCGGTCGGTCGGAGTCTTGATATAAAAGCATGAGTGGAAATGTGAACCTGTGAGTCCACCAACCCACGCAGTTAGACATTTTCAGAAAAACAACTAAGTAACCAGAAAGAGAAAGTAGAGGGGAAAAAGAAAGGGGAATTTGGTTAAGTATAGAAGAGGGAAAAGAAGAGGATAAAAGAGTGGGAAAATAGAAAAGCGGAGGAAAATTTTCGTAAGAAGGAATTGGTCTCAAACAAGCCCCATTGTTGTAAAATCATCATTTTCTAGTCCAATATTGTATCCACATACTCGTTTTCTATTGTGCTTGTATCATTAAAAAGGGTGTGAGCAAATGCAAATATAAACTATAACTTGATTTTTGGCTATAACTATGTATAGTTTATTTACAGGCGCTATTGATGTTTGGATTTTGTAGATAACAGTGGGTTAGGATAAGTTTTCATTCTTACTGTGATAAGGCCTTAAAAAAAGTAGAATAAGTAACAAGTTTTTCCAATTCAATTCTCATACAAAACAAAAAACTTTGATCCCATAATATTCATCTTTGTTGATTCGATAATAGGGAGGTTGATTTCGTAGATTGTGCTATTGGTCATTCCAGGTGACTGGGGTGCGTCAGCCAATGCTTTGTTGAAGATTTGTTTTTACTGCAACTTGTGGGAGTAATTGTGTTCTTGATACATTGTTTAATGCCTTGAAATATTATTTTAAGTATTAAACTTCCTGCATGATGAGTTGTTAGCATTAAATATTAATAATTTCATATCTAGAAATAAACTTATTGTACTGTCAACTTGACCATAAGTATAACAACGACGAACTTGAATTTTAATATTGTGGTTGATTTCATAGTCCCATTTGACTTCAACTAGCATATATCATTTTTTTTCAAAATATTTGCGAAGAAGAAATTTGGTAATTTCATTAATAAAGTAAAAGTGCTCAAATAGAGGCCAGGGGATGGACGACCAATAAAATGTTTCCTTTTGGAGTGAAGGAATCAAAGAATCAAGAGGGAAATAAGAGATCGTTCTCTCAGCAAGGTTGATATCAGAACAAAACTTCTTGGACAGGGCCCCAACTCCCGCATCGTGAATTAGTGTTGCTATGTTCTATCTGCATTACGAATGGAATTGAATGTTGGTTTGAAACTCTGTGAAATTCATTTATGTTTCCATAGAAGCCTCATGTGATCGACAAAATGCATTGTCATATAATTTTTCAATGCTCCATATTTGATCAAATTACTTGAGTCAATACAATATTTATGAATTACGAGACTATCGAACCATGCAAATGAGAAGAGGTGTTAAATCCAGCAAAGAAGCACCAACCAAGATTCCAAGGAAATTTTTTAATAGTAAATCTATAAAAAAAAATAGTGGGTAATATATATTTACCCATAGAAATTTGACTGAGTTCTTTGCACCAAAGCATTGAACATATTTTTCATAAATACAGGTAGAGGAGTTACAAAAAAAAAACATGCATACAATTTTGTGTTGTTCATCTAGTGCGACAACATGTAGGAGCCATCGACAAGCTCTGGAACATGCATACAAAACTAATTATCATGTTTTTTTTAGGAACTCCTTGCAGTCTTCTCCTCTGAAGGTCAATGTTGGTTGTAGCAATCTCAACATCTTGTTGAAGACCTAAGGTGACAAAGAAACAAGAGAGTGGTTTCGTAGTGGAATAATTCTTTTGCTTGAAATAGGTCTCTCGGCACACCAAGAGACCACCTCCTTACAGTCAAAGTCTTCAGGGACACAGCATGCATGAGAAATTCCAGAGGTCCAAATTACTTAGTTCTGGGCAGAAGGGGACCAAGAGACCACCTCCTTACAGGAAAAGACTTCAAGGACATAGGTTGCATGAGCAAATCCAAAGGTCCAAATTACTTTGTTCTAGGCAGAAGGGGATGAGTAGTAGGAATACTCCTTGCATCACTGGGAGTTCTAGTCCTCACCCCCTAAGATGTTAATTGTATCTCCAGAGAACAGGAGAGTGGTCCCTCAGTTGAATAATTCTTTGGCTTGAAATATATCACTTGGTGCACCAAGAGACCATTTCCTTACAGTCAAAGACTTCAGGGACACATCCTACACCAGGGAAAAATCCAAACCCAATCCAAAAACCTAAAACTTAAAGGAAAGGATACATCTCTAAGGGAGAGGACCACCATTCGAGTCGAGAGACTCAAACTCTCGAGCTGCAAAGTGGCTATTGTGTTCAAAGTTGGTTTCTTTTCTGAAACCCCTTCCTTTGGTATTGTTAGGGCCACCATCGTCGAGCTGGGAAGTTCCCCCCATTATGGTGGATTTCAATTTGGGCGCAAGAGTGGCTACAACGTCTACATTGCCATCATCCATAGTCGTATCATCGTCCATCAGATCA
>ML791324.1:473990-492879 GCA_009831015.1 Picea engelmannii
GGGGGGGGGGGTTGTCTGAGCAGGGGGGGAATTCTTTGGCTTGAAATATATCTCTCAATGCACCAAGGGACCATCTCCTTACTTGATTCTGGGTGGAAGGAGATGAGTAGTAAGAATATGCCCTGGACCATTGGAAGTTCTAGTCATCATGCCCAAAGGTGTTTACTGTATCTGGACAGAAATGTTCTCAAACTACTTCCATAAGTTGACGAGAATGTATGTTTCTCCATATGATGTTTGAAATGAACACTCGAAAGGGATAATATAACCCTCCACAAATATTGGTTTAATGTGTATTAATGGGAGATCTCCTCGAGCCTTTCACTAATTAATGACAATTTCTACGGTTCCTGCACAATGAGTTGTTACCATTAAAGCTTATTAATTGCATACTTAGAAAAAAGTGTGAAGGTGGTGGTGATGGCAAAGAGCGATTAAGGATTGGAGATTTTGTGAAGTTGTCAACCGGACGACGTGCAAAAGAGATTCCATGATGCTTGAAATGAACACTTGGAAGGGATAATATAACCCTCTGCAAATCTTGGTTTAATTCGTATTAATGGCATATCTCCTCCAGCCTTTCAGACATTAATGACAATCTTAACAGTTCCTGCATGATGAGTTATTAGCATTAAAACTTAATAATTGCATATCTAGAAAGAAGTGTGAAGGTGGTGGGGATGGCGAAGAGCGATTAAGCATTGGACATTTCGTGAACTCGCCAACCCGACCACCTGCGAAAGAGATTCCAAGAAATGGCCAAGTATGGAAAGTGGTCGGTCAGGCTTCAAAACATGGTCACACGTTATACTCAGGAGACATGAGGGCCCAATGGTCAAATTGTATGTCTCCGAACTTTTGACTGCAAAATGTGTAACACAGAACAAGGCATGATGACAGACTTCGAAGGTCAATTTGTATATCGTGAAACTTCGGGTGTTGTTTGTAGGTCGTGGAACAATGGAAGCGTAATGTTGAGCAAGCCTGCCCGGGAACCGATGATGGAAAAAGTGGCCAAGTATGGAATGGGGAAGCGATCGATCAAACTCATGATACAAAAGCATGAGACATATTCGGAAAAAATGACTAATTAACTAGAAAGGGAAAGTAGAGGAGAAAAAGAAAGGGAAATTTGGTTGTAAATTTGTATATTGGGGAAGTATGGGTGTTGTTTGCAGGGGGCGGAACAATGGAAGCACAATGTTGAGCCCGCCTAGGTGGGAACCCGCGATCAAAAAAGTTGTTGAGTATGGAACAGGGAAGCGATCGGTCAGACTCGTGATATAAAATCATCAGTGTAAATATGAACGCGTGAATCCGCCAGCCCGCGCACTTAGACATTTTCCAAAAAATGACTAAGTAACCAGAAAGGGAAAATAGAGGGGAAAAAGAAAGGGGAGGGCAATTTTTGGAAGCAGGAATTGGTCTTAACAAAGCCCTGTTGATGGTCTTAACAGTAACTATGAAGTGCATTAGACAGGTGAACATGCTCTTCAATCAAGGAATAGAGAAAGTGAGTCATGGTTATATTTTCCAGGAATCTGTGTTTGCATAAGAGAAGCATCGAAAAGCTAAAGAAAAATCAATTTTGGGATGTTCAAGTAAAATTATTGTACTGTCAACTTCATCGTAAGTATAAGAACAATGAATTTGAATTTGAATTTTCTGTGGTTGATATCATAGTTCCATTGGACTTCACCTAGCATATATCCTTTTATTTCAAAACATTTATGAAGATTAATTTTGGTAATTTCATCGATCAAGTAAAAGTGCTAAAATGAACTACATATTAAATTTGTTTCACAGAGCTTACATTAAAAGGAAAAGCGGGTCTTGTATATTCTTTAAGATCATAGAAAAAATGCTAAGATATGGAATCTATCATCTAGCCATAATTCAAAAACCGGGCCCATGAGAACCTTTAACTACAGTACAAAAGCACATGAACAAAAGTCTGCCAAACACAAGACAGGAAAAAATCAACGGAGATTGGGCATTGTATCCCATCTATAACCAAATCTTGAAACGGGCACCAACAAATTTGTCGATTACTATATTACCATGAACCAAGATCACTGTGAGCATTTGCTTCTAATAGTACTATGAACCAAGATTATGTTGACCTGACAATGTTCTAACATTACTAGTTCTGGAAAAGAGTGTTAGCATTTAACTTAATGGAGTTCGAACAATGCCAAATTTGAAATATTATTGAAAATGTCTGATGGTTACGTTCAGAGGAGAAATCCATTTTGACGGCTCAAAGGATGGACCTAATTTATTCATAGTTGGATACTTTGTATGAGGTCTGTCCTCATGCTTCTCATTCCTGGACTGAACAATCTTATGCGCTTCTAGTTCAATTTTTCATGGCACTGCAAAACTCTATTCATATCCTCATTGGGTAGCATGGACAGATACAGGTGAGATTGTTTCATTTCCTGTCAATGCTTGATATGAATTTTTTTTGTTTTGGTTCAGCCGATATGCAGTATGGCATTGTTCTCATTTAATGTAAATTTGCTATGGACGCGAAAGTCGTGTAACATGTAGAAAATGTTTGTCTTTTTATGTAGGTATACTTCATATGGAAATTCTGCTAACCCAGGAAGCACATCTTGTAACAAAGGTTGTCTAATTGTACAATGTACAATTGTGTTGTTGAGGGTTCAGATGGCAGCGTTGAGGCAATGTCTATATATGTAAGAGAATTTTTTATTGCATCGTAGGCAATCAAATGTGCCATAATTTATGAAAGCAGAGGCAGAAGCAGGAGAGTTGCATTTGGCACATACATGCTCAAAGGGGGTCGAGTACGCATTCGTTGCAACCAAAACACCCTCAACCTATGCATGTGAGCATAGTAGTTAATATATTGAACAATATAATATACAACTGTACAACAAAAAAGTTGTAGAAAATTGTGCAAGGCAATTTTTATGAGCAAAGTGTAGATGGAATTGTAGATGTATACACACAATAATTGTCGAGCTAGTTAGTTTCTTGAGATCCTGTACTATGTATGTTCGCAATTCTATTACAAATGTTTCTTGGGTTTTCCAAAAGATCATTTCTTTAACATCTATTTTCTTTGTTATATTTTTGAAGAGCATAAGTGGAAATTGCCCTTTATGCAATTGTTGTTTCAATGAGGAAAATAAATTTGAATAGGTGTCAAACAATTGCAGTTGCAACATGGAACAGTGTAATAGTTGTGTAACATAACTGAGATATATGAGCATGTGAAAGTAAAGGACAAAACTGGATATGGAGAACGGTACCATTTCCTTGTTGTTGTTTGACTCTCCATCTTTTATATGGAGAATGTGTTGCAAGCCAAATTTTCTTGCGAGTGTGACAGTTGCACCAATGGTTTTGATTGCGTAAGTGTCATTGCTCTGTGCAAGTCGGATGATTGTTGTGTCCAGTACGAAATGATATTCTAAACAAATCGTGGGAATTTTTTCCACAATACTTGTTTCATTGAGCAATATAATCCGATCACGATCACCAAGGTCATATATTGTTTTCAGTAATATATTAAAATTTGTAATGGATATCCCATTACCTGGAAAGATCTTTTCTACATGTTTCTGGACAAGTTGTGTAGGGATAGTCAATGTGACTTTCATCATGGCTTCGTTGTCTGTCATGTCAGCATGCACAATGCATCTAGTTTTGTTTGCCTTGTCTAAGTAAGTGATATACACGACCATTATGTCCCTGACGAACACTTGTCCAGTTCGGCGGTTGTTCAAGCCTTCTATCGATAGTATATTGGATGTTATAAGTTTAGACCCGGTGACATTTTTTGAATAGAAAAAGTAATGTGAATGGCAATCTGCATCATTTTTTGTTTTCTTTTTTTTGGCATAAATGTACAAGTAGACGCACAACTTGGATGAAGTATGCAGGTCAGAGTTTTGTAACCATACCTCTTATTCTGCAGAGCTTGCACTATGTTGGGTGTTTCATTTGCGCTTGTCGATACTTCTTGTGAACTGTAAAGCATGTGTTGCAGATGACATCAACATATTTATCATGGCATAGATGAATAAATAGCTCAGGATATTTGTTTGGTAAACATAGCAAGAGAACAATGTATGAATATTTACCTTTGTCCTTGTCGTTCTGTTGATGTTTGCGATGATTGACTACTCACGCCCATGTCACTCATCCAACTTTTTATGATGCAATCATGTGTACATGAAAATCATAACAAATAAATAAGCATATGCATTGTATATTGTTCATAATTGTTTTGGATGTCACATACAGGCTCGAAGGAGATGGAGTATGAAATAGGGTGTCAAGGGATACTCAAGAAACGTGAGGACCCGATGATCAAATTATATGTCTCGAAAATTTTGAGTGCAAAAATGTGTAACACGTAACAGGGCATGATGGGGGAGTCTGGCGGCCAATCTGTATATCGCAAAACCCCGAAAGTTGTTTATAGGTCACGGAAGAATAGAAGCGCAATCTTGAGCCCGCCAGCCCGGGAGTCCGGCTGTCAATTTGTATATCGCAGAACTCTAAGTGTTGTTTGCATGACATGGAACAATAGAAGCCCAATTTTGAGCCCGCCAGCCCGGGAACCCGTGATCGAAAAAGTGGCTAAGTATGGAATGAAGAAGCAGTCGGTCGGACTCGTGATATAGAAGCATGAGTAGAAATGTGAACCCGTGAGTCCACCAACCCGCACACCTAGACATTTTCATAAAAACGACAAAGTAAAGAAACCAGAAATGGAAAGTAGAGGGAAAAAAGAAAGGGGAATTCGGTTAAGTATAGAAGAGGGAAAAAAAATGGATAATAGAGAGTGGGAAAATAGAAAAGGGGAGGGAAATTTTCGGAAGCGGAAAGTCTCAACAAATGGCCATTGTTGTCAAATCATCATTTTCTAGTCCAATATTTTATCCACCTACTAGTTTTGTGTGTTTGATTTACTATCACAATTGGTATACCTTTTCGAAGATTGTACTTCAGCTTCCTCTGTTGTGGCATATAAGATTTCATCATCTTGTCCAACTAATATGTTTATTTCAATGTAGCAATGCAGAAAATACAATGGACATGAAGGTAAGTTGGTATGTAGAAAGACATGTAAGAAAATAAATACAGTTCTATTTATTTCAATGTAGCAGCACAGAGAAAATACAATTGACATGAAGATAATTTATTATGTAGGAAGATCCGTAGTATCTACAAACAATAAATTAGGTGCAAAGCAGTAGAATAAATATACAGACAATAAGTGAAATACAAAACAATGAAATATGAAATATGAAATAAGAGTATAAGCGTGCACCTTTGTATCTCCTCTTCTACATTTGTGGTTAAGAGTCCTTCGTCTTCTCCAGTTATTTTGTTTGTTTCAATGTGGGAACACGCAAAATACAATGAACATGAATGTAAGCTGGTATGTAAGGGAAAACATTTAATATGTACATACAGTAAATGAGAATCAAAGGAATAGAATAAAAGATAGAGTTAGAAGCATGAACCTTTGTTTTTCTTGATCCATGGTTGTGGTTATATAGAATTTTTCTTGGCCAAAACATATTACAAGCCAAAAAATATTAAGAAGTTGGATGGTCCTAGCTGAATGATTTGGTTTTGTGCAACAAAGTATCCAGATATGCTTTGAAACATGGAAATATAATTTTGTAATATATTTGATGTATATTTCATAATTCAAGTACAAGACAAATTGTACCATGGTCAGACCAGTTTGTGTATAAGATAAAGAGGGTGCATTGTGATATGGGCACATTTGACCATATATGGTCAATAAGTGCGTTTTGGACATGTTTTATCTTAACCTAAAGAAACCAAAGATTGTAATTGCACATGTAGTTTTCCAATTCTTTTGTTATGGCACTATTTTGTAGCATGTCAACATTGAAGTCTCCTAGAATGATAATGGTTTCGTTCAGATGTAAATGGTGTAATGCATTTGAAAAAACATTCGTTATGTTAGCAATGTTGCATGCGAAGCAGCATAGAGATTGAATATTGCAATTTGCAATCCACGGAAAACTACTCTTTCTAGCACCATCTCAACATATTTTTCTTCTACAAGAACATTTTGGAAAGGCATGTAGGTATGGTTCAGAGTTTGGAGAAAAAATTAAGAGCAAGAGAGAAAGATATGCCAACCTCTATGGAAAATTTGCAGCATAGGAGTGATGAATAAATACCTAACCATTATTATTTGCAAACTGTAAATAGTAAACAGTAAAGAACGAATACGAATGAAACTATGGTATCGAAACTTACTCGTCAATGATGAACAACAGAATCGCAGGTCCAATTGCATGTGTAGGATTTCAACCCTGCAAAGTGCAATAACAGGTCCTAGAACTACCCAGGATTTGCATTCCAGGTCCTGGAACTTTTTTCTTTATAACTTACTGAAATATGTCACCGACGAAGATGGATAATGCCTGGCAATGGTGTGCAATTTTGTTGCAGCTTAGCTATCGTTGTACCATACCTAGCCCTTCTACACCTACCTGCAGTTTTCTTCGACAAGAACATCCTACAAAGGCAACAATCTTGACATCGTCTTTTTCATGTGAAAGACACGGGTTTGATTCTCGTACGGAATACGTAGTTACTCATTCTCGGGCAATCTAGGAATATCATCGAGGGAAAGGTGTGAAGGCTAAAGAATTCCTTATTCAATTGAGGCATTAGATTTCCACTTCGTCGCATATGGAAAAGGACCGGAATTTGTAATGCTAGAAAAAATGACAGCCAAAGTTGTGCAGAAGACATTGGCATGCACATGGTGCAAAGCTTAGGGAAAAAATCAGAGAAAATTTTAAGAGCGGGAGAAAAAGATATGCCAACCTCTATGGAAAGTCTACAGGATAAGAATGATGAATAAATACTTAAACATTCTTACTTGCAAAATGCAAACAGCGAACAGTAAACAACAAATATGAATGAAAGTATGGTATTGAAACTTACTCGTCAATGATGAATGACATAATCGCAGGCCCAATTGCGCGTGCAGGACTTGAACCGTGCAAAGTGCAAAAAAAAGCTCCAAATGTTGGTGCAGGACCCCAACCTTGCAAAGTTGAAAAAAACAAAAGCACGCAGCGAGCAACAAACTAGTGAGCAAGCACAAACAGGTCCAACTACAGGTGCAGGACCTCAACCCTGCAAAATTGAACCAAACAACAAGCAGCAACCAACGAACTAATGAACAAGCAGCAACCAATGAACCAGTAAAGAATATATGTATCTTCAATGATGACTAAATTGCATTCCAAGCATAGAAGAAATATGAAACATATGATGACCGTGCAAGTGGAAATACTTAAACATTTGTACTTGCAAACTGTAAACAATAAATAGCAAAGAACGAATACGAATGAAACTATGGTATCGAAACTTACTCGACAATGATGAACGACAGAATCGCAAGTCTAATTGTGTGTGAAGGACTTGAACCCTGCAAAGTGAAAAAACATCTCCAACTGCAGGTGCAGGACTCCTACCTTTGAAATTTGAAGCAAACAAAATCAAGCAGCAAGCACCAACAGGTCCAACTACAGGTGCAGGACCTCAACCTTGCAAAGTTGAACCAAACAACAACAAGCAGCAACTGACGAACCAACGAACCAGGGAACAAGCGACAACTAGTGAACCAGTAAACAATATATGTATCTTTAATAATGACTAAATTGTATTCCAAGCATAGAATAAGTATGAAACATATGATGGCTATGTGAGTGGTGGTGGACAACAATATTGTCCAAATTCACTGCAACATTGTATGGAAAAATTCAAGGAAAAATGTATTGTGACAGGCCTATTCAAGTAAACATTTAAGATTGTCATGCATGTTTAAGGGTCTCGCGCTATGTAAACATTTAAGTTGTCATGCCTATTCAAGTACCTCAAAAAGAGTGTCAACGCTCAAAACTTTCGGTATGTAAACATTTTGATAAAAATAGAAATAATAAAAAAATTAAAAAAGAGTGTCGATGCTCAAAACTTTCGATATGTAAACATTTCAATAAAAATTAAAAAATTAAAAAAGAGCGTCAATGCTCAAAACTTTGGATATCTAAACATTTAGAATATTCGGAATAGCAAAGATGGAAATAAGACTTTGAATCTATTGTCCAATGAGATGATGACATATAAAGTTTTTTTATTATATAAAAAATAATGTTTTTAGTTCTTTCGTTCGAACAATAGAGATGATGCAAAAAATTATAGTCAAAGGACATTAATATGAAGTCAACGAATTATCGATCGCTATAGTCTCTCTACACCTTAGACTGGGACTAATAACAAGCTAAAAGAAATACCAGAACATTGATAATAAAGAAGAAAAACAAAAACATGGTATAAAAGAAATATCATGACATTGATAGTAAATAGATAATAAATAGGGAAAACAAAAAGTTGTGAACTTAAATAAAATAATAAGCTAAAAGAAATACCAGGCCATTGATAATAAAGAGTGAAAACAAAAAGATGGTATAAAAGAAATATGAGGACATTGGTAATAAAGAGGAAAAACAAAAAGATGGTAAGAAAGGTTATTTTATACATAAAGTTGGTAAGACATTGATAATAAAGAGGTAAAAAAAAAATGGTTAAAAAGGTTCTTATATATAAAGTTAGTAAATATTATGATGAAACATTTTTTAATTGTTAATAAAGTAAATAAGATGGTAAGAGATTTTAGTGAAATTTTTTTGAATTATTAATAAAATAAGTACGAGTAAAAAATGATAAGAAAGTTTTGTTTTTTTTTAAGAAAATGTTGGTAGATATTTTAATGAAAAAATTTTATGAAGGATTTCGAAGTTGCATTTGTTTTTGGGTATCTAGTTTTCTCTTTGAATAAAAATTTCACATTGCATTGTTTTGGGTATGTACTACCAGTGGAATAGTAGTGCGTAAAAGTTTAGTAAGGTTTGATGGCATAATTCTATGTGTGAAAAATACAAAGATTTAAATAAAAGTGTTCTCAATTCAAACAGAGAATCATGGAGATGATTGGCAATTATTAGTTCCAACTTTTTATCTCATCTTCTTTGCAAAACAAGATGGAGGTCATGCAAGAGAATGGGCTTAACATCCACGTAATGGAAATGGAGGTCCTTATAGACCAATTGGCCCTCAACAAGGTGAACAACAAAAGTGCATTGTGGTATGAGTTGGCCCCTTCAAAGGTTGTCGCATAACATGATGTTTGTAGACAGTTAATGTGACTTTGTTTTGTCAAGTTACAACCTATGTAGATGGATCAACCTAGTGCAAATCTACATGCACGGGTTGACCCAAAATAGTCATCATGAGATAAAATTTAAAGAAATTTATGAAATAAACAAAAAGAACTTTAATAAGTGCATATAGTATACCTAGAATACCAAGGGATTAAGTTCATGATACAAATGAATACTATGATAACAAAGGAAATACAATTAACAAGTAAAAATGCATTCTCTATGTTGTTCACATAATACTATCTTTACAAAGTTGTATGTAACAGGATCACACTTTTTATTTTCTTAGGAATATTATCATTACCACTAAATTCCCTAAGTTGTGAACTCCAATAGAAAACAGGAGAAAAGAAATACTAACACTATTAATACAGTGAACATGCAACAAAATAAAAAAGATGGTATTGAAAAGTTCTTTTACGAAAAAGTTGATAAATGCTTTAATTAAACCTTTTTGAATTGTTGATAAAGTGAGGTTCTTTTATGACAAAGTTGATAAATGTTCTAATTAAGCATTTTTTGAATTGTTGATAAAATGAGCATAAGTTTAAGGCACTATTACATGTAATAAATAGGAAGATGGTATTGAAAGTTTCTTTTATGACATAAAGTTGATAAATGTTTTATTGAAACCTTTTTTGAATTGTTAGTAAAGTGAGAATAAGTTTAAACAAAAAGGAGGTAACAAAAGTTCAATTTGTAAGAAAAATTATAAATATTTTAATAAAAATATTTATTAAAAAAAATTATCATTAATAAAGTAAGCATAAATCAATACAAAAACATCATAAGAAAGGCTTATTTTATACATAAAGTTGGTAGATAAGAAAGACTTTTTTTTTACAAAAAAGTTGATAAAATGAGCATAAGTTTAAGGCACTATTACATACAAGAAATAGGAAGATGGTATTGAAAGTTTATGATAAATGTTTTATTGAAACTTTTTTTGAATTGTTAGTAAAGTGAGAATAAGTTTAAACAAAAAAGAGGTAATAAAAGTTTGTAAAAAAAATTATAAATATTTTAATAAAAAAAAATTTATCATTAATAAAGTAAACATAAGTCAAAACAAAAACATGATAAGAAAAGTTTCTTTTATACATAAAGTTGGTAGATAAGAAAGACTTTTTTTTTAACTTAAAGTTAGTAGATATTTTAATGAAGCCCTTTTTATGAAGGATTTCAAAATTGCATTTGCTTTGGGTAATTAGTTTTTTATTTCAATAAAAGATTTCAACATTACATTTACTTTGGGTATGTACTATGGACGGAATAGTTGTATGCAAAGTTTATGTAAGGTTTGAAGGAATACTTCCACATGTGAGAAAGACATATTTAAATGAAAGTGTTCCCAATTCAAAGAGGGAATCATGAGATGATTGGCAATCATTAGTTCTATCCTCGCTTTTTATCATGTCTTCTTTGTAAACCAAGGTGGAGGTCATGCAAGACAATGGGATTAACATCCACTTTATGGAATGGAGGTCCTTAGAGACCAATCAACCCCGACAAGGTGAACAACAAAAGTACATTGTGGCATGAGTTGGCCACTTCAAAAGTTGTCACATGCATGACATTTGTAAACAATTCATGCAGTGTTGTTTGTCAAGTTACGACCTATGTAAATGGATCAACCTTGTGCAAATCTATGCACATATGTCAACCTAGAATAGCCATTACAAGATAAAATTTAAAGAGCTTTATGTATTATAAAGCCACAACATGCATTCACTCATAAGAATTTCTCACGACATTCATTCAATGGACATCTTATCACCATTGTAAAAAGTTTACAATTCCAGTCAGTGATTGAAGCATGAATCTTGTGCTCTGTGAGGGCAGCACTGATCCATGTCTCCATGTTGATCAAAAACTAAAAGGTGTTCAACTTCAAGTGTCTCACATCCCCATAGTGCACTTTGACATTTGCAACATGTCATTGTCAAGTATAATTGATTTCAAGTATACGCGAACCATGAATTACTTTAATGGGTGGAGACTCTATATTGCAATGAATATTGTGTGAGTTTAATCTTCTTCTAAAGCTTCAATTTCACATTTTGGTAAAGACCAAATTGGGCATATTTTTCAATATTTATAACGTTGTTTGGTAGCCAAATTTGAGAACAAAAGCATTTATATTTTTCCCTGTGAATAATTTAACTTTGAAATAACAACATAAAAGAGGCAGAGGTCAATTTTCCATTGTAAAGTTGCATTGTATTTTGTACAATAAGTAATAAATAGTACACTTGTTCTGAAGGTTGATCAAGAAGATATGCAAGAACATTATTTCTTTTTTAATTTTGGTGTATTGAAACATTTAATAGTAGCATATCTTCAACACATTCATTGTATATTTACAATTAATGGATTATCACACAGTGATATTCCTTATCGTTTCTTTTGATTGTGAAATGTAATTGTGTTCTTCAAACTAAGTTGGCAAGTGCACTAAAATAGTTGTAAGAACCTTATTCAAACAAATCTAACAAAAACAAAAATCTAACAAAAACCTTTATTAGTTCAACAAAAAAATCACCAATTACTAAATGCCAACAAAGAAAGAACCAAGCCATCATAGACAAAAGTATAACATCGTCAAATTCCAAAATGCCAACAAAGAAAGAACCAAGCCATCATAGACAAAAGTATAACATCGTCAAATTCCAAAAGTATAAAAGTATCAATTTCCAAAAGTATGCAATAAAGCCATCTTACGGAAAAGTATAACATCCTCAAATTCCAAAAGTATGAATCCAAAAGTATAGAAGTATCAAATTCCAGAAGTACGTAATAAAGCCATCGTAGGAAAAAGTATAACATCCTCAAATTTCAAAAGTATGAATAAAGAGGCGTGATTGACATACTGTATTTAGAGCCTTATTCATCAAATGGTCATATGGTGTAACCAATGCAGACAACATCAGCATCCATGTCCATGTCCTCACACCACATCCACATCCATGCCCATATTGTTCCACATTCCCGTTCTCTTCTCTCGACTTAAAAAACCACAATAACAATGTTGCAACCAAAACATCCTCTTGCACGTAATCTTCAATTCATATCGAGTTCCACGTCCCTCAAAAGCATATAAGAGTGTGGATCAAATGCAGAAAGAAGTTACAGCTATGTGAACGATTAGAATATTCTGGATCAAGGTGAGAGACCTCCCCCTGTGAAGGAGCAGTGAACAAAAATGCGACTAATGACAATACCTTATTCCTTATAGAGAAGGTTTTGCGGCTTCCACCACTATGTGCTTCATTTGCCTAGGAGTGCAGGGGTCTCAAAATGTGAAAATGAAAAATGAGATTATTGTAATCAGAGTTGTTGGTCGACAGTTAGTGTTCTCAACATTAAATTAAGAAAACAAACTAGTTGAAAGCAGAGAATGTGAGTACACACTAGGTATATAGTTTGGTTAGTTGTATGAAAGGAAGGTTTTGGTGGTCATGTTTGTTTTTGTAAGCCAAGCCATGTAGCATAACTTCAAATAGAGTTTAAAAGAATGCATTAAAAGGTTTATTGTGGGTTTTGTGGCTTGGGATATAGTGGGTACGCTGCATTTTTGGTTCCATTCATAAATCAACTCAACATATCCAAGATTTCAAACAAAACTACAAGCATGGAAATTGGGCTTGTAGATGCATTATAGAGGGAAATGATCATGATATCTCCATATAGAACAACATCGACCCTTGCAAACAACCAACAGACCTAGCTATGCTTACTAAAGTTGCAAATGCTTAGAACAATAGTGAACCCAACACTACAAGTGCACCAACACACAATGGGAATCACAAGTACAACAGCGATACTGTCAATTCCCTGAAGAGATAAGAAATATCGCTCTAAAAACAAGTGAACTCTAAGTCCTCTCTTCAATGAATACCTTATGAAAGAATAAATTATTTTTATAGCATAAGGTCCCTCTCCAACCATAACCGAATAAGTGAACTCTAAGTCCTCTCTTCAATGATTACCTTATGAAAGAATAAATTATTTTTATAGCATAAGGTCCCTCTCTCCAACCATAATCGAATAAGACGCCAACTGATAGAAATTTTAGGCGTAAATAAAATTCAACCATAATCCAAGTTATGTGCATGGTGCAACAAAATACCCCAAGGGATTATGCCAAATTCCAAAAACTAATCAAATCGTCAATATTCCAAATCGATGAACTTGATGCAAAGCAAGACCTTGTTGAGCTTTTCCAAAAGGCAATGTCTAGATGTGGTTGTGTAGGCTCAAGGGGGTCCCCAACAAGGACATTGATGGGTCTGAGAGCTTCAAGTTCTTGTTGTTCATGGCCTCCTGCCGGGGTAATCGTGGTTATGTTGCCAATAGAGATCTAGACAGTCAAGAGCAGTCTACACATCTACATCAGTGATATGAATAAGAGGGGGTAAACACCTTACAACATAATTAGCACAAGGGTTACCTTTAACAACACCCCCACATTATCACCACCATATATCCATCTTAACCTCACTTCTCACCATACCTGTGGTTGTGTAGGCTCAAGGGGGTCGCCAACAAGGACATTGATGGGTCTGAGAGCTTCAAGTTCTTGTTGTTCAATACCTCCTGCCAGGGGTAATCACGGTTATGTTGCCAATAGAGATCCAGTCAAGAGCAGTCTACACATCTACATCAGTGACATGACTAAGAGGGGGTAAACACCTTACAACATAATTAGCACAAGGGTTACCTTTAACAACACCCCCGCATTATCACCACCATAGATCCATCTTAACCTCACTTCTCACCATACCTCACTTCTCACCATAGATACATCTTAACCTCACTTCTCTCGGTGCAATAAAACCAGTTTTATCACTTTAACAACTTGAACCTTGAAAGAACCAAGGTCATCATCACTGCAAGTGCTCCAACATGCAGCAGCTAGACCACAGACCAACCGACAGAAAGAAATTTTCAGTTAGCTCAATTAGTTTTACTGGTTTTAATCCTTCTTTATGTTATTCAATGAAAAATGGCAAGCATGTTAAGGAAAAACTCCTGTTAGCATAAACGAGCAAATAAATAGTTATCAGGTTGAACTAGCTCAATATGGAAAAATTGACAATATTGCATCCCAAGTTCGTGAAATAGTCCTGCTGGCATAAATAAGAAAATTAGTGTGCAGGTTAGCACCAATAAAAAACAAACTAAAACGCAGTGTTACACTAACATGCATCTGATCTACTAGAACATCAAGGAGGAAAAAGGATCACGCTAAACTTCATTTAAAAAGATGTAGCAGGTTCAGAATATGGACAACAAAAGCATACCACTTGCATGTAATGGAAGTCGATATTAAATAAGTCGGGTAAAGTATGGAAAGAAAAATGGAACAGGCACAATTCTGTTTATGAAAATCAATTGTATCACTCGTTAAATCCTTCCAAACTTGATTAAATCATTGTGACTAGGCAAACTGGAACTGATAAGGATAACATAGCACTTGGATCCAATGGGAGTTTGTTTTGGAAGTTATGCTCTTGATTTCACATTGTTCAACATTTATGTTCGTTGCAAATAGGAAAGTAAACTGTAAAAGATGCCATAATATTTTATAGAGGTGACCAGAATGAAAATCTGTTTCATAAGGGTTTGTTGTTGACATTTACTAGCTAACTACACAGTAAAGGAAAAGAAAATGGGATATTTTCATAGCCAAATTTTGAGATTTCGTGTTTCCATAGTTAGATGCTTAGAGACTGGAAGGATTCCCTTTCAGGTTCTAATAACATTCCAATTCAGGCTCTCAAGGGGTGCCCAGGTTCTCCACAGAGGATGCGGTCTGCCTGGGGCACATTTCAATTCTTCACAGGGTTCAAAGAAGGTTCATTAAGAAATTTTGCACAGGTGCTATCACCTGTAATAGATAAATGTATCATGCAAAACAAAGAAACATGATACAAATCTTACAAAGTCAGTCCAGAACCAGATACTCTATGGAATAGAACTTCAGAATATGATGTAGATCATTCTCATTTTCTTACCCAAGAAGAGAGAAACTTGGATACATCCCTAGAAAGATGCAAACTTCATCTGAGATGCTTGTCAAAAGAGATTATTATGTTATTATGGCAACAAAACAGATATTTAGACATATTAGATAATCTCACTGGGGCCTGTGATTGGGTGTGCAATTATATGTAACAGGTACCTTGTGAGGCAAAAAGGTCTCTTAATAACCTCTTACTCAGCATACATCAAAAAGACCATAGAAGAAACACTAATCTCTCATATCACGTAAGTTAAGAATGCTTGTCCACACTGCTTATTGTTATAGAAGTCCACTTTCTTGATAGAAAAAGTGTCCCAAAACTAAAGATAGGGCAACACAAAAACTCTCAAAAATATAGCATATTTACAATATTTTACAATTCTTAACAGGGGCAAAAACATAAAATATATTTTTAATTAACAAATGAATATTAGAATAACATATAGAAATTGGAGAAATTTTTCTTAGAAGTTACGAAAATATAAAAATTACTCATAAATGTTCCCCTAACAATGAGGAAACATTGGTGCTCAGTTTGGAAGTCGCTGCCCCATGTACAGCAGGAACAACAAAATTGGAATATGCATTGGTATAACCATAAAAGGTCACATAAACCTACGGAAAACTCGGCTTCTCAGGAAATGTGCAACCAGATCGTTGTATGATAACATTTGCCGCATAATTTCCAGCTTTGACACATTCCTCGATAGGTTTACCCAGCACCAACTGGGATAAGAAGCCTCCTACAAATGCGTCTCCTGCCAAAACAACGAAGAAAGAGAATTCAGTATTGTTGGTCTACACCTAAGTTTTGTAAACATTTAAGCTGTAGACACATAAGAAATTTTCCAAACCTGCTCCATTTGTATCAACAATATTTTCCTTCGGAATCAAAATCACTGGAAACAACGTAACCTGAAATGATAACAAATATGATGATCTCAGCATGTTGAAAAATAAGAGGATACTGTCAGATAATGAGAACCATCAGTTTCTTGAACGCAGAGAAAAGCACTTGATGCAAAAAATTGTCTACTTGATAATTCTCATTAAAAATTCCATGAAACTGAACAATAACAAATTAACAGCCAAAGCATTCATTTTGAAAGGGAATCCTCATCATTGACACGATAGAACAGCGGAGATATATGTTGCCACATGTTTAAATTTTAAAAACCAGAAAATCCAAGAGTTTCTTGATTCATCAGTCAATGGCCCTTGGCAAATTACATGTGCATAGTTTCCTCTCTATCGCGACTTGTGCCACTCCTAATTAAAAACAATTATAACCAAAACAAGATACATGAAACGAAACAGGAGATTGGTATAAATAATGGTTAGAAATAAATTCCTTACAATGATAAGAAAGAATAATAAGATAAAAGATACATGAAGCCAAAGAGTAGTAAGATATAAATTCCTTACAATGATAAGAAAGTGTAACTCGTTGGCATGAAAGAATAGCAGAGAGAAGAAACAGGAAAAGACTGGTATATGATTTACCAATCAACGGACCTGGGCAATGACATGTACATAACTTCCTCCGTATCACAACTTTTATCACTTCTAATTAAAAACAATAAACCCAAATAACATACATGAAATGAAACAGAAGCGATTGGTATATGAGAATTCGTAAGATATATATTCCTTACAAGAACACGAAAGAGTACAATCTTGACATGATAGAACAGCAGAGAAAAGAAACAGAAGAAGAATGGTATATTAGTAGCAAGATATAAATTCCTCAAGGAGAAGAAAGAATACATTAGGTAATGTACATAACTTCCTCTGTATCACAACTTGTATCGCTCCTAATAAAAAACAATTACAACCAAAATAACATGCACGAAACAAAACAGAAGAGACTGGTATATGAGTAGTAAGATATAACTTCCTTGCAAGGAGAAGGGAGAATACATTCTTGCCATGATAGAACAGCAGAGAAAAGAAACAGAAGAAGATTGGTAAATGAGAAGTAGCAAGATATAAATTCCTTACAAGGAAAAGAAACAGTACATTAGACAATGTACACATTAGACATAGGATTCCAAAATTATTTCACACACTCATTTCAGTTGTAAAGCATGTTTTCTTTTTAATTATTTGAATAGATATACAAGGAAAATATCAAAATCCAGAGCTCAATCCATGTATAAATGATCCAATTAATGACAGATTGCATGATGAAATATTTGCAGAGGCATCTCAAAATCAGCATTCTAGTACATTTTTATTTTCAGCTTTAAAGTAATACAATTATTTAACTTTGAGTGCACTCACAAACCACGGTCAACCCTTCAACTCAATTCTCCATTACCAACCATAAAATTCTCACAATACGGATCAAATAAGATCATCTGCTAAGGGTTCTTCTAAGGGTAGAGATTTATAGTGAAGTCCAATAAAATCCTGGCAGGCTATCTATCACCTTCTGTCATTAGTTGTGATGTCTCTGAGCTGGCTTATCATCCAGAATCAGATTGTAAAGATAATGGTGATGACCATGCCATGTGACAAACCATATCCTACATATAGTTTGTCTTCAATGTTTACTCCCACGGGGTTGCACATTTTTTACCATGTAAAAACTCCAGACATCAATAATCTGCTGAGAACTAGATTAAGCTCATATTATCCGTAGGCATGAGGGAAAGAAATCTAGCACCATTGACCAGAATGTATTTGGTTGATTATGGAAGGAATTGTACAAGAACCAATACTAATTGATTCCAAAAATATTAAGCAGAGTCAAGATCTCATTAGAAGCAAAAAGTAATTTATCAGTTGATTGCCTGGTCACCTATATAACACTGACATGAATTTCAGAAGACTGGAGGAAATGTAGAACTAAACTCCTTAAACCAAAGGCAACTTATAAGAACCCTAAATTTCATTCTCAGATGGAACCTCAAGAAAATAAAGCAATGGTAAAAACTAAGAGAACGATAGCTTCAAATCCATCGTGGAAGAAGCTTGTCTGGACTCAGGACAGTGCCAGAGAAGCAAGACGGCTTGTATTTAGGAATTTTTGAAATATAGAGAATGTAGGTGAATAAAAAGTTAAAACTCAAGAAAGCTCAAACATGTCATCAAAAGTTGTTAGACCGAAGATCTAAATGGAGTGCACTCCAAAGCACGTGCCAGGACATATAAAGGTCAACCGTCTAGCACTTTATTAATTAAAATCCATTCATTATCAACATCCCTGCAACCTTTGGCCTCTTCCAGTATGATATTCAAGGAATTTCTTCTCTTATTCTCAATGTCAGCTATAAGATAAGATAATTTTATTAATGTCCAACAAATGACCACAAAAGTAGGTCAATGGGACTGAGAGCTACAACAAGTATGAGTACAATGTGGGAGTGCAATCGCAACTCCTAGAAAATGCCAAAAATGCTGAAAAGATAGAAAAAAGTTACCTTTCCATCTTCTGCAATGACTGTTGGATCTGCACCTTGTGTAATAACAGCTATCCTCTTGTGAGTTCCAGTTGCCTTTGGTAGTGCTGACATCTTTAGGGCTATTTCTTCAACATTGTCAGTCTAGAAAATGCAAAAGAGTTAGTAAATATCTACTCCATTCAAGTTTAGAAATACAT
>ML791325.1:25142-68356 GCA_009831015.1 Picea engelmannii
AGATCTAACGGTAGAGATTATGTTAGGGTTTTTTGCCCTAGAAGGCAACCCTCTTTTATGAGGGAAATGTATTACGGCTATGGATGATGGTGAATATTGTATTCTGAGAGAGGAGACTGTGAGAGAAATAAGAGGAAGTTACAACGGGTTTTTCTGTAGGTTGCATCCCTTCATTTGTTGGATAATAATAAAGGAAGGACCTGGCAATTTCTCTGGTGGACGTAGCCCACACTGGGTGAACCACGTAAATCTGTGTCTCTTGTATTGTGTGTCTTCTGTGTTTTGTTTCTGCATTTGTTTTATTTTATTGCTCCACGGTCCTGTTTTTCTAACATATCATACTTTATATTAGATTTGATTTATGCAATCATTTCCGTCTGTTGTGGTTTACCCCTAGCCATAGAGAGATTTTCCTCATAACAGAATTGGTGACCATACTGGGGATAAAATATTATTTTTCGGGGTTTGGAGTGTTTTTCTCCTTAAATTGCTCTCGTTTATATTGAATTTCTTATCGTATGATTTCTTGACATCCTTTGTTCACTCTGAGTCTGAATTTCTTACCTTTCTCCTTATCCTAGCTTTGTTTTGACACATAGACACAGGTTTTTTCCTGATAGTCGTGCACATACGTGTGTTGTCCTTCTGCAAGATGTGTATCTACACAATTTTCCCTTAAACAGTCGTGTAAATCACCCTTTGTTTCTTGGTTGCTGGGTTTGATTGTTTATGGGTAGGTTTTGATGATTGTTGAGTCTTCTTGAGACTCTGTTATGACTGTTAAGTGTCTATAGAATGACAAGAAACCTTTCTTTGGTTGAATTTTTGGGCAGTGCCTTTCTCATCATCTTTTTCATTTGATTGTCCTTGCATCTTGGGCTGGGTGTTTTGCTTCTTCATATTCTACTTGGTTTGTCTCTGTTTACACACAATAGATTTTTTATATCAAGCTATTGTTTAGTTCTTGCATTTTCATTCTCTTCTATTGAAAATACAAAATATTAGGCATTTTACATTATTGGCATTTTGATCTTTTGAATCCTTATCATTAATCTTAGTACATGTAAAGAAATATTGCATTTTTATTTAGACTTGCATAACTAAATTGAGAATTTCATTTTGAAAAGAATATCATTTATTGAAAATTGAAGTTAGGAATTTTCATTCTATTCATATTCATTTATTTTACTTGTTGATTCATAACATCACTAGTTTCACGACCACACCTTTTTCAGTAAGCAAGGCCACTAAAAGTAACTCTATAATTTAAAATTGATTAGCAACGGTTTTATTTTTCTAGGGTGCACAAAATAGCTTAGGATTTAGAGCCTTGGAATAGGATTTTGTGAGTAAACTTATCCAAGACTATTAAATCAACATATGTGTTTGACTAAGGGATTTAAGAAATCCATTGTATAATCGGTAATATTAGGAGGCTCTGCTTACACCAGAGTTAAGCACGAGGTCGTGTGAGGTTGGTTGAAGGGATATCCCCCTGATACCTTCTTAGTGTCAGATATATTTCTAGGGATCTATTTGTATATGGGGTATCTTGCTAGTACCCTTACCTCTATGAGAGGTGGTGCTTTCAAGGTTTTGGGATTTTCTACCCTGCCCATACGATGGAACTGACATACGATTGTTCGCATGTGCATTGGTTATACCGTTGTTGCTTAGTTGAATGAATTAGGTACCACATAGGTTACTTGCAGGGGTTATTCTGCAGGTACCCTGGGTCAGATAAGGGTCAGACAACACACATCATGTATGGAGGATTACCTCTCTAGGGGGATATGAATGATTGGTTGTTAAGTCCATGAGGGATCTTATAATTGATTATGTTACCTCCAATATTTAGCAGAAGAGTCTCAAGACCCTCTTGGGAAGGGCATACCTACTTTAGAGAGGGAGGCCCCTTTCAGCCACTTTATCCTGTTTGTGTGCATATTGGTCATTTGATTATTTTTTGTGTGCTCTTTGATTACTAGTTAGACTTAGGATTTGTTTTTTATATGTGGAGTCTTGAGTCATCGTGAAACCAAACTAGCTTCCCCATAGATATCACCACTTTTTATAGTTACCACCGCATTTTGAGTCTTTTCCCTCTAAGATGCATAGAGTTATAAAACGTGGTACACAAACCTCCACTTATCAGACTTGTGATCATACAAGGATGAGTATTGAACCGAGTCATCAAGATACTAGGAGCCCTTTGACTCCCATACCTACTATAGTTAATGGTTCCCCTTTGACACCTTCAACCACAATGGTTGTAGGGTCGGAGGTGCCTATCATCACCACTTCCCATCCTATAGTGAGTGCTCAACCTATAGCCAAAAACCCTTTTGGGTCTCTTGGTCACTCGCCGAGCTACAATGTTCAGCCCATCCCTATGTCCTCTAGTCCTTTTTCCTATGGTATGCCTAATTTCACATCACAGTTTTCAAATTCCATCCCAATAGCTGATATGAATGTTAGCATTGGACTTGGGGGCACAACTCCTCCATATACTCCATTCTCGTTTAGTGGCACTCATGTCCCTCAAACGACTCCAACCATTGGAGGCATTCCTCCTCTTAATCTTGAGTCTAATCTTGTTAATTATGGATGGAGTAACCAACCTAGAAGACAAGCTATTGCTTATGGTCCATCCTTTACATTGTTTTCCCTCGACCAAGTTTTGAGGAAACATTGGTCAGGTTTGACCACTTTTTGGACTTCGACAGGCTGGTCAAAGATGGAGCTCCTAGGTGGAGCTGAGATCGTGGGATCTCACTTGTTTTGTGGACCCAACAAGGGGTTCATTAGGGTTTTTTTATTAGGGTTTATGGGATGTTCACCCATGGGTTTACCCATGATTAGGCCTTTTTGTAAGAGAATGTAAAAGTATAAATAAGAAAATAGTGTAAGGTATAAGTAGCCTAGTAAAGGGATGTAATTGGCTAAGTGAAAGAGGAAATTAGTTATGAGTTTCTTTGTGCAACATAACATGTATGTAAGGCTCCGTGCTTGATAGAAGAGTTGGCTCTGTGCCTTGACCTGATTTTGGGAAAGTGGATCTAGTTCTTAGTGCACAGATCATTGTCTAGTGCGAAGCTTGGCTCTGTGTCTTGGTGCACAGGAGAAGATGAATGTAAGAGATTGAAGCCTAATAAAGAAGAAGAAATCATTGGTGGACATAGCCCCACACCGGGGTGAACTAGGTATATCCTGTGTTGATGGTTTGCTTTGTGATATGATGTTAATGTTGTGAATCTTCTTAGTGCATGGATAGTTATATATGATAAATAGATATATGAATTCTTAGTGCTTTATTTATGTTGAATGTGCTAGATCTAGCTTATGATTCCAAGTGCGATGTGTATTTCATCATAGTTACAGCATCTATCTATTCTTAGGGCTTGTTCTGCAATGTGAATAACGTTGGTAAGTTGATACATGTTATCTTCTAAGTACTTTTCCAAGTGTTGTAATCACATATCTATGTCCCTTGGTTACAGACATCTAATTCCTATAACCCCCCCCCCCCCCCCCCCCCCCCCNGGGTGAGACTTCACCTTCTTCCCAGGTGTTTCCAAAAGGGCTGGTAGTTAGGGTTTTGTTGGTGAATTGTTGAAGCGTTGAACCCTAGGTCTACCCTTGTGCCAACAAATGGTTCCATTGTCAGTACCTGAAACTGTGATTGTTGGGAACTGAAGTGAAGAAAAGAGAAGCTATGTGCGTAGATCTGTTGTTGTAGTGCGCAGTATTCTACTTGACTTGCAAATCTTTGTGCTAAGAAAGAAACCCAATATGAAGAAAAGAGGTAAGATCTTGAAAAAGGTAAAGCTTTGTACTTTGATAAGAGTAAGATAAGTGGACATTTTTATTTCGAAAACATGAATTTAAGTATGTTTGATAGATTTTGTCCTAGTCTGAAAGCTAGGGCACAGTTAGAAGAAAAAGTTGATCTAATTAAAGCTAATATAAATAGAGAAAGATATGTTATTCATATGCATAGAAAGAATTTTTGGACTAATGAATGGATTGAGGAACCTAGAAATAATTTTTGCATATTGCAGGACTAGCACTGTGATCCTAGTGCGTAGTACAGGAAAGGTTAGGGAATGCTTAAGAGAAAGAGAGAATTGACATTATGTTATAACTACAGAAGACTGAGACATCTTTCTATGAATGCCCTGTTATAGGTCTTATTTGTCTTTGTTGTAAAATTGTTGGTCATAAGGTTGAGGATTTCCCAAGGATGATTGCTAAAGTTGAACAAATGAACATGAGTCAAGAAAATAAGAGCATATTAAAAGATCAGAAAGAGAAAGGATTAGAGAAATTTCATACTACATTAGTACAGTTAAAAGAAATGATGAACGATCACAAAGATGTCAGTTTACCATAAATATTGAAAGAAAAACAACGCATAAGTACAAGAATATGAGACTTCGACATAGACTTTGTCTTGGATGAGGGAAAACAAGTGAATATTATGACAGAAATCACTTGGGAAATTTTGGGAAAGCCCACTATGGTACCTTCATTAGGAAGGATAGGCTTGTTTAAAGGAAAGATGATAACCCTATGTGGAAAAGTTACTAATGTACCTATTATCATCCATGGAACATCAAATGAAGAGGAATTTGAAGTCATTAAGCTAGTTGATAACAATGCCCCATTCCCTCTTTTGTTAGGAAAGACTTGGATTAAGAAAGATCATATCATAAGGAAAGAAGAGGAAGAAGCTACAGAAAAGAAAAAGAAAGAACTAAGGGATTTTATAGCTACAAAAATAGATCGACTAATAGAAGAACAAGAATTTGAGTCGAAGCAGCAGAAGGCAATAGAATTAGCTATAGAGGTTGAAAGAATGCAAGAAGACTCGAAGGACCTATCAATGAAAGAAGAAAGCAAATCCATCCAGGAAGTAATAAGAAAAGAGGTATTACCTTTGAACCCCTAGAAAGTACATCAACAATGCAAAGCTACTAAGATAGGAGAAGATAAGAATAAGAATGGAAAGAAGAATCCAGAAATAGTTAGAGAGGCTCAGATCATAGGAAAGAAGGCAAGGAAGCTCAGTAAGAAGAAATCCAAGTTGGAAAAGCTACAGGAAGTTACATAAAAGACTTCACAGGAGGTAGGATTGTAGGATGCGAACCTTGTGGGAACAACAAAACCAGGCAGAATGGGACTTCACCATGGCGAAGCTATATGACTGTTGGAGGCGCCCTGACGATTAGAACAATGCTCCAAATGGATAGTAAATGCATTTAAATATTGATATATTATCATTGGACGTTGAGACCACTCCATAACGGATGGATTTGCATTGATGGAGGCATTCCTATCCATTGGAGGAATTTGTTATGACCTCTCTTATTTAACCCATTGGACTTTGTGCTGGGACCAATTGTTTCTACCCATAATTATATAAGCTATCAATGAAGTGATTTTATGTGTCAAGTTGTGATATCAGACATCGTTGTCTATTTGTTTACCCCACCATTCTCTCACCTAACTTGACCTATTTGTTAGCAGTGAGAATGTCAACTGAGTTCATTGATCTAGAGAAGTTCGTCGAAGAGGTTCTGAAGAATTTTAAGGTTGATAAAGCGATGTCTGACGGAATATAGGTGTCATCGACCAGGGGACTGCAAGCTTCCCCCTCGACTGGACATTGTTTGATCTGTGTCAACCCCGCTACTAAGAAGAGAAGTAAGCATTGTGATGATATGGCTAATGCGAAGCAAATCCCGTCGATCTTACCAGATTATATCCCACCTTTGGCTTTCATGGTTAACCATGAATACATTCCACGAGAATTCAAGTACACTTTGATCACAGCGTAAATCCTGAAGGGGATAAGTGTAGTTGGAAGCTAGTTGGGACAGATCCCATCTTTGAAGAACAATGAATTTAACCTGGGAGATAGAAAGAACTACGCCATGCTCACACATTATAGATACCTGATGAAGACCATTGGGAAGAAGCCTCGCATAGTCTCCCATCCTTGGATAAAGAGGTTGGCACGGTCCACAATACTAAATGTCATGAAGATCCCCCATTTCGTCCGACATCAAGAGGTTAACTTTTGTGTTAAACTCCTCTTGTCATGATATCATGGAGGATACCTATGGCTCGATAGGCACATTTCTATGGATCTGGCGCTAATCCACCAGATCATGGGATTGAGCATGAAGTGACCCAAACCTCAAAAGTTCTACCGGAGGAAGACCTCATACTACTCCCTAGCCCAACACATTAAGGAGGCATATGAAAAATTTGAGAAGGAAAAACAAGGCTACAATGTAGCCTCTATCCAGGATGGCACAATGCACCTAGATTTCCAACTCATAGTTTGCAAGCGCATCAGAAAGAATCGCCCCATGCAGGTCACCGAGTTTGTGGTGGATTTTGCAGGGAAATTCGTGGAGGGGATACAGATGAATTGGGTGAGCTACCTCATCAACGAGCTTGATAAAGACTGCTAAGAAGCGTAGGATCAAGGATATGAGTTCCACTTCAGATGTCTACTCATGTTGATTGCATTTTTCACTTGGAAAATGCCAGAAGGAGATACCTTCCAAGAGATTGAACCATTGAAGTCGTTGGCTGCGAGGTTTTCTACCTTATGGTATAAAAATTATATGTCGAAGATATGGCAGTCAAACGCAATGTTCCATGCCTACTATCAGCAACTAAAGGTTTCCATTGAGTCGATCCCATGCATGACACTACACACCTTGCACTAGTACCGACCACTAGCTAAGTTCTGCGTAGATCCACATTTTATTTATATCACTGCGCGCAAGGATGAGAGCAAGGAAGAGTTAGAGTACTATTACAACATGACCGACGAATACATGGAATAGATCATGAAGGTGTGTTCGGAAGAGTTCTTTGTACCAGTCGATGATGCAGAACTCTCTAACCCTGACATCATAGGAAGCCCCTTGGTCACCCAGTTCGATCATGCATGGCAGACAAGTGCGAAGAAGAAAAATAAAAAGGAGGAAGTCCAGGATGTATAGACTGATGAGGAGAACAGTGCCTCAGACGAAAGTGGACTTGGCTCACCCACAGGAGGAGGAGGAGATGAAGTAAATCAAGAAGGAGGAGGGGAAGAAGGAGAAAAACAAGGAGAAGATGAAGTTACACCGCTGAAGGATCCCCCTACCGAGACAAAAACATCAAATAAGAGGAAGGTTTCTCCGCAGAAACCTTCAGCAAGAAAGAAGACCCGCACCAGCAAGCCCTAGATGGAGGCCATAATCACAGACGATGACATTGGTCTAGTCTACAGAGAAATGGAGGATGCATCTAAAGACCTCTTACAGAGATACAACGTGAAGCAAGAAGAGTTGTATGTAAGAGTTGAGAGGGAACTGAAGGAAATTCAGCGATCCATTCAATTGAGCTTCACAGTACCTACTGTGCCTTCCTCGTTGGAGACTGCAGAGTTGGGGGACGAACTAGCCTAACTTCAAAGACTTGCAGATGCAATAGAGGCTAGGCTCCAGAAAGTTGAAGAAGAAAAGGAAAAGGCTATATAAGCCCTGAAGAAAGATAAAGAAGATATCTTAGAGAAACTATGAGTTGCATGGTACTATGTAACCACATATGAAAATGAGAAGGATGAGTTATGGGAGATGCTCAAGGAGGAAAAAGAATATATATGGAGAGAAAAGGACCAGCTACTCACAGAGTAGACTATGGTCAAAGAAGTGGTGATCATAACACTTTGCTCTATTCCAGGCTTGGCATAGGAGGAACATGAAGCAGTCAAGGTTCAAGTAACAAAACTCATTGAGGCCATTCAACAGCTTCAAGCAAGGGTAGCGGATTTGGAAATCCAAGCAATACCAAGCACTCCACAGGAAGTGTGTGACTAGAGGGGGGAAGCCGCTAGGAGCTCAGTCAAAAATATCAAATCCCTCACCTCAAAATGCAAGCAACTGAGTGACATAAGTGTGCATCCCTACGAACACCTCATGGAAGATCCAAATCTTAGGAAGTTAGAAGCACAACTATAGGAGGCATAGCAGTAGGAAATGACAGTTCAAGCGTAGATGAAGGCACTCACGACAGTCGAGATAATGAAGAGAGAACAAGAACAATGCGTGGTCCAACAACAGATTACTGCCATCCAGGGAAGAGTAATGGAAGTCACACAGAGACTACAACCAATGCAGGAGGAAGCCTACACAGTGTTTGAAGAAATTCAAGGATAAGGTTCACAACTAGACTAAGTGGTTGCGACAGTGGAAAAATTCTTGGAAGGGCCTATTGCAATGCAGATGATCCAGGATTTCACTAAGCATGAGGCTTAGGTGAAGCAATAAGTCGAGGTAGCTCGAGCTAATATTGAGGCCTTCAAAGCAGCGCTGACCAGATCTGAGTGACTCGGTATGAGTCACAGGTGAGTGTTGAGGATCTATTGGCCCTCGACCAAGTTTTGAGGAAACATTTGTCATGTTTGACTACTTTTTGGACTTCGAAAGGCTGGTCAAAAATGGAGTGCCCAGGCGGAGCTGAGATCACGGGATCTAACTTGTTTTGTGGACCCAACAAGGGGTTCATTAGTTTTTTTGTATTAGGGTTTATGGGATATTGTCCCATGGGTTTACCAATGATTAGGACATTTTCTAAGTGAATGTAAAATTATAAATAAGAAAATATTGCAAGGTAGAAGTATCCTAGTAAAGGGATGTAATTGGCTAAGTGCAAGAGGAAAGTAGTTTTGAGTTTCTTTGTGAAACAAAACATGTATGTAAGGATATGTGCTTGATAGAGGAGTTGGCTCTGTGCCTTGACCTGATTTTGGGAAGGTGGATCTGGTGCTTAGTACGCATATCATTGTCTGGTGCGAAGCTTGGATCTGCGGCTTAGTGCACAGGAGCAGATGAATGTAAGAGATTGAATCCTAATAAAGAAGAAGAAGTTGTTGGTGGACGTAGCCCCACACTAGGGTGAACCACGTATCTCCTGTGTTGATGGTTTTCTTTGTGCTATGATGTTTATGTTGTGAATATTCTTAGTGAATGGATAGATAGATCTATGAATGCTTAGTTCTTTATTTATGTTGAATTTTCTAGATCTAACTTATGATTCCAAGTGTGATGTGTATTTCATCATAGTTACTGTGTTGATCTATTCTTAGGGCTTGTTATGCGATGTGTATAACATTGATAAGTTGATGCATGTTATCTTATAAGTAATTTGCCAAGTGTTTTAATCACAAATCTGTGTCCCATCTTGGTTATAGACACCTGAGTCCTGTAACTGCCCCCTACCTCTACCTCGGGTGAGACTTTGCCTGCTTCGTAGGTGTTTCTAAAAGGGCCGGTAGTTAGGGTTTTGTTGGTGGGTTGTTGAATTGTTGAACCCTAGGTCTGCCCCTGTGCCAACATAAACCTACCTCCTCTATTTCGATTCTGACCAACACATTTGGCATGATGAATCCACCTTTATCCTATGGATTCACACCCGGAGGAGTTTAGTTTCATTCCTTGGGAAACCCCCAACCTAGAGCCACTTCGGCTGGGGGCAGTTTTTATAACCCTCATCATAAAATTCCTACTAGAATGATGCCCAACCAACCTCTTATGAATCAGTCCATAGGAGGGTCTTACAATCTCGGATAGGGCCGTAGTGCTTACCAGAATCCTATATGGGATGCGATTCCCCAACCACAATTTTTCCAGGGAGCTTGGGGCCAGATGTCACAACCCCATCTCCCATTTCTGGCCACGCTCAATCTTCCATAATTGTCTAAGTTGATGAACGATCCTTTGTGTCACAATCCAACATGGCACCCCATTCCCACCAAGCTTCCTTCGAATATTCCAAAATTATAAGGACAGAATGATGAAGATCCTGGTGATCACATTACTGCTTTTCACCTTTGGCTCTCTTCAAATTCCCTTAACGATGATTCTATTCAGTTAAGATTATTTCAACGCATCCTCACAGTGGTTTCCGCAAAATGGTATATCGAGATACCTAAGGGGGAATACAGAGCCTTTAGTCATATTATCTTATTCTTGCTTAACCACTTCCAATTGTCGATTCATTACGATGTTGTCTTAGAACTTCTGTCGAACTTATGCTAGGAAAAAGACATTCATATCTCAGATCACATCTAGGAGTGGTGTATATGGAAGAGGTTGATCGGTACCTACATACCCCCAGAATTCCTGCTAGAGTGGTTCCTTAATTCTCTACAACCTTATATTTCGAAGGATGTTTCTACATCCAGGGTTACATTCGAGAATGAAACGATTTTTAAATCTCAACAATTAGATATTATATATGCTCAGTCTGGGATGTTATAAGAGATTATTCCAGATGCATCGAGCTCAAACTATGACACTAGACAAAAGCTCGGACGTCATGCCGATGGCATTGTAGGCTCCGCCAATGTGAAATCCACAGACTCGGTGACAAGCCATTTAAAAGAGTTGTCTCTAAACTAGTCTACATGAGTGCGAGCCTCATCTGCGTCCTCCAATACCACTCAATCATTGGATGTACATTCTGTGTAATCATCGAACGACCCAAATGGTAACCAGCAACCAAGCAGGAATAAGAATAAAGGACGTAATAATAATCGTAAGGGTGGGAAGAATAATAATAAACCCAAGGACAATGGTAATACTGAGAAGATGAATAATAATGCTGGTGAGGGAAAGAAAGAAAGGTGGAAGGTGAAATTTCCCTATAAGCTTTGTATAGACGATCACCTTACTCATTTATGCCCTAAGCTTGCAGAAGCTACGAGGATTTTATCTCTACCACCCGTCGTGATGACTAACCCTTTTCCACATAACCAACACATGGCCTCGAGCTCCTTGAATGATGGAAATGTGGCGAGTGGGAGTCAAAACCCACCAACACAAGACGGTGACCGTTTATGCATCAATATGGTTAAATTTGAGGTGAATGTAGCCACTCAGTCTTGCGATTATAGTTCTCCATAAATTTTACCTGTTCTAGAGACTCCTCCTCTGGAGATTCCCTTATAGATAGAAAAAACCAGAGCTATTGCTTCATATTCCAAAGAATTAATTAAGTTCTCTACCCACAATCCTAATGCTAGAGCTACCCATAATTACTCTATTTTTGAGGACCTAGGTCAAACCCATTATACGATGCCAACTCTGGAGGTACTCTAGATGTGTCCTTCATAGAGGAATGCCTTTATATATGCGTTAGGATCTCTAGATCCTTATGGATCGAACATTATCAAGTTTGATGTCACAGATGTGAATCCTCGATTTCCTTACCATGTGGCATTCCAAATCCACGTGGGTTACTCGAAGTATACCATCAAGCGTACTATTATCGATGAAGGCATTGCAACATGTGTGAGTTCTCTGGACTGTTGGAAAGCCCTCGACTCTTCGACCCTTTCTTAGTCTCTGACCATTTGGACTTCTTTTGATGGTTGTTCCTTTCTCCCTCCTGGTATTCTTCCTACCTTTTCAGTCCAGTTAGGTGGGAATACACTAGAGGTGGATGTCGAGGTGGTTGATGCACCCCTTGACTATAACTTGTTAATAGGACGCAATTGGACTTACACTACGACTGCAATTGTTTAATCTTTCTTCTGTACTCTTTTTTTCCCTTAGGATGGGAAGATTCTGATGATTGATCAATTGTCCTTTGCATATGCTAGTTCCAGTGCATATTTTGGACCATCGATCCCCGTGATCAACAATTCTCTGCCAAAAAATGACAATATTGGTGTTGGAATGTGGTCATCCCTTATGGGTACCTTTGAATTCATGGAATTGGTTCACCGTATTTACGCCATGTCCAGTAAGCCCGTTTCGTTCAGAGAGGTTCGTTCCTTTCCGTGCTTCCTATTTTAATGATCCTTGGACCCTACCTTCCTCGAGAATGACTTGTGAAGGTCAGCCACATACTAGAATGGCCATGCCACTATCGACAATGGATATAGAGTATCAATCTTTTATTGACTCTTCCACCGATCTGGATCCTATTACCTCACAGACGGATGAGGAGGATCTCGTTCTAGAGCCTGTGTGGGCCACTTCGTTGTCTTGTTCACATGAATGGCTTGATGAGAATTTACCTTCGGATGAAGCTATCATAGACACCAAGAATGGTTCTGAAAAACCTTGGGATGATATGCATCATCGGTCTTATTTTCTCCTTGAGCTTGCTAGAATCGAACAAGATGACTTTAGATCTACTTTGAGTGAGATAGTCGGTCACCCAATAGTTCCACTCTATACACATGGAATTTATGCCGAAGGAAACATGGTGAGTATATCACCTACCCTCATGATCAATATCTCTTGTATCCTTGGAAATATTGAAAATGTATACATCAGTTCAGATTTTTTGCCAGAAGAAATCCTGATCTACACTAAAATATTCAAGGAATTCTGAGATGTATTCGCTTGTTCATATGAAGAGATGCTAGGAATCGACCCTCGAATTGATGAAAATGAGATTAAAAATTACTTGGATGCTAATCTTATTCGACAACGTCTTAGAGTTATCAATCCCCAAAAGGCCCCTGCTATTAAGGAAGAGGTAGAAAAATTGCTTAATCTTAGTTTTATCTACCTGGTTCCCTTGACTGAATGCGTATCCAATCCCGTTTCCATGAATAAAAAGAAAGGAACCATATGCATATGCATGGATTTTCGTGACTTGAACAAGGCATGTCCTAAATACAACTTCTCGACACCTTTCATTGATCCGATTCTCGACAAGTGTGTAGGGATCAAAGTTTTTTCTTTCATGGATGGATTTTCAGGGTATAAACAAATTCAGATTAAACCCGAGGATCAACATAACACGACATTTTTTTTACCTTGGGGTACTTTCGCATACCGAAATATGCCTTTCGGCCTTAAAAACGTCATAGAAACCTTCCAATCTGCTATTACCTTCGCATTTCATGATCTCAAACATATAATCGAAGCCTATCTTGATGATCTTGCTACTCACTCTCATAAGAGAGTGGATCACCCTAAACACCTTCGGATAGTCTTTGAAAGATGTCGTCATTATCGCATCCGGTTAAACCCTCATAAATGTATCTTTTGCATTAGGTCAGGTTGCCTTCTAGGATTTTTAGTCTCTGATATTGGGATCATGGTAGATCCATTAAAGGTTGAGGCAATACTTCGATTCCCTCCCCCATGCACTATTCGCCAACTTCAAGGTTTACAGGGGAAAGCTAAGTTTTTACGTCGATTTATAGTGAACTATGCCAATATCACTAAGGGTTTCATGCATCTTTTGAATAAGGACACTCCTTTTATTTGGGATGAGAGATGTAACACCCTGTTTCCCCCGATCTGTAAAAATAACTATATTGGCCAAGAACTATGGAAAACTCAAAGACGCGAATGTTTGATTTGACGGACCTTTTTATAAAAGGTCAATGAATGTAAATTATGTTATGAATATGTGTTGCATGGATGCTGAGTGGGGGATGTGATAAAAGAGACCACGATGGCTAATGATAGGTGGTGGAAGGGTCTTGGAATGGTTGCGTTAACTTCCACCGAGCCAGTACCGTACTGGTTTTACTTGCTCAAAGACCAAAGAAACTCTCTGACCCCAGAATGGATTTCCTGTTAGATTGGTAGGTGGGGAGGCTCCTCAAGAGTTAATCAAGGGATGGGGGTGAACCACCCATCCTTAACAGCTCCCAGACCTGACCGCGGACTGGGAAATTCGCGCCACATGAAATCTTGTAGAGAAAAGGCAAGAGAGGAAGTGTGGTAAGCGGGGAGAAGAGAGGAGAATATGCATGATAAGGATCGTGGAAGAGAACTGGAGAAAACTCTAGAAATACAGAGAGTTCTGAACATAGGAGAAGGAGAGTAACCTTCATCCTTGACTTTCGTTGAGCTGGGAGTAGGAGACTGAATCTCAAGCCTCATGGTCTAGCTTGGGGGTGGCTAGTGGTAAATCCATTTGGAGTCACTGATCCTACGGTTGGGTGGAAACGAGCACTCATCTTAGCAGTCGCATCACACCTGGTGTTTTCTGATAAGTGTTTATATCTTGTATCTTGAGTTGAATATCCTGAACGCATGCTCATGTTTTATATGGTCATAAATGGTTTCTGTATAGAAGTGTTTTCCTTGTGTTTTGATTTGAGGTAATGGATGCATTCTTATACTAGTATAATCATAATCAGTTATGTATAGAATGAGTAAGTTTTGAATACGAGTCTATTCCCTTGAGAATTTTCCCATCTACTTGACTCGCACTATGCCCTAGTGTAATTTCCCGAAGGCACCTCCTCCCAGGAAGTTTCCTCACACTCCAGAGCCGAAGTGAGTCCCTTGAAAGGACTACCATGATAGTAAACCCGTGATTTTACTTTACCCTTACCACAAAGTTTATAGCTCAGCGACTCAGGAAGGCTTTTTAGTCAGGTCACCAAGCCTAGGGATAATTTACCCAAGAACCCTCTGAAGGATCTATCGGAGCTCTATTGCCCATCGACCTTATCCTTTGCATAGGTAGGAGAGTGAATTTGGCAACGTCCTGAAATTCCTGAAGTATTCAAATCCATCCATTGGCACAGGACACATGGTAGTCGGGTAGCATTTCGCTGACCCGTGACCTGGAGTTGTCAAAAGGTAGGATTGCATGATCTCACGATTCGCGAAATCGCAATGTGATCGTGGTCGTTGATACAAGAGTGATATAGACAATCAGTTTAGTATGAATAAATTTTAGCATTTTGGCATTTCGGCACGCGGGAAACCAAAGGGAAATACGCCTCGTCTTCGCAAGTCATGAAGTCCCGGTATGCGAAACACCGAATAAGTTTAGTATGAATAGATTTCGACATTTCGACGTTTCGACACCTAGGAAACCAAAGGGTTGTACCTCTCATCTTCACAAGCTGTGAAGTCCCGGTATATGAAACTCTGATTTAGTTTAGTGTGAGTAGGTTTCGGTATTTTGACATTTCGGCACCCAGGAAACCAAAGGGCGATACCCGTTATCTTCGCAAGTCACGAAGTCCCGGTATGCGAAACTCCGAATCAGTTTAGTATGAATAGATTTCGGCATTTCGGCGTTTCGGCACCCGGGAAACCAAAGGGTGATACCCCTTGTCTTCACAAGCCGTGAAGTCCCGGTATGCGAAACTCTGATTCAGTTTAGTGTGAGTAGGTTTTGGCATTTCAGCGTTTCGGCACCTGGGAAACCAAAGGGTGATACCCCTCGTCTTCGCCAGTCGCGAAATCCCGGTTTGTAAAACTCCGAATCAGTTTGGTGTGAATAGGTTTAGGCATTTTGGTGTTTTGGCACCCAGGGAAACCAAAGGGAAAGACCCCTCATCTTTTCCAGTCATGAAATCCCGGTACGCAAAACCCCAACACGCTCGGAGGATGAGCCCTAGGTCACAGGACAGGGTCACATGGTAGAAACGAGGAGTCTCGAAAGGATCTCGACCGTCCATCAGGGGAGACACGTGATGAGAAAACAAAGTTTGGGGAAAGCTCTGAAATCCTGTGAGTCGTTGGATCTCGTACAAGAACTCGCGTATCGGGTTTCGGGGTTCAAAGAGTCAAAATACTCGACTCTCTTGCATTTCAAACTCCTAGTTACCGAAATATCGATATGTCTAGGACCGTTGGATCAGGGGGAGATTCACAACCGTCGATCTCAACGAAGGTACGATTTTAGGTTTCAAGGTTTGAAGAGTTGAAGGATTTGACTCTCGGGAATCGCTGAGTCACGAATTGCGAAATGCACCTCTTGGCTTGGCCCGGGGTCATAACCGATGATCACATGGAGGTGAAGCCCGTGCTTGGTGCTTGAGTTGTACATGATGGGTTTTCAATGAAAGAATTGGTGGATTGGATTTTTAATGAAATAACACATGGAGTTGAAGCCCGTGCTAGGACCTCGTAGGAACTCGGGGATTTTGTCCCTCAAGAAAAAGGAGAAAAAAGAGAAAAAGGCAAAAAATCTATTAGGCCATGGTGGGTATGTTACAAATTGGTATCAGAGCATGGTTACGACACTTGGCTTGCTTGGGATCATGGATGAGTTGTGCAGAAGCTCCATATGAAGTACTCTTAAAAGGAGTAACTCTCTATCCTAACCCCCTTTATCAAAATCCGAAGTTAAGAATGAAAATTCCTATTATGTGTATGCATTTGAAAAATATAAATTATGTGTTGATTGTGAATGAATATAATGTTGACTAACAACAAGTGTTTTTCTTGCACAACAAGCGAATGATCAATCGCGGGAAACTATAGATGCATAGAATGGTGACACACCATGAAGTGGGGGATGGCTCCCACAATAGAGACAAATAGTCTGATGAAAGAAGAGTGGTAGAGACCCCTCCAAATCTAGCTGCGACTGTGAGGAGCCTCATGGTCAAACTACAGAGCTACAAGGCTGACAATGAGAGGTTGATAAAAGAGCAAGAAAAGAAAACGAAGATTAATGTAGTCTTGTTGCAAAGCTTATCTGACATACAAAGACAATTGCAGCATGGACCTGACACTAGTCACGCGGACCAATGACAGACAAAGAAAAGTCAAAGTCCCCCTGAGATACGGAAACGTGGTCTTTTAAGTGGCCACACTAGGAATATCACCTCGAGAAAGGTCCACCCCAGAGATAAGGGACAAGCATCGGACGATTCCTCTGGAAAGGAAACTAGCGACTCAGAGGGATGTTCTAGTAGCATAACTAGTTCTAATTCCCGAAGAAAACAAAAGAAGCAAAATCATTCCAAAAATCATAATCTCGAAGAATTCAATAAGGCCAAACCACCCTCTTTCGACGGTGAAATAAAGAAGGGAGAGGAAGCAGAGGCCTAGCTACTTGGATTAAAGAAGTATTTAAGAGTCAGTGACTTCTCGAAAAACTTGAAGGCCCAAGTAGCCACTTTCAACTTGAATGGAAAGGCTTCCATTTGGTGGGAAGACCTTAAGAATGTAAAAGGGATTCATGAAGAAGACCTATTTTGGGAACGGTTTGAGAAATACTTAAGGAAGAAGCATCTGTCGGAAAAGTATTTCGACGAAAAGACTAAAGAATTCTATGAACTCAAGCTGGGGCAACGCACCATAGAGGAATATGTCAACAGATTCCTCGAATTGCTGACCCTATATAAAAGCAGAAAAGGCAAAGGTACAACAATTCATCAGTGGACTACCTAAGGACTATCAGAACAGGATTGAGTTTGATGAGCCAAAGACCCTAGAAGACACTATCCGAAAGGAAAAATATTGTCATGAATAGCTTGGGAAACGGACAGAACCTCACGAAGGCTGGAAGCAGAAGAATAGTTTGGGATTCCAGAAAAATGGATATAAATCCCCAAGATTTAAAAACTATAAAAAGAACTCAAGGATGAGCTTCCCAGCGCGAAGTGTAAAACAACAGAATTTCCCCTCCTAGGGCGGAAATAAACCTTCTGGATCTACCCTAGGAAAGATTGATAACTCAAAGAGAAAACCCTTGAAATGTTGGGGTTGTGGAGAAGAACATCTACTAAGGGACTGCCCGCACCGACAACAAAACAACTGGAGAATTTACAATGTTCAAGAAGCTACCACCATCAATGACGTGGCCAGGAGTATGCTGCAAATTTATGCAGCCATGGATAATAAACAAGCTGACCACCAAGCTTCAGTGGTGGAGATGGAAGGTATGATCACCAACCATCTAGTGTCTATTCTAATTGACCCTGGTTCAAATTTGATTTATATAGCCCCTAAGGCTGTTGATAAGTGTAAATTATAGCCACGTAAACATGCCAATCCATGGTTGGTACAGTTAGCCATTGGCACCAAAAGAAAGGTAGCGGAGGTCATACAAGTTTTCCATTTCACTATGGGTGAATTCCCCACCCAAGCAACCCTTAACGTATTACCCCTAGGATCGTATGACCTATTGATTGGTATGGACTAGCTAGCCACATATAAAGACAGAATGGACTGTTACCATAAAACCTTAGAATGTGTAAGTGAAGAAGGATCCAAAAACCTATCTTGGAGAGATGAATATCAGCTCTTCAAATGAGAAAGTATTGCAGAAAGGGGTGTCCACTATATGCGATACAGGTGTTGGAATCAGTTGAAAATGACAAACCCAGCCTCGAAGATCACCCAACACTAAGAGAATATAGATATTTATTTCAGGAAGAGGTACCGGGTTTACCTCCGAGAAGGGATATTGACTTCTCGATAGAACTTGCACCAGGAGCGGTGCCAGTATCTAGGACACCCTATAGAATGAGCACACCCGAGCTAGTTGAGCTTAAACTACAACTAAAGGAAATGATGGACAAAGGTTATATCCAACCCAGCATGTCCCCATGGGGAGCACTAGTTCTGTTTGTGAAGAAGAAAGATGGTACCCTTTGACTATGCATAGATTATAGAAAACTCAATAAGGTAACCATAAAGAACAAGTACCCCTTACCTGGGATCGATGACTTGTTCGATTAATTGGAGGTGCTTCCATATTCTCAAAGATTGACTTGAGATCTGGATACCATCAAGTCTGAATCAAGGGTGAAGACATCCACAAAACTGCCTTAAGGATGAGATATGGTCACTATGAGTTTTTCGTAGTACCATTTGGATTGACCAATGCCCCTGCCACTTTTATGTGCTTGATGAACATTGTGCTCAGCAAATTCCTAGACAAATTTGTACTAGTTTTTGTTGACAATATATTAATTTACTCCAAGAATAGAGAGGAACATGAGGAACATCTTAGACTTGTGCTTCAAGTGCTAAGAGAACATCAACTCTATGCCAAATTTAGCAAGTGCGACTTTTTCCAGAAGCAAATACATTACTTGGGCCATGTCATATCTGAAGAGGGAGTAGCAGTAGATCCTGACAATATCAGGTCTATCATGGAATGGCCTACCCTAAAGGATGTTTCGGATATTGGATCCTTTATGGGTTTAGCAGGATACTATAGGAGATTTATAAAAGGATTCTCCAAGATTGGTTGTCCAATCACTGCCCTCCAGAAGAAGGGAGCTAAATTCACGTGGACACAAGAATGTGAAGAAAGATTTCAATCCCTAAAACACCTTCTGACCCATGCACCCGTGCTGAAGATCGTTGATCCCAAAAATGACTTCCTCGTGTGCATAGATGCCTGTAAGGAAGGGATTGGAGGAGTCCTGATGCAAGGAGGAAGTGTAGTCTTCTATTAATCCTGAAAATTGAATCAGCACGAAGTCAACTATGTCACCCATGATCTAGAGTTGGCCGCCATAGTGCACGCCTTAAAAATGTGGAGACATTACCTCCTGGGAAGGAAATTCGTACTTATGATAGACCACTTTGGATTGCGATATCTGTTTGACCAACCAAATCTCAATGCCATACAAGCTAGGTGGATGGCCCTCCTTAGTGAGTTTGATTTTGAAATCAAACATGTTAAAGGAAAGGAAGATAAGGTGGCCGATTCCCTTAACAGAAGTATGAAAACAATTCACTTGGCAGCGGTGAGCACCTGTGAGACGAATGTCAAAGAAAGAGTCAGGAATGCACAAGAAACAAACACATTCTTCCAGACCGTGACCTCGTACCTGGAGAAAGAACCCACAGGAATAAAGTATGAAGGCTACCAGATGATAGATGGAGTTATGCTAACGTACAAAAACATATTGTATATTCCATATTGTGACGACTTGAAGAGGTTCATAATGGACGAACTACATAAAAGACCATATACTGGTCACCCAAGATATTAGAAGATGATCATGGCCACTAGGAAACACTTCTATTGGCCTAGGTTAAATAAAGACATAGCTAACTATTTATCTAAGTGCCTAGACTGCCAATAGGTTAAAGCAGAACACCGACACCCAGCAGGATTATTACAACCTCTACCAATCCCAAAATGGAAATGGGAAACCATTTCCATGGTCTTCATCACCAGATTACCAACATCGACCAAACATAATGATGCCATCATGGTAGTGGTGGATAAATTGAGCAAGTCCACCCATTTTATCCCCGTCAAATCGACTTGCAAGGTAATAGATATCGCTAGCATATTCATGAAGGAGATATTCAGACTACATGGTATGCCTAAAGAGATCGTGTCTAACAGAGACACAAAATTTACTTCCAACTTTTGGAAATCCTTAATGGTTGGTCTGGAGACCAAATTACTGTTTAGCACAGCCTATCATCCTCAAACCGATGGACAGACAGAAAGAGTGAACCAAATATTGGAAGACATGCTAAGGATGCATGTAATGCATCAACCTAAAAAGTGGGAAGATTACCTGCCACTGGTGGAATTTTCCTACAACAATGGCTACCAAGAATCCCTGAAAATGAGTCCTTTTGAAGTCCTCTATGGTAGACCGTGCAACACTCCAATCAGTTGGAGTAACCTAGTAAACAGAATTACTATTGGACCCGACATGTTGAAATAAATGGTACGACAAGTGATTCAGATTAAACAGAATCTGACTCAACATTGAACATACAGATTCAGATTTAGATTGAATATTTTCAATATGATTTAGATTGAATATGTTCAGTATAATTCATATTGAATATGTTCAATCTAATTCATATTGAACATACAGAAAAGTGACGCCGACCGAAAAATAACTCCAAGAGAATTCAAGACGGGAGACCACGTATATCTCATAGTTAGGCCCAGGAAGAGTTCCCTGAGGATGGGAGCTTGTGCCAAGTTGGCACCTCATTATTGTGGACCCTTTGAAGTTCTAAATAGAGTGGGACCTGTAGCCTATAGGCTAGCACTTCCTCCCACAGTAAAAGAACATAATGTTTTCCATGTTTCATTATTGAAGAAATGTGTACACGATTCTAATCATACAATTGAATGGTCTGTGATCCAGGTGGAACCGAAGGGAGAATACTTGCCAGAACCTCAATGCATACTGGAAATAAAGGAAACCCCACTCAGGAACTGAACCATTGCACAAGTCAAGGTGCAGTGGAAACATTTTGGCCCAGATGAGGCTACATGGGAAATGGAAGATGCCATGAAAAAAGCATATCCAATTTTGTTTACTTCTGTACATACGCATCATATTGATAGATAGAACATCAAGGATGATGTTCCTTTAAGGGGGAGGGAATTGTGACACCTTGTTTCCCCCGGTCTGTAAAAATAACTATATTGGCCAAGAACTATGGAAAACTCAAAGACACGAATGTTTGATTTGACGAACCTTTTTATAAAAGGTCGATGAATGTAAATTATGTTATGAATATGTGTTGCATGGCTGTTGAGAGGGGGATGTGCTAAAAGAGATGATGATGGCTAATGAGAGGTGGTGGAAGGGACCTGGAATGGCTGTGTTAACTTCCACCGATCCAGTACCGTACTGGTTTTACTTTCTCAAAGACCAAAGAAACTCTCTGAGCTCAGAATGGATTTCCCATCAGATTGGTAGGTGGGGAGGCTCCTCAAGAGTTAATGAGGGGATGGGGGTGAACCACCCATCCGTAAAAACTCCCAGAACTGACCACGAACGGGGAAATTCATGCCACATGCAATCTTGCAGAGAAAAGGCAAGGGAGGAAGTGTGGTAAGCAGGGAGAAGAGAGGAGAAAATGCGCGACAGGGATCGCGGAAGAGAACTAGAGAAAACTATAGAAATACAGAGAGTTTTGAACATAGGAGAAGGAGAGTAACCTTCGTCCTTGACTTTTGTTGAGCTGGGAGTAGGAGATTGAATCTCAAGCCTCGTGGTCTAGCTCGGGGGTGGCTAGTGGTAAATCTGTTTGGAGTCACTGAGCCTACAGTTGGGAGTAAATGAGCACCCCTCTTAGCAGTCGCGTCACACCTGATGTTGTCTAATAAGTGTTTATATCTTGTATCTTGAATTGAATATCCCGAATGCATGCTCATTTTTTATACGCTCATAAATGGTTTCTGTATAGAAGTGTTTGCCTTGTGTTTTGATTTGGGGTAATGGATGCATGCTTATACTAGTATAATCATAATCGGTTATGTATAGAATGAGTAAGTTCAGAATACGAGTTTGTTCCCTTAAGAATTGTCCCATCTACTTGACTCGTGCTATGCCCTGGTGTAGTTTCCCAAAGGCACCTCCTCCCAGGAAGTTTCCTCGCACTCTAGAGCCGAAGTGAGTCCCTTGAAAGGACTACCATGATAGTAAACCCACAATTTTAGTTTACCCTTACCACAAATTTCATATCTCAGTGACTCAGGAAGGATTTTTAGTTAGGTCACCAACCCTAGGGATAATTTACTAAACTCCGAATCAGTTTAGTATGAATAGATTTTGGCATTTCGGTGTTTCGGCACCCAGGAAACCAAAGGGTGATACCCCTCGTCTTCACAAGCCATAAAGTCCTAGTATGTGAAACTCTGATTCAGTTTAGTGTGAGTAGGTTTCGACATTTCCACGTTTCGGCACCTAGGAAACCAAAGGGCGATACCCCTCATCTTCGCAAGTCGTGAAGTCCCGGTATGCGAAACTCTGAATCAATTTGGTGTGAATAGGTTTTGAAATTTTGGCATTTCGACACCTAGGGAAACCAAAGGGAAAGACCCCTCGTCTTCGCCAGTCTTGAAATCTTGGTATGTGAAACCCTGACGCACTCGGAGGATGAGCCCTAGGTCACAGGGTAGGGTCACATGGTAGAAAAGAGGAGTCTTGAAAGGATCTGGACCGTCCATTGGGGGAGATGCATGGTGAGCAGTCAGAGTTCGGGGAAAGCTCTAAAATCCCATGAGTCATATGATCTTGTACAAGAACTCACGCATCGGGTTTCAGGGTTTGAAGAGTCAAAATACTTGAATCTCTTGCATTTTGAACTCTCGGTTACCGAAATCCCAATACAGCTAGGACCATTGGATCAGGAGGAGATTCATAGCCGTCGATCTCAATGAAGGTACAATTTTGGTTTTCGAGGTTTGAAGAGTCGAAGGACTTGACTCTCAGGCATCGCTGAGTCGCGAATTGCGAAAGGTGCCTCTTGTCTTGGCCCAGGGTCATAACTGATGATCACATGGAGGTGAAGCCCGCGCTTGGTGCTTGAGTTGTACACGATGGGTTTTCAATGAAAGAACTGGTGGATTGGTTTAGTGAAGGTTCCGACAGTTAGAGCTAGCCTATGCTAGGACCTCATAGGAGCTCAGGGATTCTGTCCCTTGAGAAAAAGGAGAACAAGGAGAAAAATCTATTAGGCCGTGGTGGGTATGTTACAAGAGAGCCCAGGAATCCTTCGATGCTTTGAAGAAAGCCTTGGTATCGATGCCTCTGCTCAAGTCTCCAGACTATAGTAGAGATTAATTACGTTATGTCATCATGTCTAAAGAGACGATTGGTATGGTGTTGGTTCAGGAGGATGATGATCTCCATGATCAAGTCATTTACTATCTTAGTTGAAACTTAGTCAACCATGAACTTAAGTATTCTCATGTTGAAAATCTAGCTTTGGTTGTCATTCACGCAGTCCAATGGTTATGAAATTATATATTTATTTTCAAAACTAATGTGGTTTTCGATGTCAATCCATTTCAATATGTTCTTACTAGGTGTATCATAGGGGGAAAGTATAATAAATGGATTGTCATTCTACAACAGTTCGATCTCAATTTCACTTCGGCGAAATCCAAAAAATCACTAGTTTTTGTAGATTTAATATCTGACTTCCATCGATTAGATGAGGATGTTATTCATTTTGATTAATTTGGGGATGAATACATTTTCCTTGTCTCGTCATTAGACCCCTGGTATGGATACATTTTTCTCTATCTTGAAACTTTGAAGTTCCCTCAACATCTCTCGCAAGATGACCAACGACGTATATGATACCAAGATAAGAACTACATTATCATCAACAACACTTTGTATCGTCGAGGAGTAGACAATATCTTGCATCGTTTCTTAACTCATGAAGAAGTCGAGTCTGTTCTAAATGACTACCAAAGTGAGACTTGTGGTGGTCATCTATCGAGGCTTGCGAAAACCCATAAAATTTTGTGTGTCGGTTATTTTCGTCCATCTATCTTTAAGGATTGTGTCAAAGAAGTTAAGAAGTGTCACCTCTGCTAGGTGTTCACTTGGAAAATGTGCTCGCATCCAACCCCTCTCCATCTAGTCATTAATGTTAGTCCCTTCACCAAGTGGGGGGTGGAATTTGTGGATTGCAACCCAACTTCGACAAGGGGGCATCAACACATTATCATGGTTGTAGACTAATTTACTAAATGGGTCAAGGCCATTCCTATAGTTAAATCCAATAGGAAGACTTGTGCCTTTGTATTCAATCAAATTATAGCCAGGTTCATAATACTGAGTGATATTGTCACTGCTCACAGCAGTCACTTTTAGAATGAAATGATGGAAGAAATAACATCTAAACTGGGGTTTAAGCATGGTCATTATTCCCCTTACTATACAAAGGAAAATGGACAAGTAGAGGCCATGAATAAGTCTCTCAAGACCATTTTGAAAAAAAATATCAGCCAGAACAAATCTGACTGGCATATCAAGCTATATCCCGCACTTTGGGAATACCGAACCTTGATCAAGACTGCCACCATTTTTTCTCCTTCCAGTTAGTACACAATGTGGATTCAATCTTACCTATTGAATGTGAAATCCCTTCTCTTATATTGTTAGTTGCGCTCCTACCTGACACTTCTGATATTGAACGAATCCTCGTACACCTAGAGAGTCTAGATGAGCAACGTCGAGATGCATCTACAACTATCAAAGCGAATAAATTATGTGTCAAGGTCCAATATGATAAGTTTGTCTGTCCTCATTTGTACGTTGAGGGTGACTTGGTCCTTCTATATGATCAAGCCAAAGAACCACTGGGGGTAGGCAAGTTCAAACCCATGTGGCATGGTCCCTATATCATGCGACGGGTCTTAGAAAAAGGAGCCTATGAATTAGAAGATTATGAAGGGAATATTTTGGTTGAGCCCAAGAATGGGCTCTATTTGAAAATATATTATGATTGAGCCCCAATCTTGGGCCTAACTCTTTGTATACTAATGTAATTTAGCGTATATATATTTTCCCTTTATTTTTCATCTTCATCTTGCTTATCGAGTTTTCCCTTGGTTGGAAGATGTCAACAGAGTCTTCGATCTACTTAGGATTCAGATATGGGGCTAGTCATCACACAAATAACTTGGCTTCCAATGCTTGGGTTATTTACTCACCTGAGGGTCTACTGGTGTCTTCAGGTGGCATATGCCTAGGGCCATCCACGAATAATGTGGTTGAATATATCGTTGTTATAGAAATTTTGTGTGATTCCATTTCTCATGGTATTCGCTATTTAGAGGTTCTCCTGGACTCCCAGTTAGTAGTATGTTAGTTGCACAAAAATTACCATGTGCGTGACCCTAGGTTACTCTGACAATTCCTATGGGTATGAATTTTGGAACGATAGTTTGATTTTATTACTTATGATCACATACCTAGGAGTTATAATTATGTATCCAATGCATATGCTAATTTTGTTTTAGATTTCCATTTGTCACATAACTAAAGCAATAAAGAAATTCACATCACTGTACACATTGTAACATAAGTAAAGTTGAAGAACCATGTTTATATATATATATATATATATATATATATATATATATATATAAAATATGATGTTTATAGTACAAAATTGGGGCTAACACCCTCAATATACATATGCATTTGATCATAGAAGAGCCATGACATCTACGCATGTGGCACTGGATGAGTGTCATGGTAGAAAAATACATTGTTTGTGAGACACTGAAAGAGTCGCACCTAAGCACAAGGCACGCCTACCACCTACAGTTGCATAGCCTCTGATAGATCCTCCATTTGAACCATCAAAATATAGTGTGCCAAACAAGACAAGTTGCCTTGCACATTTTGAAGGAATCTCTTTGCATCCCCTCCCGATGCCTCATATCCCCAGTGCCTCTGACGATGTCATGGAAGTCTGTCTAGCCATCGTGAACCTACGTCTATGTCACATACATGTCTAACTAGTACTTAACATCATACAAAAAAATGAAATATTTAAAAAAAATCGACATACCTATGTCTCCATAGGCGGTCCTTGGTGGTAATGGCATGTAAGGGTCTCCTCTGAAGTCGATCCCTACATAAAGGTAGTCATTCAGGGCTATGACCTACCATCTACACTAGAAGAAGAAGTCATCATTGTAGGGTTTTGGCACCCTACCTCCCTCATGTCGTCTCATTACCTCGATCCATCGTGCCATGGCTAGATCGTGAGGTACACATGGAATGATCTCAACTCTAGGTCCCAAACGTGGAACATGCTCGAAGAAAAAGCTACACAATATAGAAGTGAACCCGAAGTTCCTCTTACTACCCTGTTTGCATTCTGTCAACTATCTCTTCATGTTATCCAATAGTGAGGTGCACCAATCCTACACTGTGGGTCTCAAGCACTCTACATAGTAGAACATAAGTGACCCCGATGCCTAGTGCAAAGAGGTTGATCCTATGATCTGTGTCAAAACTAGGACAACAATCTTGAGGCTTAGATTGTTTATCGCTCGAATGAGAAGTTGGCTCCCAACCTTCTCGGTCCCTACAATACAATGAGAATCTATGTCTTCCTCTATTTTCATACCGCTCCCATCTCCCCTAGATTTGAGGTTGACCACCTCACCCCGATGTGACAACCCCATCAAGAAATAAATGTCCTCGACTTCAATCCTTAATGGTTGTCCATCAAGGTTGAATCTCTCACTATCTAGATCCCAGTAATCCACAAAAAACTATAATAATATCACTTGGGCTCTCATACCCTCAAGAGCCCAAAACTTATAAATCCTACATCTTTTCAAGGCCATTTGGGCCCATACAGCTCTCTCCACATCAGCATCTACCTCCTCATGTCCCCTTTCCCTCCACTCTAGAACCATCCTGGAAGAGAAAAATCCTTTTTTGAGTTAGAAAGCACTAAAAAACAATGTTTACGGAGATATACGTGGGTTGTAGTGTTCACAGTCATGTATAGGGCTGAGTATACACTGGATGAATTTTAGATAGACACGTATAATCACGCGTATATGCGACCTGATGAACAGTAGCTCGTGTACACCTAAAGTTTTAATTTTCACCCTAAGTAACTTAAAAATTGGAACCTAATTACACAATCTAATCCACTAAAAAGAAAGAGGAGAGGAAGAGGAATTACCTAGTCCAGATGGTCATTGATTCTGTCACTCGTAGCTCCCACAATCACCAGTTGAAGTTCATAGGTAATTTGTTCCAAAATCCACTATTTGGGTAAAAAATACAAATGGTATAGTAAATTTTTTTTTTTTTTACTATTTATAGCAAATTGCTACCCACTTTGCATAGTTTCGGACAATATTTTGTCCTAGTAGACTAATACGACAATGGATTGAGTTGGTTTTTGTAGTTTTGTCTAGGGATTCTGGTAGTGTTTAGCGTTATGTCGTCCATTCATAACTTTGGATAGGTATTTTTGCTACCTAGAATATAGGATATGTATCCATTCCATCATACACACTTGCATTGTCCTATGACTGTCACTCATATGCCTTAGGTGTAAACCCATTTTATAGCGACACATAACCATCTTTTTGCTACTAGAAGTGTCGCTATTGAATGGTAGAGACTTACCAAACATGGATACCCTAGTTAGATCCTCTACTTCATTTGGTGCCCATGCAGAGATTTGTTTTGTAGAACCAAGATTCCCTTATAGCTAATACATGAATTTATGTTGAACCTCATTTCTCACTCATAAATATGCTGACCTATACCTAGAGGACTCCCAAGCAAGTTTGATTTAACCTCTTTTCCGACTCGTTTTCAAAAAGAGAAAATATTTCCGAGTGAACTTGTCTCTTTCACACTCGTAAATTGGATTTGAAAGGATGTCTATTTGGTGAAAGTTTATCCCTTTTTCAAACCAAGTAGACTAAGATTATGAAAAAGGATATTTTTTGGCATTAAGTTGTGATTGCATCTCATTCCCTTACTTGCAGTATTGAGCCTATTTTCGGTTCTCAATTTTGCGTTATAAGTCATTTACCTCAGCAGTTTGCATCCTCAACCAAGCAGAACCTTGTTTATATCCTTTGCAGCTTGACACACTATACCCAGGAGGGAACATTCCCCTGAGTGTCCATCTCCCACATGAACCTCCTTGCATTGATCATAGGTATGTTCCACTGTTGAAACTAGTTTTTCTTACTTGCGACACTCGTTTCCTCCTCTGTATCATAGCATTCATTTGACTATGAAAAAACAATAAAATATGGGTGGGAAGGGAGTAATATATTATATTGGCATCATTTGTGTCACCTTTGAACAAAACACAAAAAGGTTTAGTCCACTTGTCATCATTATTTTGGGTTTATCATGACCTTAGGAAGCTAATCTCATTACATAGAGTTTACTCCCCCAACTAGTTACTCTTCTAGTCCCTATGGAGAGTTTGATTGATGCCTCCTTCATCTCAAAGTTTCATCATTAAGTTTATGCTCTCAGATTATTCCGTATGTCTCATGCTCTTGTTCAAAGGATGTCTATCAACCTGTTTCGGCCATTCTTCAGAGCTCTTGACTTTGCATGTTGTCCATACCCTCAGTTTGTCTCAGAATCACATGAATTTGTAGTCCTATTGCACACCCTAGTCATACTTTCCTCATTGGTAAGTAACCTTGAACCTAGTCATCGACATTTCATCATTGGTTATTGACTGAGTGGTTTCCCTTGTGTTTGACGACAAGACATCTATTCACACATTGGGATTTGTGTAGTGTCTTGGATTCCATTACCCTTATTGATGGTTTCCTTTCCTTTGTTAGAAGTTTTCCTCATTGGATGTTATTCAGAGGGTCTTTTTTGTGTACTGCTTGCACTTAGCATACTCGAAAGACGCATAGGGTCATTGGTTTGTGAACATGCTCTTTGTCCAATTTTCTCCAAATAATCAAGTTCCTGATTTGTACCTCATGATGAATGATGAGATATGCCTTAATTATTGCCTTTCGGTAGGTCTCCTTCCATCGAATTCAGATCATCTATTATGGAGACGAGACCTAGAGTTCTATGAGTACCTAGAGGATTGCAGTCATTAGTGGCAAGTTCTCTCACCATCGATAGTTGGGAATACATCAATGTCTCCTGATCGATGGATTCTTCAAGTGTTCGACCCCGAATCCTTTATTTACACTTGTAATAATGTACTTGGTTTCTTGATACCTACTTTCATCATCGGTAGGTTGTCTCGCATTTGTTAATGGTATAACTCAATGACCGATAATCAAATGAACTCTCATTGTGTTCAACCTCAACTCCTTTATTCACACAATGTATACTTTCACCTTTGGTGGATTGTCTAGAAGACTTGAAGACATAAATTTATAGTTTCATCTTCCCTGAGTTGTTTCTACCTTTCATTGGACCAGTACCTATGTGACTTCAATGATCATGGGAGATCAGATTGTACTCCATTGTATACAGATATCTTCAGATTGATTTTGAGACTGGTTGTAGTGGGCCTTGTTCATGACTATGACAACCTTTGGCATGTTGCCACTTTTTTATTTCCTATTCATGGAAATGGTTAGTTGTTTGGTATATTTTCACATGGATCCGCATTGTAGTTCAAATTGGAAGCCATGTGTGCAAAGTCAATGTCGATTGTAATGAGCAACTAGTTCTTCCAGCTGGGTCCCCATTACTCCACTTCTGGGTTTTATAATGTATTTCGTCCATCACATATACTCCTTTGACCTCACACATTAGGAGGAATATATTATAGAAATATTTTCCTCACCCTATGCAATCTTGCATAGAGGGCCTTGTTGACGATTAAAATCGCAACGATGAATTTTGCCCGCAAAGGATTTCTAAAGAGCTATTATTTAATTATGATAATAATATAATACTAGTAGGTGGGACCCCCTTGTAGACTAGAGGCACAAGTATAGACATATTACACTTTCATGTTGTTGTTGTTATGATGTTTCCTACAAATTCCTATATAGATGATGATGCAGTCGTGGTTTCATTCGATGTGATAAATGGGTGGTTGATGCATTATTGTTAAATGTTGCTGGTATTTACTTGTGATACATAATAGTTCCATGGGTATGAGGATCATGTTTTTTACAGGTGATTTGTTATGTTATGTTATAACCTTGATTACTAATTCATACATTGATTACATATCCATATATGATTATGCAAAAAATCAATAAAATAGGAGCATGATCAAAACAAAAGGGAAAACTATGGAAAAGTTCTAAAGCTATGGAAATAAGATTATGTATAACCTTTGTGAAATGTTGGACCTAGATTTTATTCTATGTGTTTTGGTTGAAGGATATGCAATTTTTATTAAAGAGTTGAATGGAGGCACATATAGTAACATTGATATGTGATTATTGTATGGAGTTATGGAAAGCGGTTAACGTATAGATATGATATATCTTGGGTGTCGCACTATGCAATAGATATGGTATCAGATATTATGATGGATATGAAATTGAATTATGCATTCGTTATATGGTTTGATTTTAATGGTGGATGTTATGTTAGTGGGATGGCTCGTACATGGAATTGAATGGGGATAGGTGAGAAAGCAACGTGCATTTACTGCATGTCACTCCAAACCTCCCTTCATCTCATCACCCTAGCATTGTTGCATTGTTTCTCTATTGGTCGCGGAAGCTCACGATTTTAGGTTTTGGAAGGGAAAACTCGACTTGCTCAGAATTTAAGCAATTTTCTCATAGGTATGGATCTTTTCTTTCCATCCATGATGGACTCTCTGTACTATGAATCAAATGGTGGCTTAGGATTTGAATGGGTTCTATGTTTTCTTTAGTTCTTCTACTGTGTGTCAACATTGTGTTTTGGTTCTCTGTGATTACTGTGAAATGTTGGCATTTGTAAGAAGAGTAATGGGTGTTATTGATTATAATTTTTGTGTATTGGTTATTTATTCAATCAATTTGGTTTTTTATGATGATTCTATGTGAAATAAGGGTGACAGTGGTGCAACGGGATCTGAGTTTTTTGGTTGAGGGGTTTTAACCACCATTCAGTGTATCCGTTGATGGAAACTCTTTTTCACTCTCGGTTGTCATTATGATTCTTTATCTAATTTGCAATGTGTCAGTCCAAAGTGGTGCAATTCTTTTGTCTAAATCCTCGAGCTATTGTTTGATGACTCATTCTTGACTGTTGTTCCACTGTAATATTTCCACAACCCACCTTGGTTGGCCTAGAATGTTAACATAGGTCTATGTATGTATCAAATTGATACTAATGAATTCTTACATTCTTTCACAAATATTTTCCACACCCTCTCCTCTCGTCTCTGCTATAATGATGACTTATGTTGTGATGCCTCACTGTTGTTTCTGTCAAAATTTATCGACCTCTTGAGTGTTGGAAGAGATATGGTATCTCTCTGTTTTGAGTATCCTTCATTGTTTAAGTTAACCCTCACTCCTCTCTGCAAAGTGTTAGAGGAATATGTGTGCGCCAAGGTTATTTAGCTCGAATTGCTTTATTTTCCACTCAGGCATTCTCTTATGTTTCTGTCAAAATCTTGGGGTTATAAGACGAAGGATTGTAGATGTTTTTTAAGGAGCATGGCTCTCTGTTTTCAAGATTACATGTATAAATAAATAAATGCGCACTGCAAGAGAACCAATGCACCATAGTGGTGGTCTAGAGTGATCTGGACACGCACCAATAGTTACAGGAGTGAGTTTCCACCTAGTCTAGTCTCTCAAGAAGTTACGGGAGTGAACTGCCACCTTCCTGAGTTAACTAGTCAACCAGTCTTCAGTTAACTGACTGAAATAGAGTGTAGTGAAGAGTAGATCAAGGAATTAAGGGTAATTTGCTAGTCTAGTCATGAAACCAAGGCTAATGTGCATTAGCATGGTTGTTATCCCAATGTTTCACGGTGACAAAACCAATGTAGCATTGTTGGCCCTTGACCAAGTTTTGGGAATTTCTTGGTCATGATGACCTATTTTGGAACTTCGATAGCCTTTCAAAGGAGGAGCGCAAGACGACACGGATATCATGGGATCTTGGCCCCCTTTTTGGGCCCCTTTTTGGGTTTTTTGGAATATGTAACGGAAAGGGGATGTTGGCCTATGTTTAGGCCTATTTTGTATGTATATATAGATGTCTAGGCCATATAGAGAAGTAGTAGATGATATATCTATGTGATGTAGGCTAAGTGCCAAGAGTTGGATCTGTGTGATCAAGGGTTTGTGCATTCTCTGTAAGACTTGTAGAGTTGAGTGCAAGTCCATGTGTGATACGATAGGAGGCTTAGTGTTGTAACATAAGGAAGAGGGATCTAGGGAGCTGCATAGATATTCTATCCTATGCGGAGTAAGGTTTTTGAGGCTATGTTCTTGTAACTGATTGACTGAAGACTATAAATAAGAAGAGTTGGTGGACGTAGCCCTAGGAGAAGGGTGAACCACAAAAATCCTGTGTTATGATGCTTTGTGCTTGTCTTAATGGGTTTATGTATTCTTTTGCTAAGTGCTTTGATATAGTTGGATAGATCTACTTGTTTTGCGCTTATTATATGTGGGAATGTTAGATCTGATCTACATGGTTTTGCTTAGTGCTTAATCTGATCTGTTTACCTATGCTAAGTGCTTGGATATAGTAGGTTAGTGTGAATACTGTGAGGCTCTATTTTATCAGCAAAGTAGATAATGATTTGATATTAAGGAACTGAAGGTGCTAAGTACTTTATTAAAGTGTTATAATCATAGATCTGTGTCCCAGCTAAGGTTGTAGACACTTGAGTTATGCAACCACCCATGCCCCTACCTCGGGTGAGACTTCATCTGCTTCATAGGTGTTGCCGAAAGGGTCAGTAGTTAGGGTTTTGTTGGTGCATTGTTGTAGCATTGAACCCTGGGTCTGCCCTTGTGATAAAAAATGGTTTTGTTGCCGGGATATGAAACTATGATTGTTGGGAACTGAGAAAGAAGAAGTTTTGTGCAAAGATCCATCCTGAAATTGTGAAATCTCTATGTGTAGATCTGTTTCCCTAGTGCGCAGTATTCTACTTGACTTATAAAGCTCTATGATAAAGAAAGAAGGTCAGATATGAAAGAAATAAGACCGATCTAAAGAAAGAAGGTCAGATATGAAAGAAAGAAGCCTGATCTAAAGAAAGAAGATAAGATCTGAAGGAAAAAAGAAAGATCTGAATGTTTGGTACTCTAAGAAAGGTAAAAGTAAGAATTTTGTGTTAAAAGAGGGAATATCTATAATCTTTGTGCTTTTATAAAGGTAAGAATAGTTTAAAAAAATTATATCTGAAAGCTTTGTGCTTTGTAAAAATAAGATAAGTGAAATTTTTTGTTTCTAGAGTATGGATATAGGTATGATTGATAGATTCTATCCTAACTTAAAAACTAGGGAAATAATAGATGAAATAAGGTTTGATATGAATAGATATGATAAGAATCATGAAATATATGTTATACCTATGCATAGAAAAGATGTTTGGACTAACAAATGGATGCAGGATCCTAGAAAGAAATTGTTGCAGGTTAGATCATATGATCCTAGGGCACAATACAGGAGAGGTTGGGGATCATTTAAAACAAAGAGAGGATTGACCCTTTGTTATAGTTGTAGAAGACCAGGACATCTTGCTAAGGAATTCCCTGGAAGAAGACCTAGTTTTCTTTGTTGTAAGGCTATTGACCATGAAGTGTTGGATTGCCCCAGAATGATTGCTAAGCTTGAAAGTATGAACATAAGACAAGAAAAACCTAAGACAGATAAAAAAACCAAGGCTATGGTAGAACCCCAGAAAGAATCAAAGAAGGAATTTCTATAGATGAAAGACACATTGGATGACCATCGACATATTAGAATATCAGAGATTTTTAAATACAAGGAGTGCCTTGAAGCAAGAATAGGGGACTTCGACATTGAATGTGTTCTATATGAGGACACACAAGTGAATATCATGAGAGAAATAACTTGGGAAGCTATAGGAAGGCCTGCTATGATCCCCTCATTAGGAGGAATAGGACTATTTAGAGGAAAGATGGTAAACTTATGTGGGAATCTCGCTCAAATACCTATGAACATTAATGGAACTTCGACAAAGGAAGATTTTGAGATTATTAAGTTTATTGAAGAAATCACCTCGTTTACCATGTTAATAGGAAAAACTTGGATTGACAAAGATAAAGCCAAATGAAAGGAAGAAGAATAAGCCTCAGAGCAGAAGAAACAAGACTTAAAAGATTTCATGGCTAGAAGGATCGCACAATTAATTGAAGAACAAGATAACAGATCAAAGCTAGTTGTCACTAGAAACATTGATGTCGAAGCTACAAGAACATTAGGAGACCCACAGAAGACTGGAGTACTTACTCCAGATAAAGAAGAGGTATTACCCCTGAATCCTAGGAAAAAATCTCAACAACATGCAGTGACTATGTTAAAAGACGATAAGAATCAAAATGGAAAAGAGATTACTGAGACAAAGCTCACTGGAAAGAAGAATATAAAGCTAAGTAAGAAGAGGGATAGGATTGAAAAGTTATAGAAGATTCCAGAGGGAACTTCGCAGAAATAAAATTTGAACAATTGGAGCTTCGTCGAGATATCAGAACAGTGACACATGGCACTTCGCCATGGTGAAGAAATATAGCCATTGGAGCTGATATATTCGTTTGACTTTTGCTCCAAATGGACAGAAAAGAAATAAATGTTTATCATTAGACCATTGGACCATCCTATAATGGATCAAACAAGAGTTAATAGAGGCTCATAACCATTGCATGTGAACCATTGTCGAGTTTCCTACTTATCCCTTCACACCATGCACGGAGAACACTTTTGCTAACTGAGAATTTGAAGCCCACATACTGAACGAATTGGATACAATGATCATTTCACCCTTGCTATTATTACAGTGCAGTGTCTAATTCCATCGTGACCCCGATAATTTTAATCCTGAGCGTTTATGTCTGACGAGCTCACCGCAGTTGAAGAATCAGTGACAAAATTTCTCCTCGACTTGATGACAGAGAGAGTCGTGTCAGAAAGAGGAGTGTCTACAGATATACAAGAATCGTCGATGAGAGAATTGTTGGCCTCTCCATCCACTTCCCATAGAGATGGACCGTCCCGTGAAAGGCGAACTAAGCACATGAATGACTTAGTGAATTCTAAGTTGATTCCGATCATCCTACTTGCCTATCTACCACCTCTGAACGATGAAATAAACCAATATAGTGTGCCCAGAGACTTTGAATATGCATTGGTCACTATGTACCTTCCAAAAGAGGTGCGTGCAGTTCGTGTTGACGAGGATAAGCTTGCAACATTGAAGTTTAGTGAATTCAACCTCGGTGACAGGAAGGCTTACAACATACTTTCCCTACATAAGTATCTGATGAGAATAAAGGGAAAGAACTCAAAGATTACCCTTCAGTCATGGACCCAGAACCTCTCACAGTCCACCCTACTGAATGTTATGAATATTCCACACTTCGGGAAACACCAGTAGGTAAACACATGCATCAAATTACTATTGTATTTCTATCATGGAGGTTACTTGTGGTTGAACTGCCACATCACAGTGGATCTAACATTGATCAATCGGATCATAGGGATAATAATGCAAGGTCCTGACCCATAGGATTTCTACCCTGGAAAGACTACGAATCGCGCTCTCGCCTAGAGGATAAAGGATGCTTATGGATATGTAGAGAAGGGCATGTGAGGCCACAAGGTAGCCTCTATCCAGAGTAGCGCAATGCACCTAGCCCGTCAACTGATTGTAGGGAAATTAGTTTGCAAGAAACGACCCACCCAAGTAACTGGATATGTAGTCGACCTCGCAGGGAAGTGCGCGGAAGGCCTACACATGAATTGGGTGAAGTTCTTGGTTAACCAGTTAGAACTAGATGCAGGGAAGCACAATACCAAGGATATGAGTTCCACTTCAGTTGGCTTCTCATCTTAATCATGTTCATCGCATGGGAGATGCAGGAAGGTGTGACCTTCCCAGACATTGAGCCCTTTGAACCACTGGCCTTGAAGTTCAGTATGTTGTGGTACTCCAATGACATGAACAAGCAGTGTTAATCAAATGCCATCTTCCACAATTATTACACCCTACTAAACACCACTATCCAGTATGAGCCTCATATAACCCTGAACACACTCCACGGGTTTAGACCCTTGATGAAATTCAGCACGGGCCGCCATTTCATCTATATCACCGTGCGCTAATGAGCATAAACAATAGCTACAGTCATACTACAATCTGACGGAGGAAGACTTAGAAGATATTACCAAGGAATGGTCAGCAGGCTTCCTTGTACCAGTGGATCCCACAGAGCTATATGATATCGACAGTCGAAAATTAGTGCACAATACACCTAGACCGAGCAAGACCAAGAAAAATGAAGAAGCCCAAGATGTCCATAGTACCTCAGCGAAGACTGCTTCTATCTCACATGAGAAAGGAGGGGATGATGAAGAGATAGATGGCACAGAATTCAAACAAAAGAAAGGCAAGGTTACACTACCTAGAGACGAGGAGGACCCTCGAAGAAAAGGAAGGTTTCCCCTTCGAAACCTTCCACAAGGAAGAAATAAAAAACAAATAGGACTAATTTTGAGACCACCTTCACCTGAGATGACTTCGACTTCATTGTCGCAGCACTGAACGATGCTTTGCTAGAGATAGAAGAGAAGAAAGAAGCTAAGCAGGAGGAGGTGTTCAGGCGGATCAAGGTTGAACTTCAAGAAGTGCAGCAGGCACTACAGTCCAACCACGCAGTTTCTACTGTGCCTCTATCAGCAGGAACAACAAAAATAGGAGACGAGCCAACTCAACTCCACTGGATCGCTGATACATTCAAAGCTCACCTTCAACGAGAAAAAGAGGAGACAACACAAGCCACCCAGGCTTTGGTGCAAGCACCAGAATACCTTCTAGAGAAGCACAGTACTATTGAACGTGAGAAGCTTACTCTGCAAGAGAGATTCGATGAAGAAAAATCCCAACTGCATAAAGAAAAGGAACAATTTCTCATAGAGCAACTCAAAGTATAGGAGATGGTCCACAGAGCACTTCCCTCTATGACAGTAATTGAATTAAAGGCCGATGAATGAGTTCCACAACATGTGGCGCAACTCAAAGACATAATCCAGTAGTTCATAACAGACTTGGAGATCCGCACTGTGCCCGAGACCCCTCAAGATGTATGAGACCAAGGGAAGCCACTACCCGCAGTGCAGTTGACAAATTAAGAGCTCTTGTGATCCGGATTTTATGAGTAGAACAAAATGACTATAGATTATTACCAGATGCTTAAAATTGAATAAGAGAGATATAGTAAAACTGTTTTTCTATTCAATAAGGAAATAGGCTAAAACTATAAAATGCAACGGAAAACAAGCTTGTTGGAATGGTGGCGGCTTATCTCTGAGAAGAGATGTGACGGTTGTGCTCATTTGCAAGAATATGATTACAATGAGTCTCTCAAGGAATTTTTACCATAAAAAGGAGTTTCAAAAACCCTAAACATCCAAAAACCTAACCCTAGGAGATGAAGCGCCAAAAGTCATGTGGGCCCCGTTTGGGTAAGTCAGTACATCAACTTCCCGGGGTTGTAACTTTTGCATATGATCTTTGTTTTAGGCGTATGATATCCCATTGGAAATATCTATCCGAGGAATAAAACAGTTGCACAAAATTTCATGATGAAACTTTCAAACCGCAACATACCCCAAAAAACGCCGTTTAGGGCCTCAAAACGGCTCCGGAAGTTCAAGACCCGAAAAACTGCTAAAAATAGTAAATTATCAAAATTGTTAGAAAGTTGTTTTGAGCCAGGTGGAAAAGGTGGGTGGCCATCGATATCCACCTATATCAATCATCCTTCCTTAGGAAGCAATGGTCTCCATTGTGTTGAGTTCCCCCATCAGACGAGGAATTTTTTGCCGAATTTGGCCCTGGGTGAGCCACTTGCCTTGGTGCAGGAGCTGCCCTGCTTTGACAACTCGATAAATATGGATCCTTTGTTGTCGAGTGTCCTTGATATATGTGTCCACAATATGATCACTAGATGCCTATTGTATGCAGTCGAGGTTGAGCTATGTTGGTGTCAGTTGTTCTGCTACGTCTGAGGTGTCCAATAATGGTGGGAAATAAGGCTGAAGGAGGTCCACGTTGAACACTAGGTGTAGGACAAGGAAATGAGGATTGTTGAGCTCAAAATAATTATCCCCCATAGGCTTGGTGATGGTGTGCAGCCCATAACAGAGTAGACGAAGCTTCTGATGGGGTCCTGTAAGTCATTCTTTCTGCAAGTGCAACCAAACATTGTCGCCCACCTGAAACTTATGTGGAACCCGATGTTGATCATGGCACTACTTGTACTTGTCATTAGACTTTTGTAGGATATCCTAAACCTATTGGTGGATGTGATGGATCCTCTCAATGAACTGGGTGTCTTTGTCAGCCTCAATTGGAGCAGGAGAGGGGTCGGTCAAGGTGACCGCAAGGGAAAGTGCAACATCTATGGGACCCAATGGTTGGAATTCCAACCCCACCTGAAAGGGGCTATGGTCGGTTGAGCTATGTAGGGCTTGGTTGTAGATATGTTGGACATATGGAATACTCTCATCCCATATGCGAGGGTGCTTGGAATTATACATGCACAGGATATGCACTATCATTCGATTTACAACCTCGGTTTGGCCATCTGTCTGGGGGTGGAAAGTTGTGGATTTGGTGAGCTTGGTGTCCAGCAGTGACCAGAGGCTCGACCAGAATGTGCTGAGAAATCTATTGTCTTGATATGAGACAATGGTTTTTTGGATTCCAAAATGTACCCAGACTTATTCAAAGAAGAGCTTGGTAGTGGCTTTTGTTGTGATGCTCTTCTTGCAGGAAACCAGAATCACCATCTTAGAAAAGTGATCAACAGCCACAAAAACACAGTCATTTCCCCACTTGGTGGATGGGAGGCCCGACATGTAGTCCATTGAGATGGATTCCCATGGCCTTTCAGGAGTCATAAGAGGGGTGTATAGGCCCCGTTTCTTAGTGATTGGTTTGGCAATAGCGCAGGCAGTACAAGACCTGATATACTTGCTGACCTCCTGTCGAAGTTCCGGCCAGTAGAAATGTTTTTGTACCATCGCTACTATCTTTTTGACACCGAAGTGTCCTATCACCTGACTGTAGTGGGATTCCCATATCATCTTCGCTCGCTCGCTTGATGGAACACAGATATGGCCCAGATGACACAACAACCCATCCTGAAGATGGAAATTATCGACCACTACCTTTGCACCCAACATTTGGTAGGTGGTGGCAAAGTTTGGGTCTGTCTCATAGAGTTGGGGCCATCCAGAGGTCTCATGGCTATAACAGTCTGGCACTATGGTGAGTTCCATGACTAGTGGTCTACTGAGGCAATCAATGACATGGTTGGTGCTTCCTATTTTATACTTGATGTTGGGGTCGAATTGCTGCAAGTATGTGGACAACTTTTGATGGCGGTCATTTTGAAATTTTCCTTGTGTCTGCATGAACTGCAGTGGCTTGTGATCAGTGTGGATGACTGTCTCCCTCCCAAGAATGTAATGTCTCCACTGGTGGCAGTCTTGCACAATGGAGTACATTTCTTTTTCGTAAGTAGGGTACTTACAGACAACATCTGATAGTGTCTCACTATGATAGGCCACGGGATGGTCATGTTGTGTGAGAACGACACCCACAACATAGTCTAAAGCATCAGTCTCAATCTCAAATGGTTGTTGCAGGTCTAGTAGTGAAAGTACTAGGTTGAGCACAAGAACTGCTTCAAATCATTGAACGCTTGTTGTTGGGGCCAACCCCACGCAAATTTATCCTTACAACCACCCCTGGTTATTTGGCTGAGGGCCCATGCAATATGGGGGAATCCCAACACAAACTTGCGATAGAAATTGGAAAGGCCCAAGAAGCTCTGAATCTCAGTGAGTGTGGTTGGCGTTGGCCAGTCATGGATGACTTGGACCTTGGCTGGATCCACATGTACGCCATGTTGATCAATGATGTAGCCTAGGTAATGGACCTTGTCCATGTCGAAGGAGCATTTTTCCAAGTTGGTGTATAGCTTGTGCTGCCGCAGGGTGTGCAGAACCTACTGAATATGTTGCAAGTGTTCGGCCCAAGTCTTGCTGTAAATGAGAATGTCATCCAGATACACCACTAAAAATTTATTGGTGAATGGTCTCAGGATATCATCCATCATTCTCATGAAAGTGGCTGGAGAATTTTTCAAACCAAAGGGCATGACCAACCATTCAAAAAGGCCTTCCTTTGACTTGAAGGTAGTCTTCCATACATATTTCTGTTCTATCGATACCTGGTAGTAGCCAGACTTTAGATCAATCTTGCTGAAGTATTTGGCCCCCATGAGTTGATCAAGGAGGTCATTGATTCGGGGAATCAGGTACTAGTTTCTGACTGTGATTTTATTCAAAGCCTGGTAATCAATGCAAAGTCACTAGGTTCCATCTTTCTTTTGTACCATCATGATTGGGCTCCTGCAAGGTGATGAGTTGGGACATATGTGCCCCTTGTGGAGAAATTCTTGGATCTGTCACTTGATCTCCTCATTCTCTAATAGGGAGAGGTGATAGACTGGCCCATTGGGAAACGATGCGTCAGGGGTCATATCGATGGGGTTCTTGACCTGGCAGTGCAGAGGTACCCCGGTAGGTGAGGAGAAGATATATGAGTATTCTTCCACAACCTTATCTACTTGATTCTGTTGTGTGGAGAGGTAGGTCACAGAGGCCCTAGATGTGTTTGTGATTTTTCTCTCATTATGAGAGAGAATCACGAAGAAGACAAACTTCCCCGTCTGAGAGATGACCTTCCTGCATTGCTTAGCAGAGATCAAGGAAATAACACTAGGTGGGACAACCTCAGGTATCATGTACAATTTCTTGTTCAAAGTAATAATAACACTACGAGGCCTAGACTCATATACATCATGAAGTTTCCATAAATAAGGTTGGCCCCAAAGAACATCACAAACTTAGAGAGGAGCAACATCACACAATACCTCATCTTTGAAGGGCTTGATGTCGTATGATAGTTGACACTATTGGCTGACACGGAGATCGCTTCCTTGGTGGAGCCATCCAATGTTGTAGGGTTGTGGGTGCAGCGTTGTCGGCAGGGCCAACCTCTTGACAACCTCTCCTAAGATAAGGTTCTTCTGGCTACCAATATCAATGATGAAGTGCAACAGGATGCCTTATACCCACATATGTGAATGGAAGAGGTGCTCTCCTTCTTTTGGCTCGTCTAGTTCACCATGTTGGAGCTTGGTGGTAGAAATGGTGGCACTGGGTTCTGCGTCAATGATCCATATTCCCATTTTTTGTTCTGAATCAGAGTCAAAACCCGCATCTAATTTAGAGGCTTTCACTTCGGCCACCAGCGGCAGTCAGCAATGTTATACCAAGGGCTCTTATGGAAGTCGCACCACTCCCTGGTATCTTTCTTTGTCTTTCTGGTGTCCTTCTTTTCTTGTGGCTTGGACTGGTTGTCTTGATACTGTCCATATTTTCTCTGTCCTTTGTTCTTTGGGTTGGGGCCACCCTTTCCTATATTTTTTTGTGAGGGGTTCCCTGGCCCAAATTGTTGCGTCTTTTGTTTGAGCTTCTTCTTGATTTTGATGGCATATCAGTAGGCCGCACCTAAGGATGAGATGTACAGAAATTCCATTTCGGTATGGATGTATCTATGCAGAGAACCACGATACTTGAGCACCAGATGTCTCTCTGAATCTTTGATACCCAGCTTGGTGCACAAGGTATGGAAGATATTTATGAAATCTGGCACTACTTGGTCTCTTTCTTTCCGCAGTGTGGTCCATTTGGTATACAAGTCACCATAACTTCTGAAAGGGTAGTATGCTTCCTTAATAGCATCCGTGAAGGATTCCCAGGTGGCTGTGACTATAAATAATGAGGGTTCCTCTATTTCCTTTTTCTCACAGAAATTTTCCCAACAATATTTGACATGGGGAACGGCTTTGAGGAGTGCAAAAGTAATCGTTTCTCTATTCGAAAAGTTATGGATAGAAAAATATCCTTCTAGTATATTCAACCACTTGTCTACAACATCTGCGTCTATTTGACCTTCAAATATATGAATATCGAAGTTTATTTGTACCTTGAAGGGGGTGGTGCCTCTGCTCGAAGAAGTTGTGTCACCTGTTGGTAGCCGCCGAAGGATTTGCGCAAAATTATCTATCATCTCGTTCCTCTGTTGCGTGAGGGATTCCTCAATCAACAGTTTGAAAGGATCTCATTTCCCATTATATTTCTTTTCTCCTTCCATGAGAGGTCTCTTAGGTGTGTGAGAGATTTTTTCCTCAAGAGAAATAAGCTCAAGACCCAACTCTTTGTACTCCGACCTCGTTGGGGACATCCATTAAGATGACAAAGAAAAGACCGCTCTGATACCACTGATCCAGATTTTATGAGAAGAATGAATTGACTACAGATTATTACCAGATGCTTAGCACAGAATAACAGAGATACAGTAAAACTGGGTTTCTATTCAATAAGGAAATAAGTTGAAACTGTAAAATGTAGCGAAAAACAAGCTTGTTGGAATGGTAGCAGCTTATCTCTGAGAAGAGATGTGACGGTTGCGCTCATTCACAAGAAGATGATTACAATGAGGCTCTCAAGGCCTTTTTACCATAAACATGAGTTTCAAAAACCCTAAACATCCAAAAACCTAACCTTAGGAGATGAAGCGCCAAAAGTCATGTTGTTAAGAACCTGAATAGATCTACAAATATAATCACCACAAATACTGAATACACAATAGATCCACAAAGCAAGATAGAAGAAACCACACTTTATTATATCAAAACCCTTGAGGTAGGGTAACACCATACAATGGATCCTATTATGGAAGGGATCCTCTCCTGTTCACTTGCCTCTTCGAGGGGGCATCCTCCTATTGAGATACAACTCACAATACAATAATTCTCTTCATGTCCCATTACATTGCTTGAACCCCTTTATATAGTGCTACCATCACCTAAGAACATTATAGAGGAGGAATCTTCTAGAAGTAGAACCTTCTAAGAAGTCCTCTTACATTTATTATATCTAACTACCATAGTGGGCCTTA
>ML791325.1:69266-81538 GCA_009831015.1 Picea engelmannii
TGGGCCTTATTTAATAATATAGTGGACCTAGTCCACCTTACATTGAATGACCTCCACTATTATCACTATGGGCCCTCTAGGCCCCCCTACTACCTCTCTAGCTACCTTACATTATGATACCAATTGTTAAGAACCAATATATATCTACAAATATAATCACCACAATTACTAAATACACAATAGATCCAAAGAGCAATATAGAAGAAACCACACTTTATTATTACCAAACCCTTGAGGTAGGGAAACACCATATAATGGATCCTATTATGGAAGGTATCCTCTCATGTTCACTTGCCTCTTCGAGGGGGCTTCCTCCTAATGAGATTCAGCTCCAAATACAATACTTCTCTTCATGTTCAATTACATTGCTTGAACCCCTTTATATAGTGCTACCATCACCTAAGAACATTCTAGAGGAGGAATCTTCTAGAAGTAGAACCTTCTAAGAAGTCCTCTTACATTTATTATATCTAGTGGGCCTTATTTAATAATATAGTGGACCTAGTACACCTTACATTGAATGACCTCCACTATTATCACTATGGGCCCTCTGGGCCCCCCTACTATCTCTCTAGCTACCTTACACATGTGGACCTCGTTTGGGTAAGTCAGTACATCAACTTCCCGGGGTCGTAACTTTTGCATACGATCTTCGTTTTAGGCATATGATAGCCCATTGGAAAGATCTATCTGAGGACTACAACAATTGAAAAAAAATTCATGATTAAATTTTGTGGTTGCAACATACCCCAAAAAACATCGTTTAGGGACTCAAAATGGCTCTGAAAGTTCAGGACCCGAAAAACTACTAAAAATAGTAATTTATCAAAATTGCTAGAAAGTTGTTTTGAGCCAGCTAGAAAAGGTGGGTGGCCACTGATATCCACTTGGATCATATTTCCTTGGAGTGAAAGAATCTGAGTAACAGAAGCACTCAAACATATGAAAACCTCACTGAGAATCCTGAGTTACAGGCATTGGAGTCGTAGCTCCAAGAAGTGAAGCAGTACGCAAATACACTACAGGCATAGTTGAAGGCCCTATCAGATGTAGAAAGAATGAAGAGGTCTCATGAAAAACATACATCTCAGTAGCAGATCCATATTCTTCAAAGCAAAGTGATGGAAGTCACTCAACGAATTCAACCTACGCAAGATAAGGCATGTATATTGTTTACAGAGGTCGAGAGCCAAGGAGAAGAGCTAGAATAGGTTGTCCTCATATCATAACAGCTCCTAGAAGGACCAGTGAATGACGCAGTGATCCAGGAGTTCATTGAACAAGAGGCCACTACAAAGTAGCAAGTTGAAGCAGCTCGATCCAAGCTCGAGGCATTCGAGGCAGAATTTCTTAGACCAGAGTGACTCAGGACGAGTCACAGGTGAGTGTTGGGGGCTTGTTGGCCCTTGACCAAGTTTTGGGATTTTCTTGGTCATGATGACCTATTTTGGAACTTCAACAGCCTATCGAAGGAGGAGAGAAAGACGAAGCGGAGATCATAGGATCTCGGCCCCCTTTTTGGGTTTTTTGGAATATGTAACAGGAAGGGGATGTCGGCCCATGGGTTTACCCATGTTTAGGCCTATTTTGTATGTATATATAGATTTCTAGGCCATATAGAGAAGTAGTGGATGATATATCTATGTGATGTAGGCTAAGTGCCAAGAGTTGGATCTGTGTGATCAAGGGTTTGTGCATTCTGTGTAAGACTTGTAGAGCTGAGTGCAAGTCCCTGTGTGATACGATAGGAGGCTTACTATTGTAATGAAAGGAAGAGGGATCTAGTGAGCTGCGTAGATCTTCTATCTTATGCAGAGTAAGGTTTTTGAGGCTTTTTACTTGTAAATTTTTTATCGAAGACTATAAAGAAGAAGAGTTGGTGGACGTAGCCCCAGGAGAGGGGTGAACCACGTAAATCCTGTGTTATGATACTTTGTGCTTGTCTTAATGAGTTTATGTCTTTTGTTGCTAAGTTCTTTGATATAGTTGGATAGATATACTTGCTTTGTGCTTATTATATGTGGGAATGTTAGATCTGATCTACATGGTTGTGCTTAGTGCTTAATCTGATCTGTTTACCTATGCTAAGTTCTTGGATACAATAGGTTAATGTGAATACTGTGAGGGTCTGGTTTATCAGTGAAGTAGATAATGATTGTATATTAAGGAAATGAAGGTGCTAAGTACTTTATTAAAGTGTTATAATCACATATCTGTGTCCCAGCTAAGGTTATAGACACTTCAGTCCTACAACCACCCCTACCTCTACTGCGGGTGAGACTTCATCTGCTTTGCAGGTGTTGCCAAAAGGGTCGGTAGTTAGAGTGTTTTTGGTGGGTTGTTGTAGCATTGAACCCTGGGTCTTCCCTTGTGCCAGTAAGCATCTATACTCAACTCAACTAGTCAATATGAAGTGTCATCTGAAGAGAATATTCTCCCCTAAACTTTAGGAGACTGAATAATGACTAATATACATAGGAAAAACATTAGGGACTTAGGAAAACGAAATCCTAGGTGTGTGTGAAGTATCTCCAACAAATAATATTCACAATAACTACACTAAGACCATAAAAGCAGGGTGAGTAACTTTGTCGGCCCTAATGCGACCTCATTATTGACCCTTGTGTTAGAAGGGCTTCCCAGGACAAAATGTAGTAAGTGGATTTAACTCTCCCTATCACAAGATACTATTGTTTGTTTTGATGCTTTGGATATTATTCCTCACAACCTATTCCAAAGCACTATCCCTAGCTAATGTTGGTGTATAAGAGTTCTAGAAAATAAAAGTTACTAGATAGATTTTAAAATTACGTTGAATTTTAATGGTTGTTGCTTAACTCAAAATGAAGCAGAGATAAAACTGATGAAGTGATTGACTTTGACTCAACAATATACAAAGAGAGATGAGATGCAATATTTTTGTTCGATGAACTCTAATTACATAAGGGAGAAGGTTTTCTTTTCCAGAATACAACAATTTGCAAAAAAAAAATTCTTCAATCTTTGAATGATCTTGATGCCAAACAATCAAAGCTATCAAATTTTCCAATTTTCTCTTTTTAAACAAACACTTGAATGAAATTTTTTTTCATAAACACTACAAATGAAAAACCAACTTCAATTCTTTTCTTTTCAAATAAAAATAGAGATCTGAATCAAAAAGAAAAAGTTGTCTAAGAAGATCAATGCACTCACAACGCAATTTCCCAAATTTAACTCATAATGCAACCAAAAAATGTAAAAGTAAGAAAACTTGTTTGTATAATGCAATCAAAAATCATTTTCGAATCAACAACAATCCAAAACTCAAAAAATATCAATAACAACTTATTTGACAAGCACTCAAGGATGAAGCCCAAAGATTATACCCTTGCAGCAAAAGTGAAAGATAAAACTATGAAGCTTATGAAAAAGACTCTCAAAACTTGAGAAATGATCAAATTTAGCTAAAAAATGCAAACCAAGCTGTGAATAATCACCCAACAAGACCAAAACTTCATCCCAAGAAATGATAAAAAATCTGGGCAAAGAGGGAAAAATAGACTGTCACTCAAAACAATTCTTCAAGAATCATTGCAGACTATAGAAGAGAACAGTGTGATGATCAAATATCATCGCAGGCAGTAAGAAATACATAGTTCGAATTCGTCGCCCTAGTTTTCACAGCAGGATGCGACGATGACTGAAAATGAAGGAAAAATGAACAGATGACAGTGTTTACCAATGAACTTTCAATACCATGGAGTCAACATGGATCACCCAATGACTCAGAGAATAAAAAATCAACCAAAAGTAGGAAAGACAAAAGAAAAAGAGGAAGAAAATACCAAAAGAGGATGATCCCCGGTATGGTGGCCAATTTTGTTATTGGACAAATCGGTAAGTGCTGACACAAACTAATCTCCCTAACTTCAATAATAAATTAGAACAAAACATAGCATAATACAAGCTTCTCCTTATGTTTCGTTGTAATATAAACTAGTTCAAGGAGGGACAAATGACATACCATTTAAATGTCGTTGATCCTCACTAGTATCATCCTTGCTCCGTATTTGGATTTGTGGGATGTTGAACCTGTTAAGAAGCAAAAAACAACAAAGAGAGAGAACGAAAATATATATATTCCAATCAAACCTATGCATAAGATCAAGGAGTTATACAATAAGAATGGAAACACTTTTATAGGGAAGAAATGTATCACTTCATTATATTGATGAAAGTGGAGAATGCAACCTATTCCTTGATGTTGAAAGGTCCCTTCCAATGGCCCTTTTCTTCAACACGCACACCTTTGCTCCAATTCTTTTGATGAAGAGTATTCACAACCTGACAGGGAAAGCTAAATTAAAGCTATCACAAGTACAATCTTCAACATAATTCTTCTTGCATAGTCCAGCCTAGCCTTTCCAATGAGATATCCGTATTTACATAGTTTGAAGAGAGATGAATGAAGAGATTAGGATAATCCCACTAAATAAGAGAAGTGAGTGAGACCCAAATCAATCGGAGGCCACCTCATCCTTCCAGAGATTCCATTATAGAACCTTCGAGAATTTCACCTTTTTCCTTTTCTTGAGCATCGTCACACCCTAAACACAAGCATCATGCGACGATGCCAAATTCCACTATGGTGCATCATGTGACGATAAGGAATCGTCACACTCTTATCATTTGTCAAGGTGAGACGATCTTCTTTGGTAGGGTTTCTTAGAAAGGAGAGATGATTCTATTTCTCAGGGAGAAATTCTTATTTCTTCAGTAGCTTCAGGGAACAAAGGAGTAAGCAATACACATATCATCAGTTGATCACAGGGTGACCAAAATAATGTGTAACACTGATGGTAAAATAGAAAGGATGAACCAAGTTATAGAGGATATGCTAATAATGTACGTGATAAAAAAACCATCTAAATGGGAAGACTATCTACACTTGGTAGAATTTGCTTACAATAATGGGCACCGATCATCTCTGAAGATGAGCCCATTTGAAACACTTTATGGTAGAAAGTGCAACCCACCAGTAAGTTGGGGCAACCTAGCAGATAGAGTAGTAGTTGGGTTGGAGTTTCTTAGGGTAATGGAAGAGCAGATGTCAAAGATAAATTGGAATTTAAAGGCTTCTCAAGACAATAAGAAAAGCTACATTGATAAGGGTAGAATTCATAGATAATTATGTATTGGTGATCATGTGTTTCTGACAGTGAAGGCCACTGGAAGTTCCCTGAAGTTGGGAAACTGTTCCAAGTTGGTAGCTAGATATTGTGGGCCATTTGAAATCCTAGAGAGGATTGGACTAGTAGCTTATATGATGGAATTGTCTGCATCTATGTCTATTCATAATGTATTCCATATATCATTACTTAATAAATATATACCTGATGTTAATCATGTTATTGATTGGAATGTGATTCAGGTGGAGCAAGAAGGGGATTTCCAAGTGCATCCGGTATGCATTCTGGATAAGAAAATCAAGCATCTTTGGAATCGAGCCATAGAGATTGTAAAGGTCCAATGGACCTGGTATGATCCTAAGGATGCAAGTTGGGAGCATGAAGATGCAATGCAGGAATAATACATGCATCTTTTTTAATATTTTGAAAATCTTGTTGATTTTATGTAAATGAGTTGCACTGAGGATGGTGAAAAAATAAGGGGAGGGGATTGTAATACCCAAAGGCCAATCCCCTCTTAATTGTAATTATTTTTATAGGTTGGTGAGACAATTGTTTATAATTTGGAAGGCTTATGTATTATTGGGTCTAAGAGTGTAGATGCTAAGGCCAGTGAGCCTATTTTTGTATATGTAATTATGTATATATTTAATATAAATACATCGATGCATGTAGACCGACCACAAAGAAATCATTATGTGGGGCTAAGATCCACTAGGTATGGAAAGGGAAGGGGCTAAGAAGATAGGAAAAAGGGATAAGATTGAGGGATTAACCCCAAGGGAATATTATAATATATTTTCCTAAAATACTAAGGCTAGAGAAGTAACTCATTTTATCCTAAGTTCTTGTGGAAAGGATGAATGGATGAGAAGTGGATATCATGCAGATTCATGAGGACATGTGTTCGATTTGGGAAATGTAGATTCATGTGGGAAACAAGTTCATTGTGGGGGTTCACTCGAAATTCTTTCCATCCTTCCTCATGCACTCACACACTCATACACTGAGCATTCACATACCTAACAATTCTCCCCATCGTTGAACCTTCTCCATGGTCGACCTGTGTAACTGGAAATCATATTTACTTGCTTGATCACGTACCCTACCTTAACTATTTTTGTCTCTGCCATAATTTGCACCATACCCGAGTTATGTTGCTACCATCTCCCTTACTCGTTTGACTTAGGAGTTGGACATAAGAATCAGGTGTCATGTCTGTGGTTTGAAGAGGTGGGTTGTTTGACCCATGTATTGAATAAGCAGGTTCTCAGGCCTATGAGAAACTCTCTCCAGGTGAGAGAGATTGTTGGGGAAGTGAATTCTCTTGGAGGGATCCCAACAGTAGCTATAGAGCTCTATGAATTATTGTTCGTCCTGTTGCTGAAGCCCTGGAAGGGAAGGGGAGTAGTTGATGGCCTATTGAACAGTGAAGGTGTATAATTCCAGGGGTGGGATAGGCATGTGGGGAATGAGAGGCTGTGAGTTGTGTGCGTAAGTTGGCTCATGGGATGAAATCCTTCCTGATTCATTGTGTGCCTTCTTGTAGTCTCATCCTAGCTTAGGAATCCCTTTCCTGGGTGGAGTTTAGTCCCATCTCGGGGGTGACCCACTGCTGAGAGTGATGAGCAACATGGTCTAAGACTGGGAGGTTCTTGGAAGGTCTTCACGCAGTTGGTGACCTTCATAAAAATATAAGTACTGTATTTATGTTAATTCTTATGTTGTGTATCATGTACATGCCTTGATATTTATAATATTTCCTGTGTAAGTTGTTCGTAGAATATTGTTGTGATTTTTCCATTAAATTGTGTATTGTAGAATGCATATTATCTGTTAATTTTATATGTATGATGTTCTGTAAAGAGATCTCTGTGTCATAGCCCAACAGGTCAATGCCTAGGAATGGACAGTTTTGACTATCAAAAACATAGTGAGAAGTTTTATTTTTTTGTTTGGTTTTCAAGTGACATTTCCCAACAGATGGTTGGGGGTGTTACAAATTGGTATCAGAGATTGAACATAGAAGAATTGAGGTAGCATTCCCCGTCCTTGGAATGGAAATGAACACCACATAAGATCATAATCCATCTTTCACCTTCATAATCCAATAAATAGACAATGTTGTTGCCTGTAAAAGAGTCTTTGGAGTGCATGTTAGTTAAAGTCTTTTCTTTGAATTTTGTTCTTTAATTTTTTTTTCTTGGCAAAGTGTGAAAAAAATAGATTAAGTTATAAAATAGAGTGTGCATTTTGAAATTGTTCTTAATTTTCACTATACTCATTAGACATAGATACATCAACCTATTTTTGGCACATAAAGTGTATCAAATGTTGGATTACTGAGAGGGGGGTGAATCAATAATAGAGAAATTTAATCCTTTTTCACCATAAAATGCAAGTGTTATATCAATGTAGCATTATCATCCAATAGTTATAGAGTAAATAAACAATGAGAAAATGTGAAATCACACACATACACAGTACACCAGTGTTTTATGTGGAAACCCAAAGTGGGATAAAACCACAGAATGTTTTTTCTTATATGTCTTTAAGAATTACATTCATTGGAAGCACCAACTTCCTTTGTTTTCCAGCTGCAACTAGAAGGAGGCTCCAACCCCATAGTTTCGTAGGCTAGAACCTGAGGGAAGCTCCAACTCTCCAATTATTTTTCTACAAATAGAAGGAGGCTACAACCCACTATGTTCTCCATCTACAACCGGAAAGTGGCTATAACCACCTGTCCTTGCCCCGTCCAACCTCCCTGATGTAGAATTAGAATGATGGAACCACTGTCACACTATTAGTGTGAGATATACAACTGTAACAATGTGTACCAGTGACCTCCATCCAACCAACCTGTAACAAATTGTACCATAAACAAGTGCATCAAACATGCACCAAAATATACCAAAAAACCTGTAATTAGCATGTACCATAAACAAGTGCATCAACCATGCACCAACCTATAATCAACTTGTAGCATAAACAAGTTCATCAACTATGCACCAACATGTACCATAAATGAGTGCATAAACCATGCACCCAATATGTACCAATCATGCATCAAATACACACAAACTACTATTGAAATTACTCAGACAACTGGGAGGGGGGGTGAATCAGTTGTTACTGTGATTAAACAATTTTAAGTCTATTAAACCATTTTTAATATTTCATCAAGTGACCATCAATATTATACATCATATGAACAACATAAATAATGAGCATCAATCACACATAAGATATACACAGAGACAAATTTTCACGAGGAAACCCATAAAGGGAGAAAACCTCTTCTTCTTCGAAATGATAGGTAGTCTTTTAAGTTCTGTACATCATCTATGTTTGAGCACCAACTCAAAGTGAGGTTACTACCTCTGTTTTACGAGCTCCAACTTGTTGAGAGCACCAACTCTCTGTTTTATCTAGCACTGACTAGAAGGAAGCACTAACTCCCTGAGTGTTCCAGCACTGACTGAATGGAAGCACCTACTTCCACTTATACAAGCACCAACTTCCATACAGAAAACTCTGTGTTTTCCCAAGCACCACCCTTCCACCCTATTTTCTAGCCACAACTAGATGGAAGCTACAATTCCCAATATTCAAGCACCAACTTGAATATCAGAGGACCACAGTCCTCCCTAGAACCACCCTACCTCCCTGATTATAAGTAAAATGATTGAATAACCAACAAGGTAGGTGTTTCAATTCTTACCACTTCTCTTCTGTCCTGCAATTCTTCTATGCTTCTATCTATTCTGCAATTCTACTCTGCTTCAAGTTGTTCTGCAATTCTTCTCTTGCTTTTGTCTATTCATCATTTGTTACTCATCTATTAGTTTTATCTCACACTGTGCATACTGTCAGTCTCACACTGCGCATACTGTAATTTTCCCTTTCTTATAGTTCAACTCATTTTTCATTCAGAACAACCAACAATTCACAGTCACTCCATCTTTCTTTTATGCACTTCACACAACTTCAGTTACACCTCGAATACCTAGGCCAACAATGCTTCATCCACTCAATCACCAACCGTCCAAGAACCATGATTCAGTTATGCTAACTGAATCGTAACTAAACAGTTAATCGTAAAGATCAACAGTAGCCCTTTGATCAGATGCTCAAATAACCAGCACCATTGTATTAAATCCACAGGGTCTTTCATTTATCCCATATGCCCATTGACTGTGACCATGGGCCTGATCAAGATGCATTTCGGCAATCCTGTGTCGAAGGGTCTCGATGCTCCAAGTTGCGATCCCCAAAATGGAGCTTAGCTCCGCTAGCTCCTCCCTCTCACGTGACCACCAACAGTGACCACGGGCTATGCCAAAAGGTGCTTTGTGATTTCACGTTTCATCATTCTTGTTGTGAGTGTCCTTGACACCTCCAACTCTTGGTATCTGAAACTCCGAAATGGAGTCAGATCAATGGTCCACAATCTTGATGATTCGATGGTCCAGATCTTTTCGTGATATCGCATATCATGATTCCTGTGATGAAGGGTCTCAACACTACAAGTTGTGATCCCTGAAATGGATCTTAGCAATTAGCTCCTTCCCATAAGCCTTCGACGATGTGACCTTTTCTATGACCACGGGCCAGACCTTATCGCGATTTTGCATATCGCGAGTTGCAAGGTTAGAGCATTTCCTTCCTTTGAATTTCCATTCAGCAAAAATTTAATCCCTCACCACATGTCCCTCTTGGATCAACGGTCAAGATCTTATCGCGATTTTGCAACTTCACGGGCTTTCATCATGCTTGATCAATGGTCCACAATCTCCCTTTGATCAACGACTTAGATTAAGTCGTGGTTTCTCATTTCGCGATTTCATAGGAGAGAGCACCTCCTTTCTTAGAATTTCCAGTCAGTGAAATGCCAATCGCTTGCCATGTGCCCTCTACATCCAACGTTCCACAACATACCTCGATCCGAATATCCAGATCAATTGTCGGGATTTCGCATATTGCAAGTTCCCACACCATTTTCCGTTGACTCATCCAATGTGTAGGTCAGAAAAATTCTAGTCACTTGCCACGTGTCCTTCTTGAAGATGGACGGTCCTCCTGCTTTTGGGATTTTGTAGGCTCACTTAATCTTGCACATGAAGACCATTCTCCTTCTTATGGATCCAATGACGGTCAGTCTTCGGGCTTAGATCTGATGCCTTAGATCTATTTTCTTCTATTGTGCGCTCCTCCTATCTGAATTTAGATATGAAAGTCATCGGGAATTTTGAATGGGATCCAACAATCATTGTTGCTCTTCACTGTTGATCTTTCCATTGTCATGCCATTATCATTGTTCCACTGATCGTGTTGATCTTCGCCATCAATGACAAACACACATACTCTTCCTCTTTCTGAAAACATGCCAACAATCTCCCCCTTTGGCATTGATGGAAACCCCTTGAAAAACATGCAACTATACCACCGTAGCATCCTTGAAATTACTACCACTGTAGCATCTTTGAAATTACCACACTTTCTCCCCCTTTGACATAAATTTCAAAGAAGAAAAACACTCCCCCTGAGCTGTTATGATACATACTCCCCCTGTCAACTATGAGCAGCTTAGAAATACAATAGGTATTCAATAAGTACTCCCCCTGACCAGGTGAACAGATTAGACGAAAGAAGTTATAACCCCCAACTTTTGATGAAGATATCCAGAAGGGGTCGCTGCTAATGGTTTAGTAAAGATATCAGCTATATGTTCTGTGGAAGGAATATAATTCAGTTGAACGACTCTGTTTGTAACTTGTTCTCTGAGCAAATGGTATTTTATTGGGATATGCTTAGTCTTGGAGTGAAGAACAGGATTCTTGGAGACACTAATGGCATTGGTGTTATCACACTGAATTGTAATCGGAACAGTATAGTTTACCTTCAAATCTACAAGAGTTTGAATCATCCAAAAAATCTGAGTGCAGCAAGTAGCAACAGTAATTTACTCTACTTCTGTATTTGATAAGGAAATATATCCCTGCTTCTTACTAATCCATGCTACCAAAGAGTCACCCAGGAAGAAGGCACCTCCACTGGTACTCTTTCTCTCATCCGTACAATTTGCCCAATCTGCATTTGAATAAGAAGTTAACTGAAAATTCTGATTTTTGGGATACCACAGACCATAAGTCATTGCTCCCTTCAAGTATTTGAATATCCTTGTGACATCTACCAAGTGACTTTGTTTAGGATCTGATTGATAATGACCTACCATTCCAACAACTTGCATTATATCAAGATGGGATGTTGTGATGTACAGAAGACTGCCTATCATTGATTGATATGTCCTTTGATCAACATCAGGTGAAATGTCATCTTTACTGATCTTGCAACCAACCACCATAGGTGTACTAACAGGAGAAGAATCTTCCATCTGAAATTTCTTCAACATCTCTTTCAAATATTTTTCTTGAGAGATAAAAATTCCTGCAGAACTCTGTTTTACTTGTAAGCCAAGAAAATATGACAATTCTCCTATCATGGGCATCTCAAACTTTGTTTGCATAGATTTAGAAAACCACTGAACAAAGGAATCATTATTACAGCGAAAAATAATGTCATCTACATAAATAAATAAAACTAGTAAATCATCACCTTCAGTTTTTATGTAGAGATTGTTATCAACAGTGCCTTTCTTGAATCCTTTGTCTTGTAAAAATTTGTCTAGTCTATAATACCAAGATTGTGGTGTTTGTTTCAGTCCATATAAAGCCTTCTTCAGCTTGCATACATAATTAGGGTTATCTATCAATGAGAATCTTTTAGGTTGCTGCATATATACTTCTTCCTCTAGATCTCCATTAAGAAATGTTGATTCAACATCCATCTGATACACTTTAAAGTTCTTATGACATGAATATGCAAGAAACATTATGATGGCTTCCAATCTTTCCACTGGTGAAAAAGTTTCATCAAATTCCTTACCTTCAACTTGTGCATACCCTTTACAAACCAATCTGGCTTTATTTCTAACAACTTGTCCTTTTTCATTCATTTTATTTTTGAACACCCACTTGGAACCTATTACATTCTTGTCTTCAGGTCTAGGAACAAGCTCCCAAGTATTGTTCTTCTCAA
>ML791325.1:82471-94620 GCA_009831015.1 Picea engelmannii
TTTTGAGCTTGATTATATGATCAAAATTTAAGTGTCCAAGTCTCCTATGCCATAGCCAACTTTCATCATACTTGCTTAAGTGGCATTCTTCTTTTTCTTCTTTTAACACATAGACATTATTTTCTGTTCTTATCCCTTTTGCAACTAGCTGTCCTGAATTCACAAATTTTATTCTAAAATATTTAGAGGTAAAAATGACTTCACATCCTCAGTCACAGACTTGACTAACATTAAGAAGATTATGTTTCATACCTTCTACAAACAACACATCTTGAGCTTTCCCTTTTCCATTACTCAAACTTACCATTCCTTTACCTTTTATTTTTCCTGGTGCATCATTTCCAAAAGTTACATTCCCTAATTTGCTTTCACTTAGAGTTAGAAACTTACTTTTGTATCTAGTCATATGTTTGGAACATCCATTGTCAATATGCCAGGAATTCTTTTGTCTTTGGGCTGATAACACTAGTCTACATTTGTCGTCTTCTTTATTCTTCCAAATCTTGAAATCTTCAGCAGTAGGATTCGAATATGGCTTAAAATTCCTTAAGCGACAATCTGCAGCTTTATGTCCATAGTTATGACAAATGTAATATTCTGGTTCACTGAATAACATATCATAATGATTATTATGCTCATAATTGTTGTTATGTTTCACCTGCATCCTTCCTCCATCCATCACATGATTTATAGTATGTCATCGTTTGTTTCTTGGTTGTCTCAATCTTTGTTGTGGCAGATAATTATTCCTTGAGTATCTTGATTTCAAATATCTAGATCTTAAAGAACAGTTACAGCTTTGTGACCAAAGTTAGAACAGAAAAAACAATAACCATAGAAAAAACCTTTGTACCTGAAAAAGGGTTGTAGTCGATTTCTTCCATGCTGATGATTTCTTTTATCAGAAAATGTGTTTGTGTCATTTCTTTGATCTATGGATTCGGTTCTGGTACTTTTTCTTTCATTCCTTCTTGGTGGTTGATTTTCTTTCTTTGTTTCTGCAGAGTGGTTGTTGTCAATGATTGTAGATTTGACAAACTTGATGGGTTTTTTATTACTTGGATGATCACTACTTGATCCTTCTTCATAGCCCAAGCCAACTTTCAACTTTGGATTAATTTGTTGATTTAGAATGGAAGTTAATTTTTCTGAGGCTTTAATACTTGGCAGATTTTGGTGATACAATCCCTTAAACTTCTCCATTTCTTTTCTGGTTTTTACTATCTCTTATTCTAAGGCTTCACACCTCGCTTTCTTCTCTGACAATTGTTCAACATGTCTTCTATTTTCTTTGCCTCTTCTAACTCCACTTTTAGTAGAGAAAATTTGTCATCAGGTTTTTCACCATTCATTTTAAATTGCTTCAACAACTATTTTTGTTTTCTCTTCTTACATCTGAGTCTATCAATTTCTTCCAAAGAACTAATTAATTCACCTTCCATATCCATGATAGCTTCTTCATCATCCATTTCACCTCCTGTGTGTTCATCATCAAAATCTCCCATAGCCATAAGCATAAAATCATTCACTTTGTTTTCACATGATGAATCACTATCTATGTCTTCTAAGGAATTGTCATTGTTTGCACACAAACTTTTATTTTTACTATATTTCTTGAATTTGTACTTCTTTTCATCATCAGAGTTCTGGTCCTTTTTCTGGTGGGGACACTTAGATGAAAAATTACCTATCTTACCATAGTTAAAACATTTGAAGGGAAGCTTTCCTTGATATTTTCCTGATCCTTTCTTTAACCTTCTCACAAATTTTGCCTCAATATCATCTAAATCTGAATCAGTATTCTTGTCTTCTTTAAAAGATGCTTCTCTAGTAATGAATTTATCTTTGTTGATTCTCATTTCATATGCAGTTAGAGTTCCTAGGAGTTGATCAATGGACAAAGTTTTAAGATCATTTAGTTTTTCTATTGCAGAGACTTTTGGATTAAATTTATCAAGCAGAGATCTTAAAATCTTTTGAACTAAAAATGATTCTTCAATCTTCTCACCAAGACCCTTCATGGAATTCACAAGTTCTTCAACTCTTAAAAAATACTTGCTAACTGTTTCATCTTCATTCATCTTTAGTTGTTCAAACTTCAACCTATATGTTTGTAGTTTGGCATCTTTTACTTTCTCATCTCCTTCATAATTGTTAATAAGTTTATCCCACATAGCTTTAGCAATTTCAAGATGCATCACCTTTACAAACTCAGCTTCAGCAAGTCCATTAAAGATAGAATTCATTCACTTAGCATTAAAGCTAAATTCTAACTTATCATCCTTGGAATCCGGAACAACATGCTTTGTATATCCAGTCTCTACTACATCCCAAACATCAACACCTAAGGCCATTAGGTATGTTCTCATTCTAACCTTCCAAAAGGAAAAATTTGTTCCATCAAATAGAGGAGGCTTACTGGCTAAAGTCCCTTCATGACTTGTCATGTTTAATCTTACAGATTTACCTTTAAATAAAAGGAACCCTCTTTGATACCAATTGTTGAAATTACTAAGACAACTGAGAGGGGGGGTGAATCAGTTGTTACTGTGCTTAAACAATTTTCAGTCTATTAAACTATTTTTAATCTTAGATCAAGTGACCATCAATATTATACATCATATGAACAACATAAATAATGAGCATCAATCACACATAAGATATACACAGAGACATATTTTCACGAGGAAACCCATAAAGGGAGAAAACCTCTTCTTCTTCGAAATGATAGGCAGTCTTTTAAGTTCTGTACATCATCTATGTTTGAGAACCAACTCAAAGTGAGGTTACTACCTTTGTTTTACAAGATCCAACTTGTTGAGAGCACCAACTCTCTGGTTTCTCTAGCACCGACTAGAAGGAAGCACCAACTCCCTGAGTGTTTCAGCACTGACTGAATGGAAGCACCTACTTCCACTTATACAAGCACCAACTTGCATACAGAAAACTCTGTGTTTTCCCAAGCACCGCCCTTCCACCCTGTTTTCTAGACACAAGTAGATGGAAGCTACAACTCCCAGTATTAAAGCACCAACTTGAATATCAGAGGACCATAGTCCTCCCTAGAACCACCCTACCTCCCTGATTATAAGTAAAATGATTGAATAACCAACAACACAGGTGTGTCGATTCTTACCACTTCTCTGTTGTCTTGCAATTCTTCTATGCTTCTATATGTTCTGCAATTCTGCTCTGCTTCAAGTTGTTCTGCAATTCTTCTCTTGCTTCTGTCTATTCATCATTTGTTACTCATCTATGAGTTTTATATCACACTGTGCATACTGTCAGTCTCACACTGCGCATACCATAATTTTCCATTTCTTATAGTTCAACTCATTTTTCATTCAAAACAACCAACAATTCACAGTCACTCCATCTTTCTTTTATGCACTTCACACAACTTCAGTTACACCTCAAATACCTAGGCCAACAATGCTTCAGACACTCAATTGCCAACCATCCAAGAACCATGATTTGGTTCTGCTAACTGAATCATAATTGAACAGTTAATCGTAAAGATCAATAGTAGCCCTTCGATTAGATGCTCAAATAACCAACACCGTTGGATTAAATCTACAGGGTCTTGCGTTTATGCCATATGCCCACTGGATGTGACCATGAGCCTAATCAATATGCACTTCGCATTTCACATTTCGGCAATCCTGTGTCGAAGGGTCTCGATGCTCCAAGTTGCGATCCCCAAAATGGAGCTTAGCTCCGCTAGCTCCTCCCTCTCACGTGACCACCAACAGTGACCACAGGTTGCGCCAAAAGGTGCTTCGCAATTTTGCATTTCAAAATTCTTTTCGTGAGTGTCCTTGACACCTCCAACTCTCGGTATCTGAAACTCCAAAATGGAGTCAGATCAACGGTCCACAATCTTGATGATTCAACATTCCAGATCTTTTCGTGATCTCGCATATCACAATTCCTGTGATGAAGGGTCTCGACACTCTAAGTTTTGATCCCCGAAATGGAGCTTAGAAATTAGCTCCTTCCCTTAAGCCTTCGACGATGTGACCTTGTCTATGACCAGGGGCCAGGCCTTATTGTGATTTCACATATTGCGAGTTGCAAGGTTAGAGAATTTCCTTCCTTTGACTTTTCATTCAGCGAAAAGTTAATCCCTTGCCACATGTCCCACTTGGATCAACGGTCAATATCTTATCACAATTTTGAAACTTCACAGGCCTTCGTCATGCCTAATCAATAGTCCATGATCTCCCTTTGATCAACGACTCAGATTAAGTCATGGTTTCGCATTTCACAATTTCATAGGATAAAACACCTTCTTTCATTGACTTTCCAGTCAGCGAAATGACAATCGCTTGCCATGTGCCCTCTGCATCCAACGTTCCACAACATACCTTGATCCAAAGGTCCAGATCAATTCTCGGGATTTCGCATATCGCAAGTTCCCACACCATGTTTTGTTGACTCATCCAATGTGCAGGTCAGCGAAATTATCGTCGCTTGCCACGTGTCCTTCTTGAATATGGACGGTCCTCCTTATTTCGAGATTTTATAGGTCCGCTTCATCTTGCACATGAAGACTGTGCTCCTTCTTATGGATCCAACGATGGTCGGTCTTCGAGCTCAAATCTGACGCCTGAGATCTATTTTATTCTACTGTGCACTCATCCTATCTGAATTCATATCTGACGGTCATCAGGAATTATGAATGGGATCCAACGATCATTGTTTCTCTTCACTGTTGATATTTCCATTGTCATGCCATTATCATTGCGCTACTGATCATGTTGATCTTTGCCATCAATGACATCACCATCAATGACAAACACACATACTCTGCCTCTGTCTGAAAACATGCCAACAACTACTACTCATCATTATGTACCAACATCATCAAATATACACCTCATGCATGTGCCAAATCACCAACTACTTGTCTCAACCATGTACCCAACATGTACCTCAACCATATACCAAATACATATACCAATATGACCATGAACATTTCTCTAGAAATACATCACACTATCCATAACCAAATACCATAAACCATTACATCAAACCGTTTTCCACAACCTCACTGTTATACAACCTCTATTTGTAACATACCTCTTATTTATATTTCCATGTAGCTTCCTCAAGGGATTACCTTTTAACCATCTTAACCCACTTTCCTTATTTTAGGGTTAACCCACTTCTAACCTCTTGTCCACTTAGTAATTTCGCCATTAACTTTATTATTTAAATAATTTATTTTGTATCCACTTTGACTTGTAGTACACTCATCACTTCACTTTACCTCAAGGGGTTACCTTCTAACCATCTTAAACCACTTTCCTTATTTTAGGGATAACCCACTTCTAACCACTTGTCCACTTAGTAATTTATCCATTAACTTTATTATTTAAATCATTTCTTTTGTATTCACTTTGACTTATAGTACACTCATCACTTCACTTTATTATTTACCTTCTAAAATCTCTTAAACCGCTTTGACTACTTTGACCCTTTGGGGTTTCTAGATGACTCATGAGGGTTCTCCAACTTCACATGGCCATAACTCTCTAACCATGAGGATTTATGTGACGTTCCACATACCACCGGAAATGACATGACATGTACTATCCATATGGAATATTATTACCTAAAAATATATCAAAACTCATACCATTATCTATCAAAAAAACTTGGGTCCATTCCCAAACCTTTGTGCTACCGAAATTTGCTACCAAAATTTCTTCAAGGGTTGACATCAATGAAAACCAACCCAAATAATCAACAATCTCCTGCTTTGGCATTGATGGAAACACTCTGATGCAAATACTGAAGTCATATCACTCATGCTCCCCCTTTTCCTTTACCTTTGCATCTAATAAATCTCTCCCCCTTTTTCATCAATGGAAAATGTATCTTTCCATCCGGGGTTGCTCCCCCTAAATGAACTATCCTTGAGGATACTCTCCTTGATTGAACTCTTCTTGAAACTGATCTTCTAATCTGAATTTTCCTCTTTATGGTGCTTCCTCATGTAAGTATAATACATATAAGATAATCATTCAAAATCATTCATTTTGGAGTAGAAATTACTCTGAGTCTCTGGCATAGATACTCAAAGGCTTCCCGTGGAAGCGGTTTTGTAAATATGTATGCCACTTGTTCTTTTGTTCCCACATATTCAACTCTGATGTTCTTCTCTGTAACTTGTTCCCATAGAAAGTGACACTTGATTGGAATGTGCTTCGTCTTGGAGTGAATCACTGGGTTCTTTGAGATATTGATGGCACTTGTATTATCACAATAGATTGGAATGGGCTCATCATACTCAACCTGTATATCTGTCAGAGTTTTTTTCATCCATAGAACCTGTGTAAAACATGTTGTTGCTGCAATATACTTGGATTCGGCTATAGATAAGGATACTAATGATTGTTTCTTTCTTATCCATGATACTAAACAATCACCCAAGTAGAACATTTTTCCACTGGTGCTTCGTCATTCACCAATGCAACCTGCCCAATCTACATCTGTGTAGGAAATAAGTGATAGATCCTTTCCTTTTGGGTACCATAATCCAAACTCTTTTGTTCCTTTGAGATATATGAAAATCCTCTTCACTGCTACGACATGTGATTCCTTTGCTGCTGCTTGAAATCGTGCCACCTGTCCAACTACCTGCATTACATCTAGTCTGGATGTTGCCACATATAGTAAGATACCAATGAGTGACATGTATTGCCTCTGGTCTATAGACTTTCAATCATCATATTTTCTCAACTTGCAATTGGTTTGCATAGGAGTGGTATTTGGTTTGCAATCTTCCATTCCTAACCTCTTTAGAATTTCTCCGATATACTTAGTTGGAGAAATAGAAATTCCTTGTTTTTTTTGATGTATCTGAAGACCCAGAAAAAAATGATAGTTCTCCGAGTAATGACATTTCAAATTCATTCTGCATATCCTTTGCAAATTTCTGGCTTAAACTGTCATCATTTCTTCCAAAAATAATATCATCAACATAAAATTCAATTAATAAAATACTATCTTGAGTTACCGTGATGTAGAGGTTATTGTCTGCACTTCCTTTTCTTAACCCTTCCAGTTGTAGATATTTATCCAGTCTAGAGTACCATGCTCTAGGAGCCTGTTTTAGATCATACAAGGCCTTCTTTAATTTGCACATGTAATCTGCGTTCTATGACAACTGAAATCCTTATGGTTTTTTGATGTAGACTTCTTCTTCAAGTTTTGCCTCTTCTTCGTAAAGTTGTTCCATTGATTCATTTTCTTCTTCCTTTAATTCTTGTCCACCTGTTTCATCAATTGTTATATTGTTGTTTTCCACAACTTTGTTCAACCTCAGATTATAACACTTGTATTCTTTCCTAGTACTTGAGTAACCAACAAGTACTCCTTTGTCCACATGAGAGTCAAACTTTCCCATCCTACCATCTTCTCTTTTGATGTAGCATTTGCTTCCAAAAACTATGAAGTGCTTCACATTTTCTGGTTTTCCTTTCCATAGCTTGTAGGAAGTTTTTTCATTTTTGTTTCTAAGCATTACTTTATTTTGAATGTGAACTATTGTATGCACTGCATGTGTCCAAAAAATATCTGTCAATTTTGAATCCATTAGCATTGTTCGAGCCATTTCTTTTGTAATTATTATCCATTATGATAATGTTCCTTTGTCTCTGAACCAATATATGAATCCATGCTCTCATCAACTATTATATATCTGTCCAAACCTGCTAAGTGTTCTTATGAATCCATCTCTGTCCATATTGTCCAAGAATATACTTCACATTGTCCATAATGTTGACCCATTTATCATTGTACTATCATGAAGTATTCACTACTACAATTGATTGCACTTCTACTAACTGACTGCTCTGGATATGTCTATTCAAAATCTGCAAGCTGCTCAAAGGATGGTTCTTTGGTCTGTCACAACTATCGCATAGACTTCCCCTATCTAATATTCATGTTACCTGGGAGTCTGTAAGATGGATGGCTAAGAACAATTCATGCTCTGATGTGTATTCATCATCATCTTCATTGGTAGATTCATCATTTCTCTGAGCTCTGACTTCTTTCTTTTTTTCCGTGGATTCATCTTTCACTACAATTCCTGAAAGTACAATCTCTTAAACATGTTCCTTAATTACCTATCCTTCTTTTCCTTAAGTTGTTTTCCAAACATTTTTGTATATGACATATTTCTTTTTCTCTGTAGAATTTTCTTCATCTTGTTTTATTTCCAATATTGTGATCTTTGGGACCTGGTCGTTTTTCACCTGTTCTTCGTGTTTTCTTATCCATACTTTCTTACATCTGATATAAGTTTTTCCTTTCATGGAGGTATCGATAATGCTTCTACAATCACTAGCTATGTGTCCATAGTTATGAAATTTATAACATTCGATGTTACGTGGGGCCACATACGAATTTCTTGCTTTAACATTTATTTTATAATCCCTGCAATCTACAACCTTATGTCCAAAGTTAGTACAATAAAAACAATGACCATAAAATAAATTTTCATACTTGGGATTGAATGATCTTCGTTGTGGCGTAGTCCTTCTGAATTTTTTCCTTGACTGATCATGATCATGATTGAAGCTTCTTTGTGGCTTGAACATGGATGGTCTTCTTGAATATGTATCTTCAATAGTTTTCTTAGATTCTGGTTGACCATGATTCCTTCCTTTGAGTACTTCTGCATAACTCTTTCTATTTTCTTCATTCTTCTTTTCTAGCAACCTAGAGTGCTTCTCTTCATTCTCGATAACTGATGTGGTGTTTTTGTCTCTTCAACATTCTTTTTGAGCTTGATGATTTTACTTCTCAATGTGACAAATTCTTCTTCAATATTCTCAACCTCTTCTTCTTTCTTCATTATCTGAGACTTCATGACTTATTTTGTTCTTTTCACTTCTTCAAGATGAATTTTTAATGTGATTATTTCTTCTTCAAGTCCTTTCTCTTCTTGAACAAACTATGCCTCAAGCTTGTTTAGATAGTTAGTTCTTTCCTTAAGATGATATCTTAATATATTCTCTCTCATTTCCACTTCTTCCTTCTATGCTTCTATGTTGGATTCCAAATAATTCTTTTGATATTCAAGATTTTCTTCGATCTTTATAGCTTCTTCTAGCTGAGTTCTTAAGTTCTCGATGACCTGTTGGGCTTCTTCAAAAATGTGAACACTTTCCTTTTGTCTCATCAATTATTTCTTCAGTGACTTGTTTTCTTCTCTTAGTTCATCTAAAGCACTAATCAATTCTGCTTCATAATTGTCTTCCTTTTCAATCAGTTTTTTGGTCTCATTTCCTTCATGGCATTCTATTTTAAGATGTCCACGTTTTTCACAATTAAAGAAAAACAACATACCTATAGTGATTATGTACTCTTCATCTTATGAATCTATTTGACATGGTGAACATAATTCTTCGTGATCTATATCTACATCTTCTTTGGCATTTTCTGAATCTGCGATGGGTGAAGAATATATGTCATGTAACTTATCCCAAATTTCTTTGGCTAATGAACATTTACCAACATTTTCTCTTATCGGATTAGTTAATCCTTCTCAGATGAAATCCATTGCTATTTTGTTACTCTTCTTCAATTCCTTCTTGGCTGCAGTATTTGCCCTTTTTGAAATATCATATCCTGTAACAACTAATAGCCAAATATAATGTCCATGTGCCTCTAAAACTAATTTCGTCCTTCTTCTCCACATCTCATACTTAAAAACATTTTGACCTTTAAACATTGGTACTCCATTAGCAGAATAATCCATGATCTCCTTCCAGTGGTTAAACTGTTTCCTGAAGGAACTGGATCTGATGCCAATTGTTGGATTACTGAGAGGGGGGGTGAATCAGTAATAGAAAAATTTAATCCTTTTTCACCATAAAATGAAACTGTTATATCAATGTAGCATTATCATACAATAGTTGCAAAGTAAATAAACAATGGAAAAATGAGCAATCACATACATACACAGTACACCAATGTTTTGCGTGGAAACCCAAAGTGGGAGAAAACCACATAATTATTTTTCTTATATGTCTTTAAGAATTACATTCATTGGAAACACCAACTTCCTTTGTTTTCGAGCTACAATTGGAAGGAAGCTCCAACCCCCTAGATTCTCAGGCTACAACCTGAGGGAAGCTCCAACTCCCCAATTCTCTGGCTACAACTAGAAGGAGGCTAAAACCCCCTATGTTCTTCGGCTTCAACCACTTGTCCTTGCCTCATCCAACCACCATAATGTAGAAGTAGAATGATGGAACCACTGTCACACTATCACTATGAGATATACCACTGTAATAACATGTACCACTGACCTACAACCAACCAACTTGTAACAATGTGTACCATAAACAAGTGCATCAACCATACACCAAACAACCTATAATCAGCCTGTACCATAAACAAGTGCATCAACCATGCACCAACCTATAATCATATTGTACCATAAACAAGTGCATAAACCATGCACTAACATGTAACTCAACCTGTACCATCAACAAGTGCATCAACCATGCACCAAATATGTACCAATCATGCATCAAATACACATAAACTATGAATCATCAAGATGTACCAACATCATCAACTTTACACCTCATGTATGTGTCAAATCGTCAACTACTTGTCTCAACCATGTACCCAACATGCACCTCAACCATATACCAAATACATGTACCAATATAACCATCAAAATTTCTCTAGCAATACATCACACTATCCATAACCAAATACCATAAACCATTACATCAAACCATGTGCCACAAACTCACTGTTATACAACCTCTATCTGTAACATACCTCGACCAAAATCCCTCATAAATTTCATCATCAAAATCTGATTTGTAACTCTGTAATAGACCTGGTGTATATGATCACATACCTGAAAACCTTCCTTAACTTTAACAACAAGAGACTAGCATTTTATCAAACTTTACTATAGTCTCACATGACTAATTTTGGATTAGTAAACAACCCTAACTTGCAATAATCATAACTATGTACCTATAATGAATAAAGATCTAAAAATAGTACACAATGTTCTTCAATGTCTTTTATGCAATTCTTCCATATTTCACTACTTGGAACCTCTCATAAAAGGAGTTATAGAAAAACTGGCATACCTTGTTGAATTCTGGCTTATTCTAGAGAGAGAACATGTAGAGCATGCCCCGCACGAAATATTTGTTGTATGGATCATAAAATTGTACAATGAATACTACAGACTGTACTCTAACCAATACATTTTTTCTTACTGAATTTGGATCTATTATGAAGAAGTTATGACATTTTTACTCAAAACACTTGTTTTAGACTAGTTTGAGGACTAGCTCCAAACCCTATTTTCCACGGCGTGTAACTCAAAAAATACAACGACCCACAAGATGAAAATGGTATCAAATATGCTTGGATATGTTTCCTTAATGTCTTCACAATTTCACGGTCTGGGTCATTCTAGAAAAAAAGTTATTGCGAAAATGGTGATATGACCTGTAAATAACATACCTTAGAAAGCATCATCAAAAGAATTTATCCTCCCTTGAATTTCGGTCTTATTTACTTCACCTTCCCTATGAAATTAGGCTTAGATATCCTTTGGTTACCTCAATCACTTGTAGTTATTCAATATTCTCAAGTGTGATTTAAATGAGAGAGCCTTTCCTCTTATTTATACTTTCATGTAGCTTCCTCAAGGGGTTACCTTTTAACCATCTTAACCCACTTTCCTTATTTTAGGGTTATCCCAATTCTAACCACTTGTCCACTTAGTAATTTATCCATTAACTTTATTATTTAAATCATTTCTTTTGTATCCACTTTGACTTATAGTACACTCATCACTTCACTTTACCTCAAGGGGTTACCTTCTAACCATCTTAAACCGCTTTCCTTATTTTAGGGATAACCCACTTGTCCACTTAGTAATTTCTCCACTAACTTTATTATTTAAATCATTTCTTTTATATTCACTTTGAATTATAGTACACTCATCATTTCACTTTATTATTTACTTTCTAAAATCTCTTAAACCACTTTGACTACTTTGACCTTTTGGGGCTTCTAGATGACTCATGAGGGTTCTCCAACTTCACATGGCCATAACTCTCTAACCGTGAGGAGTTATGTGACGTTCCACA
>ML791325.1:94731-117719 GCA_009831015.1 Picea engelmannii
TATATATATATATATATATATATATATATATATATATATATATATATATATATATATATATATATATATGGGTGGAGAGAAGACAGTAAGACATGAGGGAAGAGCCCACACATCCACTTAAGTGGGGTTGATCCAAAGTTAGGTTGTCCTCTCCCTTTCAAGCATAAGTGTTTTTTATTTTAATGCAAGTGTGTTTTTCCTTCTTTTATGCAAAAGTGTGTTTTTATTTATGCATATTTAGTCTTATTTATGATTATTTGACTTGTGTGAACTAATAACCTGGTGACAATAGGGTCCCAGTAACACAAGGATTTCAAGTTGGTGTGTTTTATTTTTTTAAATAGTTTTAATTTCTTAGTTTTAAAATTCAGATCTTTGATAATAAATCATTTTTTGGGGGGTGTTGTAAGAACCCTTGAGTACTAATTTGTGGTGTGAGATGGGATCTACCAGCCAACAGAAGAAGGACGATTAAGAGTTTGTTGAGAAAACAAATAAATGGTACTTCAAGGAATTTCCCAAACCTTGATAGCAATTGGAGACCTACCTACATCTCGAGTGGAGAAAATCCTCATTGCAATAAAAGGCCTATCTACATCTGAGGTGGACCAAGTCTAGGTTGTTGTTAGAGACTTATCTATATCTCAAGAAGGAAGAAAAGAGAAAGAAACTTATGAGCCACATCAAGTAACAGATCTGAAAATTTGTGAACAACATCTAGAGGAGATCCAAGAGTCATGGACCATATCTGAGGAGCATCCACTTGAGCCAGAAATTGAATATTTTTTGGCATGTTTGTCTCGATATCCTTCATGTATTCTGAGGTGTGATGACTGGATTTCCAAGGAACTACATGATCTGATATCCAGAGAGAACCAAGAGAGAAAAGATTACATTGAAACTTAGTTCCAAGATGTCATCAGGCCATGACACCCTTCCATATTCTTGGCATCATATCTAGAAGACAAGATAGCCTCTCATATCTGGGAAGCCATTGAAGTATCTTTTCCATATTTGGATATGATTATGCTTATAAATTTTTTTAACACATGGATACACTGGAAATTTTCCTATAATTGAAGAAAGAATCACTCTTTCTGAATTAGAGTAGGATAGTAAATAAATAAATAAATGTTTCATATAAGTACAATGTAACATCTCTTTCGTATTTTTCATAAATGGGAATGTTAATAGTTGACAAAGAAATCAATTTAATATATTTGTTCCTCTCGTAGATTTCATTTTTTTTCTTTCTCAATAGAGTAGGATAGTAAATAAATAAATAAATGTTGCATATAACTACAATGTAACATCTCTTTCATATTTTTCATAAATGGGAATGTTAATAGTTGACAAAGAAATCAATTTGATATATTTGTTCCTCTCGTAGATTTCGTTTTGTTTTTTTTTAAACGTTATGAAAATTTTGCTTGTAATCTTATGAGAAGGTAATCTCTTCAATAAATATTCTTTGCATGTGTACATAATCCTGAAAGGGTATTTTCAAAAGAGGAGAAGGAATCCTTGTCAACGGGATCGATGGTCTGTTTTGGGTCCAAAAGATGAACTCTTTGTTTTCAAGAATAGAAGATTTCCTAGATAAGAATTATTCCTTCACTACAAAATTTGGAACCCAAGTATCAACCCTGGTTCCATTTATTTATCATTTCCAATGAAATTTAAAACCTCTTGTACCCTCATGTTGTTTTTAGTTTTCAACTGTGGTACTCCAGCAAGATTAATAGAATTCACAAATATATTCTCTTGACAACATTTATAAATTATGATACACAATCAGTTCACTGCAACATATTTTGTATAACAAGTTATTCCAATACATTTCAACAAATTTAGCATGCATAGTCTATCATGTTCCAGTACTACAAACTCTTGTTTTGGTACTGTCCTGTTCTGGTACTGTAGAATCATGTTTCAATACTGTCTTATTCTGATACTACAAAATCTTGTTCTAGTATTATCCTATTTTGGTATTGTCTATTCTGGTACTGCAGAAACCTATTCCAGTGCCAATTAATAATATGGGATTGATGCCAAAGTGATATGATCTTTGTCGTGTACTTGACACTGTTTTCACTTCAGGTGATTAGAGGTATGATCAAATCCTTTTTTTTTTTCTGTCTATCAAGAATCATCTAACTCTTGTGTTGAACTGTTATTTACTTTTATGTACACCTTCCTCCTACATTGTTACACTCACCTCTCAATGTATCATCATTGTTATCCTTTAAGGAGAGATTTTCACATTTAGCTCTATATGATCATGGAGTTCATTTTCCTTATTACCTCATCATTATGAAAAAGTGATTAATAATTGAAATATCCATTGAAAAGGGGTAACACCATTATGTCTAATACTAACCTAGTTGATTCAACAAGTTCTTATCCAAGTTTCTCTTTACAAGTTTATCTTTGGAGGTATTAATAAAAACTTCATGTGGTGGACCGACCCTACAAAACCTCAATGAAATTTCATGAGAACCCTAATAGGATTAACTAGAGGGACCTCTTAGTCATTTTTCAAGATGTTCCATTATACATTGAATAGATGAGATTTAAGGCTAATGTGGATGATGTCACCCTTGGGATAATTGCAAGCAATTAATTATGTGCCTAATAAATCTAAAACACTCTCGCACCACCTGCCTTCCTTATACTCTAAAGTTTTCAATGAACAATATACATCATTATAAATATTTTGAGTAATATAATAAAAAGGAAGTATCGGGAAATATAAGTAAACCCGTCGAGGTATTGAACAGGCCTGCTGGCAGCTGGGAAATTCTTGTATGCTACTAATATAAACCCATCGGGGTATTGAATAGGACCGCTAGCAGCGGGGCTATGGCGGGTAAAGGGAGTTAAAAAAATAAATTGGAACAATTAAAACTAAACAAAAACCCTTAGGTATCATTATGAAGAAATCATTATCAAATCAAGGCTAAGAGATGACATTTATATCTCTCGTATGATGCTCTTAAGAACCTTCAAGTATCTACTTTAGGGTTCTATATTTAAAATAAATAGGTTTGCATGAAAGTGGGAACCTTAATATATGTAATTCAACCTATCTAAGAAAGAATAGATTCATCTCTATAAACTTGGATAAGAGACGAGTTAATCATCTTGGGATGTATTCTTTTATGTGTTCCTCTCTTCAAATGGGAACTAAACTATGCTTATATTACTTTTATTTTAAAGGTAATATAGGAAGGGGGCCTATTAGTCAAAGTAGTTATGAAAATATTGGAAACTATCCTATAATCATATTAGAGTCACATCCAACCCTTTCTCCTAATTATGATCCAAAATATATTGGATAAGACTTTACATTGAATCACTAACAAATCTAATCTATTACTCATGAATCCACTTTTCCATCATAACTACTTTTCCATCATAGCTATAATTTGAACATTATGATAAAATACGCTCTTCTGAATGGCGTAGTCATTCAGATGAGCATCACTATAACAAACATATCATTAATGAACATTTTTCATCATACCACCTTTTCTACTTAGGTTCATTACTCTGCCCAGGTCTATTACTTTGTTTCGGTACCAAACCCTCTTATCGAGAAACCCTGGTTCACTATGTTAAATTGAGAATTTCTTTCAAGAAAAGCATGGGGGTCGATCACCATGAACCTATGTTTATGGTGTTTTGAGAAACAAAGGAATATAAAGTAAATCCCATTAGGTTGTTCATTCGGGTAAGAAGTGTGAAGCAAAGGCCGAGAAGCTTATATTGTATAGAAGATTACTTAAAAGATAACTTAAGGAGATGAATAAGGGTGGAACTTCATATAATGCTTGATCAAGTGAGGAGTACCATCAATTTTGAAATTTTGAATATCATTGTTGCATGAGGACATGCAATGGATAAGGCATGGGGGAATTGTTGGGTCTCCCTTTTGATATCCCCATTTACCCTATTTTTGTCTTTTATCTTGATCAATTTTTCCATAGACACATGACTAATCCACCTATTCTCCTCGTTGTTACATCCATTATCTACTTCTACAAGTAAATGAGGTAATAAACATTTAATCATCATTTATGGTGTTTATTAATAGTTAGAACTAAATAATTATATCCTCTAAGTTCTCTAATTACCGTGTTGTTAATATATCAATTTAAACAAACTTTTATGACAAAGTTCTTAGTCATCCAGTACTTGCGCTCATCTGGTACCAGTGTTCTTTTTCCACCTGTGCTCATCCGGTACCAGTGTTTATTCTGTTGTGCTCATCCGGTACCAGATTCTCGGCTTGATTTTCGAACAAATGAGGGTGAATATTGAAATTTGGGAACATGGGTTTTCTCCAAATTTTTGTTGACATGCGGACACATGGGTTAGAATTCACCCAGATCGCACGTGTGGGCCTCTAGCTCAGGGGGAATGATTCAACTCAACAAATATTTCCAAACTATCATATTGCAACTTGATTTCCGTGCATATGGAAGAAGATCCTGCAAAACCACCAAATAGGTTTTTAGAAAATCCAACCAAATACAAAACTCAAAAATAGTTTCGCAAACTTCACAATGGATAGGGAAATATGGATGGATATTTAATGCTAAATTTTCTAGATTTATGTTATGGCCAAATTTCTAAAACTGTAAAATTTGTTGGAAAGATCCTAATGTGTGGGAATTTGGTTCTATCCCTTCTTATTGGATTTTTATGTATAAATAAGACCTCATTGGTATGAGGGAAAGGGGAGGAATCGTTATATTGCAAATTCGATTTCTGAATGGACTCCTTTTGTAACCTTACTTGATGAATAATTAATATGAAGTTGAATTCATCGATTCCATATGTTTTGTAAGTTAATTGTTCTGTAAGTTTTCTCTAAGCTTCCTCGTCGGCACGACAAGGGCCCACTAGTCCAAATTGGCAAGCTTACTATAATTGCAACATGGATCTAATTTATGTAAGTGTGTGTATGGTGTGATTATGTACATATCAGTTGTGAGTAGAAATTTTTGATGTGAGTAAGTTATGAGTTACAATATAATATAAGTGTGGATTCATCAAAAGTTGTGAACAATAATCTAGTGGTAGCTTTATAATCATTTATGATTTCTTTGTGTGAACATTTATGATTTATTTGTGTAATCATTTATTTCTAAATTATGTTCTTTTAATCTCTCAACTTTTATCTTACAAGGTGTCGTAGTATAGGAATAGTTTGAGATTCCATCCTTCGCATTACATGATCCAACAAATGGAACATCTCATTAAAACCTTTTTTTCCTATGTAGTAATAAAGTAACCTTTCAGAATTGCTAGGTTGCATTGAATTTCCTTTATGATTTGAAGAGCGTGCAGAACTAGATAGCTTGTAAGTTGATAATGAAGTGAGTGATTACAGGAGTAAGATCAAAATCCATCTTTCGACTTCATAATCTAGTAAATTGACAATCTTGTTTAAGAGAGTCTTTGGAGTGCATTTTAGTTATATTCTTTTCTTTGAATTTTGTTCTTTAAATTTATTTGTTTTTGCAAAGTGTGAAAAAGATAGATTAAGTTATAAAACAAAGTGTGCATTTTGAAAGTTTTCTTGATTTTCACTATACTCATTCGACATAGATACATAACCTATTGTCTGCACATATAGTGTATAAACTCTATATATATATATATATATATATATATATATATATATATATATATATNTCTTGCAAGGTGTCGTAGTATAGGAATAGTTTGAGAGTCCATCCTTCGCATTACATGATTGAGAAAATGGAACATCTCATTAAAACCTTTTTTTCCTATGTGGAAATAAAGTAACTTTTCATAATTGCCAGGTTGCATTGAATTTCCTTTCTCATTTGAAAAGCGTGCAGAACTAGATAGCTTGTAAGTTGATATTGAAGTGAGTGAATACAAGAGTAAGATCAGAATCCATCTTTCACCCTCATAATCCAGTAAATGGACAATCTTGTTTAAGAGAGTCTTTGGAGTGCATTTTAGTTAGATTCTTTTCTTTGAATTATGTTCTTTAATTTTATATTGTTTGCAAAGTGTGAAAAACATAGATTAAGTTATAAAACGGAGTGTGCATTTTGAAAGTGTTCTTGATTTTCACTATACTCATTAGACATAGATACATCACCTATTGTCGACACATATAGTGTATCAACTCTATTGATTATGAACCCCGGTTGATAAATTTATGTTTGGTGATATATATATCACCAAACATAAATTTATCAACCGGGGTTCGTAATCAATAGAGTTGATACACTATATGTGATAAATTTATGTTTGGTGATATATATATATATATATATTAATTCCTCTCATGTTCCTTTATTTTTCTGGACTCCTAGCATACTACATGATCCTTCTAACTGATAATGCCACTGAGCCCTTCCTTGTATGCACCAGTGCACACAACAAAATATTCATCTAGATCTATAAAATTCAAGAATGGCCTACTTGTCAATATCTCTTTCAGTTGTTGAAAAATCTCTTCACACTGGAGAGTCCATTCAAATTTCACTCCCTTCTTTTATGAAGAATTGATTGTGCTTGCAATCTTTGAGAATCTTTTTATGAATCTTCAGTAATAACTAGAAAGACCCATGAATGATCTGACCTCTATGAAATTTCTTGGTGTTGGCCATCCTTTGATGGCCTCTATATTCTCAGGATCTGCTGCTATCCCTTCTTCTAAAATTATATGCCCCAAGTGGTGAATCTTACTTTGATAAAAGATGGACTTTCTTATCTTGGCATACAATTTGTGCTCTCTTAAAAAATTGAGCACGATTCTTAAATGTTGCTCATGTTCCTCTTCTGACTTAGAGTAGATGATTATATCATCTAGGAACACAATTACAAACTTGTCCAATTATTTCCTAAACACTCCATTCATCAGGCACATGAAAATAGTTGGGACATTCGATAGCCCGTATGACACTACTGTAAATTCATAATGACATATTTTGTCTTGATTGTTTTCTTCTTGATGTATTCTTCCTTTATACTCACTTGATGATAACCTGATCTCAAGTCAATATTGGAAAATAATCCTGTGCATTTTAGATGATTGAATAGATCATCAATCCTTAACAAAGGATATTTTTTCTTTATGGTGACCTTATTCAAATTTCTGAAATCAATACATAGCCTTAAGGTTCCATATTTTTTCTTTAAAAAAATGAAATGGGGCTCCCCAAGGTGACACACTTGGGGTATACACCCCTTTTTTTACAATTCTTCATGTTGCATATGGAACTCTTTCAATTCTAGTGTACCCATTATGTATGGTTTATTTGACACTGGGGAAAATTCTAGCACCAAATAAATATAGAAATCAATATCTCTCTTTGATGGAAATCCTAGGATTTACCCAAAAACATCTTCAAAATCCCTTAAGACCGGATGGTATTCAATACTTTCCACTTTATCTTTGTTTGCCTCTTTCATATGGGCTGCAAAAACCTGACATCTCTTCCTGAAAATATTTTTCAAATGCATAGATGGAATCTCTCTAACAACTATAGCTCTTGGAATGCCTTAAATATTTCCTTGCTTTCGTTCCTCATTAACAAAAGTGATCATCTTTTTGTAACAATCTAGGATAACATGGTGTTTTTCCAACCAATCCATGCCAATTAGAAAATCATATGAACCCAATGGTATGATGTTTACATCTACTTTTGTGTTTAGTCCATTCGTGTCTATTGGACAATATTTAACTAGCTCAGATATTTTTCTCTTATCCCCTGTGGCTAACTGAACTGACCAATATTTCTTATGCTTACTCCTTTTCAAGTGAAATGTTTAAAAAATGTTAGAGATTATGTAACTATGGATAGCTCCAGAATCAATTAATTTTTTTATGGGTCGGTTATCAATATTACCTTCCACTTCAATCACTAGGGATTGATATTTCTCTTGCTTGTTGTCCAAGGATGCATAAATCCTGTTGGATTACTGAGAGGGGCTGTGAATCGGTAATAGAGAAATCTAATCCTTTTTAACCCTATAATTCAAGTGTTATATCAATGTATCATTATCATCCAATATTTGAAGAGTAAATAAACAATGAACAAATGAACAATCATACACATACATAGTACACTAGTGTTTTTAAGTGAAAACCCAAAGCGAGAGAGAACCACATAATAATTTTTCTTATATGTCTTGAAGAATTACATTCATTGGAAGCACCAAATTCCTTTGTTTTCCATATACAACTGGAAGGAGGCTCCAACCCCCTAGTTTCTCAGGCTAAAACCTGAAGGAATCTCCAACTCCCCAATTCTCTGTCTACAACCAGAAGGAGGCTACAACCCCCTATGTTCTCCGGCTATAACCGGAAGGTGGCTACAACCACATGTCCTTGCCTCCTCCAACCTCCCTGATGTATAAGTAGAATGATGGAACCAATGTCACACTATCACTGTGAGATATACTATTGTAAACCTATACCAATCAACCTGCACCAAACAACATGTACCAATAACTTGAACCATGCATCAACCATGCATCAAATTGTACCTCAACCTGTAATCAACATGTACCATAAACAAGTGCATCAAACATACACCAACCTGTACCAAACAACCTGTAATCAAATTGTACCATAAAAAAGTGCATCAACCATGCACCAACTTGTACCTCAACCTGCAAACCTTTCTTAACTTTAACAACAAGAGACTAACATTTTCATCAAACTTTACTTTAGTCTCACATAACTAGTTTTGGATTAGTCAAAAACCCTAACTTGAAATAATCCTAACTATGTATCTGTAATGAATAAAGATCAAAACATAGTACACAATGTTCTTTAGTGTGTTTTATGCAATTCCTCCAAGTGTCACTAGTTGAAACCTCTCAGAAAATGAGTTATAGAAAAAATGGCATACCTTGTTGAATTCTGTCGTATTCTAGAGAGCGAAATTTTAGAGCGTGCCCCACACTGAATATTTGTTGTATGATCTGAAAATGGTACACATAATACTACAGACTGTACTGTAACCAACACATTTGGTATTACTAAATTTGGATCTCTTATGAAGAAGTTATGATGTTTTTACCCAAAACACATGTTTTAGACTAGTTTCAGGACTAGCCACAAACCCTATTTTCCACAGAGTGTAACTCCAAAAATACAATGACCCACAAGATGAAATTTTTACCACAACTACTTGAATATGTTTCCTCAATTTCCTCCCAATTTCATGGTCTGAATCATTCTAGAATAACAAGCTATTGCGAAAATGTTGAGATGACCTGTAAATAACATACCTTAGAAAGTATCATCAAAAGAATTTATCCTCCCTTGAATTTTGGTCTTATTTACTTCACCTTCCCTATGAAATTCGGCTTATATATCCTTTAGTTACCTGATTCACCTATAGATATTCAATATGCTCAAGTGTGATTAAAATGAGAGAGCCTTGCCTCTTATTTATACTCTCCAAGTAGCTTCCTTAGAAACATCTTCTAGGCCACTTTGTCCACATAGTCACCCATGTTCAACTTTTCCCAATTTTCCATTTGTCCATGTATCCAATAGACACTTGACCACTTAACCCATTTTCCTCATTTTAGCGTTAACCTTCTTATAACCACTTTCCATAATTAGAAAGTTCTATATTTACTTTATTATTTAAATAATCCTCCTTGACTTTGTCACTTCACTTTATTATTTAAATAATCCTCTTTGATTTTGTCACTTCACTTTATTATTTAAATAATCATCTTTGACTTTGTGACTTCAATTTATTATTTAAATAATCCTATTTGACTTTGTCACTTCACTTTATTATTTAAATAATTTCTTCTTTGCAATCACTTTGACTTCTTTGACCTTTTGGGGTTTCAAGCCAATCATATGAGGGTCCTTCAACTTCGTAAGGCCATAACTCTCAAACCGTGAGGAGTTATGTGATGTTCCACATACCACTGAAAATGGCATGACATGTACTATCCATATAGAATAGTCTTACCTGAAAATATATCAAAACGCATACCATTATACATCAAACAAACTTAGGTCCATTGACCAAACCTTTGTGCTACCAGAATTCGCTACTGGACTTTCATTAAGGGTTGACATCAATGACAACCAATCCAATTAATAAAAAATCTCCCCCTTTGGCATTGATGGCAACACTTTAATGCAATACTAAAATCATATCACTCATGCTCCCGCTGGAACCATGCTTGCATCTCTGTGAAAAATGTTTCCCCTGGAACCATGCCTCTATCCTCTACATCTGATAAATCTCCCCCCCTTTGTCATCAATGGCAAAGGTATCTTTCCATTCGGGGCTGCTCTCCCTAACTGACTCGTCTAACCTCTCAACCTGAATTGTCCTCTTTATGGTGTTTCCTCATGTACATCTAAGACATATAAGATAAGAATTCAAAAGAATTCATTTTGGAGTAGAAATAACTCCGATTCTCTAGCGAAGATACTCAAAGGATTCCCATGGAAGCGGTTTTGTAAATATGTCTGCCACTTGTTATTTTGTGCCCACACATTCAACTTTGATGTTCTTTTCTTCAACCTGTTCCTGTAGAAAGTGATACTTGATTGGAATGTACTTCGTCTTGGAGTGCATCACCAGGTTCTTTGAGATACTGATGGCACTTGTATTATCACAATAGATTGGAATGGGCTCATCATACTCAACATGTATATCTGTTAGAGTTTTTTTCATCCATAGAACCTATGTAAAACATGTTGCTACTGCAATATACTCTGCCTAGGTTGTAGATAAAGATACCGATGATTGTTTCTTTCTTATCCATGATACTAAACACTCACCCAAGTAGAACGTTGCTCCACTGGTGCTTCATCGGTCATCAATGCAACCTGCCCAATTTTCATTTGTGTAGGCAATAAGTTGTTAGCCTATGGCTTACCTTTACCAATCACTAAGTCTAAATTGTCACCTATATTTGTATTATTCATTTAGGATATTAGTAATATATCCTCAAGTGATGACTAATGAGTTAGTTAAGATTTCCTAGCCTAGTCATCATGCATGATTTTAGGATCTAGAAAAAATCTCTCTATGAGGTGGCATCACCCATTGTACTATAAATATGTAACATTGGAGTGAATACATTAAGTGTTGGCTAGTGATCCTTTTCTGCCATGTTGCTATTCTTGTTTCTATTTTATCAATTGGTATCAGAGATCTTATGGTCTTAAGGGCCTGGTAACACCATGGTAATTTTCCATGGAAGATGAGAATATGGAGTTTGAAAAGATTCCAAGCATGGAAGATATGGTACAATGATTGGTTATTGTTTAAAAGTTCATTTTCAGCAAAGGCCACTTGAAGATTGGAAGAAGAAAAGAGATCCTTCATTTATCTCCCACCTGTCTGAGTCACAGGTCTAATACAAGGAAGACGTAGATCTACTGTAGTGGCTGCTCAAATATATAGTGATCTGAACCTCCATGAGCAAGAGCATAATTTAATTTTCCTTCAGCAATTACTGTGTGCCATTTTCTGGCTTGATCTGTACAGACTCCAACTTGGATTTTCATGGTATTCATTTTTTTTTTAAATCACCGATCTATTTCTTTTAAGAGGTTATCAGACAATTTACTGTAGAGTTGAGGGTTTGGAGGCCGAAAACTGTGTTTGGAGGCCAAAAACATTGTGAGATTCGAGCACAGGTATTCACAATTGAGCTGGGAAGATTCATGCAGCGAACGAGTGGATCTGAGCCTCCAAGATATGATATGAACAAGCATAGCTCACACACATATCAACATCTGTGATGATACACAGGAAATTCCCTGAAGCAGGTCATGAAAGAGAAAAATATCAATTACACCATGATAGTTTTTCCATGCAAGATGAGCATATGAAGCTCTAATATTTCTTGTTGTAAGTTTTAGATCGAGTAGATATGTTGCAAACATAGCCCATGCACAAAGGAGTGAAGAAATGAAGCCTCCCATTAAACAGTCATTTTGAAGGGAAATTCTCCCATGGAAATCGAGCATGAAGTAAAATGAGGAGCAGATATACACTCTTTTGAAATCATAAGCCAAAGAGAAGATCAGACCCTTCATTCTCAGTTCAAGATCTTCTATTTCGGATCATGGTTTTGTATAGAGACGGATCTATTGTCTCTTCTGCTGGACACATGGGATTCTCGTTGATATTTCCTCATTTCTGAAGGTCACCTCATGGGTTATAGTCTTAGTGAGCATGACGACATCCAGGTTGCGTTATGATCCCTGTGATTATAGCCAAAAATATTGTTGGTTGTTGCCATACATTCCTGATCATGTCTTTGGTACAAGAACGAGCCACAGAAGGACCCCAGTCGTGATGTATTTCGTGTAGACTCTACAAGTAAGCATCTCATTAGCGGGAGTCTTGTGGATATCATTTCATCACTCCGCTCATCTTTGCAGCAATGAAGGATGTTGATCCCCCACAATGCAACACCAAACCTGCCCAAAGACACAAAACATGATCAACTATGTTTCCAAGCATCAATCGATCGATTTTGGTGCTAAATCAACCTGATTTCAATTTGGAATCATAGATCGTAGTTCTTATGCATGTTAGAATCTTCTAGATGGATTTAATTCCATCTTGGGATTTAGTTTTTTGGTACCAAGTTCCGTCCTATTTGATCTTGTGTTATTTCTTGATCTAAACACCGTATACCCACATGTTTGATTGAATGCTTCCATTAGTTCAAAATCTACGAATGGAACCAGTTATTATGGAGTGTTCATCCTGGATTTCATCATGGATTTCACATGATATTCTGGATTGTTTCTCGGATTATTCATCCTGGATGTTGTTGTATGGGATCGCTTCCTAGTCCAAAAACCTGAAGGACACACCCAATTTTTCTTGATATTCTTTTGTGATCTTATGGATATGTAGCTTTTGGATCTGCAAAACGCCTCACAGTTTGAACTGTAAAAATATCTATGTGCAGCTCATTGGTGCTCTATTTCCTTTGCTGCTAGGATGCCTCTGACGAGTCCAGTCACCTAGGCATTTGATCTACCACATTTTTGGGTTCAATTCTGCTTGTTCTCTCCTTGAAACATAGATTCCTTAACAACACTCACTTCACCTACAGTTGAAATTGATCGGATCCAACTCCTTCACTTTTCTAGGACCATATCCTCAACTTTGTGATGACCCTCTATGTTCATCCACACATAACAAATCTTCTCACATCCATGCCCACGCCCACGCCTAGCGCAATATTCCCATGCATAGTTGAATGAGATGGCATGAAATTCGTTTCCAGCTAGAAACCCTTCAAATCACTGAGGTATTTTTTATTTTTTTATCCAGCATGACAAAAACGTTAAAAGAAGCATTGTTTAGATTTGAAATTGATCTCCTCATGCAATAATGAAAAGTATTCTTGTGAATTGCTCAATAAGTGGTGTGCATGACTTTAGTTCATCACATTTGTGAGGGTGACATTGTTGTACTCATAGGATTCAAAATAATCCATTCAAGAGTGATGTTTAATGTTCACTAAAATTAGAGGCTCTCCTCTCATTGAAAAGGGAGAAGAAGAAGTTGAGATATTTATGTACTACAACAATTAATAAAAATATTCATTTTGTAGTGTTTAAGTGTCCTAGATCCACCCGAAATTGAATAAGGGGATCTTAGGAACACCTTGCATTGTGTGTGATGGTGAATCATTCCTTGAATGTTTTTTCATAGTGTTTTTGTGTCTAGTTTTAACACTACGCTTGTAATTTACTCTACAACTATACGCACATGGAATCCACAACAAGATAAGCACACAAATTAATGACAATGAAACACATACATGAAGTTCAAGCTAAAATTCATGTCATTCAAGCAAATGTGAAGAACACTCTCAAGCATTCAAGTCGTCAACTACATCAGTAATGGATAAATCAAAGTTTTTGAACTCAACACATCATGGAGCATTTGAAGTTAAATTGTAACTTGCAAACATTGTTTGTTGTAAGATTACTTAATCAGGATTTATTGTAACTTGCAAATTGTCCTTTTGTAAGTTTACTTGTCTTTTTGAAATCAAGTTGATCTGAATTGAATTTATCATAAGGTGCATTTTCGGCTGAGCTCAACACCCTAGAGTCATTTTTGAGTCATAATTGACAAGGATGAGTTCATTGTAATACTTTGGGATGCATTTTTGGTGGTAACCGACATCCTCAACTTCTTGGAAGAAAGTTCAAGAAAATAAGTTCAAGCAAGCAAGTACAAGGGAGCATGAAACAAAATCAAGCGAGCGTGAAGTTCAAGCGAGTGATTCAAGTGAGCGAGTTGAAAATAAAAACCTTCTTATGTCGAGTCAAATTGTAATCAGGATCTACCTGCACAAGGAGACCTCATTTAGTGTTTTTGAAATGGCTCAAAGTCTCGAATTATTAGAGTTACTAAACACTCTAATAAACACCACTAAAGACAACACAGTGATATTGAACAAAACAACTCTTCAATCAGTGCTAACTTGTTTGCAAGTGATGCAAGCTAAAGTTAGACTTCTTCAATCTCTATCCCAATTATTGAATGATGAGTTGATAGATCTCAAAAATCAACAGTCAGTGAAGTGTTATGAACTAGTTTTTGTTTAGAACAACCCTCTCTATGATGCTAATGATGATGATGCTTTTGATCAACAGTCAGTGAAGGAACAACACAGTGATACAACTTTAGAATCAGTTTCAGACGAAGTTGAATCTATTCATGAACCTACAATTCAAGAGTTTTCTTTTGATTTCAGTGAAGAAAACCTTTCAATGATGCATCAACATGCAGTAAATCCACTTCCATGGATTTCAAAGCAACAGGTTCATAATACTCTTTCCAAGCCCATCATCAGACCTTGGGAAGAAATCATCTACAACAATAATAGAATAGGACTTGGATATGACAAGGAAGTTACCTTTCATATTCCTAATTATTCCAGACCAATCAAGTTCCAAAGTGTTGGATTCCTTCAAGAAGCTTCAACTTCACCTGTTCAATTTCAACATCAGAATGATAAGTGTCAACATTGTAATCAAGTTGGTCACAAGGAGAATCAATGTTTTGATATCCATCCTTGCCAGCATTGTGGTAAGTATAACCATTCTTTAGACAGATGTTCAACACTGAAGAAACCTGCAAGATTGAAAATTCACTATGAGTGGATTGATCCTTGGCAATGGTCATCAACAACCAAGTGATTATATAAGTCTTACCGTAGAATAAAATCTCGTGTAAAGACCAATATTGTATCACATAACATTTGTATACCTCATATAAGTGGTCCCCTTATGGCGTAGCTTTCGAGCATGGCCCTCACGGGATGAGATAATATGTGGTTTTTTCTGCATGCCCACTTTGTGTTGTACTCAAAATGAAACAAGTACGATACTCTCTTAAGCCTAGAAGGGGGGAGTACAAAGATGTAACTCTCATGCACCTTAAGGGGGGGAGTTCAAAATTCCAGTGGAGATGGTTCATGAAACCACTTATGGTCTCTCCTTTTAGCTAACAAAGGGGGGAATTGATTATGGAATTGAAGATGGTTGTCAAATAGAAAGTTTCGACAACAACAAACATCAAGTATGCCAGATGGGCATGAAATTTGCCAAATGGGCAACTGCAGTTTGTAGATGACAGACTTCAACAGAATTATGGTTCAATAAGTTTAAGTTGAATCATACATAATTGGGATGTTTGATTTTGATTTTGAGAGAAATGATGTGAACATTTGGTTCACATAGATGGTCATTTGACCTAGCAGAGGACAAGAGGATCCTTCTACATTGCAGCTTGGCATTTGATTGAGTTGTCAGGCATTTTTCAGGGATGTGTCAGACTAGAATTTGATTCACTTCTCTTGGTTCGCTCTCATCAGATTGGAGTTTACATTAAGTAAACAATTTTCATGCATCCCAGCTCACATGATTACATACTGATATTTTCCAGAGATAGCATACCTTGACAGGATTATGGTTCAATGACTTGCAATTGAATCATACACATGATACATTGGGATGTTGTTAGACACCTAAAAGTGTCAAGATTGGTTAGTGGTCATCCCAAACCACAGATTCAGAGAGAACTTTCAGTGATACACTGATAATAGAGTGGTGATACTACATGTTCACCAATTAGCAGAAGACATCAGATTCTTCTAGCTAAAATACTTGGCAAAATGATCAAATTGTCAAGCAATCAGGGAATGTTCAGATATTGCAGTTGTTCACTTCCATATCTCAGCTCTCTTCCAGTTCATTTCAAATGAACATGTTCATCATTTAGATTGACGGTTTTTCAGGTAGTTCTTTATTGAGGCTCAATTCAAGAGTTTCAGTATGAAGACTTGGAATTGATACCAGTTTATGCTTTATTGATGGTATTATTGATCGGACTTGTGATTGAGGGGGGGATTATTATCCTATGGCTTACCTTCACCAATCACTAAGTCTAAATTGTCACCTATATTTATATTATTCATTTAGGATATTAGTAATATATCCTCAAGTGATGACTAATGAGTTAGTTAAGATTGCCTAGCCTAGTCATCATGCATGATTTTAAGATCTAGAGAAAATCTCTCTATGAGGTGGCATCACCCATTGTACTATAAATATGTAACATTGGAGTGAATACATTAAGTGTTGGCTAGTGAGATTTTTCCGCCATGTTGCTATTCTTGTTTCTATTTTATCATAAGTGATAGATTGTTTCCTTTTGGATACCATAATCCAAACTCTTATGTTCCTTTGAGATATCTGAAAATCCTCTTCACTGCTAATACATGTGATTCCTTTGTTGTTGCTTGAAATCATGCCACCTTTACAACTTCCTACATTACATCTGGTCGAGATGTTGTTACATATAGTAGGATACCAATCATTGACCTCTATTGCCTCTGATCTGTAGACTTTGAATCATCATATTTTCTCAACTTGCAACTAGTTTGCATGGGAGTGATAACTGGTTTGAAATCTTCCATTCTGAAACTGTTTATCATTTCTCTGATATACTTGGTTTGAGAAATAAAAATTCCTTGGTTTCTTTGACGTATCTGAAGACCCGAAAAGAAGGATAGTTCTCCAAGTAATGACATTTCAAATTCATTTTGCATGCCCTTTGCAAATTTTTGGCTTAACCTGTCATCAGTACTTCCAAAAATAATATCATCAAGATAAACTTCAATTAATAAAATACTATCTTGAGTTACCTTGATGTACATGTTGTTGTCTGCACTTCCTTTTCTGAACCTTGCATGTTGTAGATATTTATCCAGTCTAGAGTACCATGCTCTAGGAGCCTGTTTTAGACCATACAAGGCCTTCTTTAATTTACACACATAATCTGCATTCTCTGACAACTTAAATCCTTCTAGTTGTTCAATGTAGAATTCTTCTTCAAGTTCCCCATTCATAAAATATGATTTTACATCCATCTAATACACTTTAATATTTTTGGAACATGCATAAGATAAAAGCAAGCGGATTGCTTCCATTCTAGAAATTGGGGAAAATGTCTCTTTAAAGTCGATTCCTTCAACATGTGCATATCCTTTACATACCAATCTAGCTTTGTTCCTTGTGACCTATCCATCTTCATTCAATTTATTCCTGTATACCCACATTGTGTTGATCACATTCATATCCTTTGGTCTTGGAACCAATTCCCAAGTGTCATTTTTCTCTATTTGATCCAATTCTTCATCCATGGCCTTATTCCAAAATTCATCCTTGTTCGCCTCTTCAAAAAAGGTTGGTTCAATTGTAGATGAGAGTGCTAGGTGTGTTTTTTTGGGTGAATGGATTCTTGTTCTAGTCTCAACTCTTGCATCTTTGTTTTTGATAATCTGATCTGAAGGATGATTCTTTTGTACTTGTCTGCTAGGTGTCTTTGGAGGCACTTGCTGAAATTTCTCTTCTTCTTCTATCAGATCCTCTTCATATTCCCCTTCTACTTATTTTTCATCTTCTGCTTCTTCTTCGTAAAGTTGTTCCATTGATTCATTTTCTTCTTCCTTTAATTCTTGTCTGCATGTTTCATCAATTGTTACATTGATGTTTTCCACAACTTTGTTCAATATAAGGTTGTAACACTTGTATGCTTTCCTTGTACTTGAGTAACCAATAAGTACTCCTTTTCCACACGAGAGTCAAACTTTCCCATTCTACCATCTTCTCTTCTGATGTAGCATTTGCTTCCAAAAAATTTGAAGTTCTTCACATTTGTTGGTCTTCCTTTCCATATCTCGTAGGGAGTTTTGTCAGTGTTGTTTCTAAGCATTGCTCTGTTTTGAATGTGAATTGTTGTATGCATTGTGCCTGTGTCCAAAAAATATCTTTCAATTTGGAATCCATTAGCATTTTTCGAGCCATTTCCTATACTGTCTTTTCTTTCTTTCAACAAATCCATTATGTTGAGGTGCCCTTGAAACAAAGAATTTCCTTTTTATTCCATGCTTGTTGGAGTAGTCCATAAATTCCTTTTAAGTGAACTCTCCTCCATTATTAGATATCAAGCATTTGATATTTGAATCCATTTCATTTTCAACCATTTCCTTGTAGACCTTGAAGTTTTCAAAAGCTTCTGATTTCTTTTGATTTCAACCTGGTCTTTGTTTTCTTTCCTTGTTGACAATGCTTGCATAAAGTGTTGGTTGGTTTCGTGATCTGAGGCATTTCTCTAACTGATTCCCTTTTGCTGACTTTGACAAGGTTATCAAAATGTATGTGACCCATTCTTCTATTCCATAGCCAACTTTCATCTTCCTTTCCTAGGAAACACTTTTCATTTTCAATTTCACTTAATACATATATGTTGCTTGAAGTTCTCGCAGTTGTTGCAATCAATTTTACTGAACATTATTTTATTATCTCACACTTTTGTGAATCGAAAGTAAATTTATGACCTTGGTCACACATTTGACTCACACTTAGAAGATTATGTTTCATATCTTCTACTAGTAGAGCATTTTCTTCCTTGGTATTCTTATTCCCAATTCTCACTGTGCATTTTCCAATGATTTTAGTTGAATCATCATTTCCAAAGGCGACTGATCCATATCTTTCCTTTCTTAATATAAGAAACATGTCTCTATCACCTATCATCTATTTTGAATAGCCACTTTCAACATAGCAACCACGTTTCTTCTACTTATCTTGTAGAGCGAGTGTGCATTCTTCATTGCTATATTGATTTTGATTTCTTATCCATGTCCTTTTTTGAGGTTCATGTCTGTGATTGTTGTTGTTCTATTGTGGTTATCTAGGCGGGACTGTCATTCTACAATCTTTGGCCATGTGTCCAAAGTTTTTACGTTTGTAGCATTCCACTTCAATGCTCAAATATTCAAAACTTATTTTCTATGTTTCACTAGGCCTTCTTGGATAACCCTTTTGTGTATGAATTTCAAAGTTGTTTATGTTCTTGTTGTTAGGTATGTAATTCACAGCTTTATGTCCAAAATTATTACATGCATAACGTAAAACAAAAAAGATAGTTTGATACCTGGGAGTTGAAGATCTTCTGAAATGAGGTATTGTTATGAATCCTTCTTCTTCCTGAGGCCTATATGCTTCTATCAGTCATTGATTCTGAAATTTGAATCTTTTCGGTGGAGTGTCCCTGTAATTTTTTTTGTAGACCTTCCTATCCCCTTTGATTGTTTCTGCATAGATTTTTGTATATGTTTCTTGTTCTATTGGTTTGGAGCTTGATCCCTTTTATGTCTGATTGTAACCAAGTCTGAACTTGTCATGATGAGGTTTTTGACTGTTGATAATGTCATTCAAAAATTTTGAGATGTTTTACATATTTTTATTTTGAAGATCCTTTCTTAATGTGACAATTCCTTCTTCGAAATTTCCAATGATCCCGTCTCTTCCTTCTAGTTGTTCTTTGAGTGCTTCTTCAATTCTTTTATCTTCTTCAATTTGAACCTTCAAATTTGTGATCATTTGTTCTAGTTCTTGAGTGTCTTCTTTCTTATCTAGTTCCTCTTGTAGTTTCTTGTTTTTCTTCTTTTCTCTTATGATAACTTCTATGGCACACAACAATTCTTCTCGGTAGTCAACTTCTACCTCTTCATATTATTCTTCGGCCTCTTCATATCCTTCTTTAGAGTCTTATTTATTAGAGTCTTCTACTACCATGAATATAACTCTTTTTGTCTCACTGTCACTAACTTCATCTTCATCTGATGATGAGATGTCTTCTTTGGTGCATAAGCTTTTCTTGAAAACTTTCTTTGTGGTTATTTTGCCTTTATATGTTTGTTTTCTATTTGAGTAACCTTCATCATTTCTCTTTTTATTATGAGGACATTTTTTAGAAAAATTACCAATACCATCACAATTAAAAAAAATCAAAGGAAGCTTACCTCTATACCTACCGTTGGTTCCCTTGTTTAATCTTCTGACAAAGTTGGTCGCTTATTCATCATCTTCCGAGACACCACTGTTGCTGCTATGTTCTTTTCCTTTTTTCTTTCCCTTTTTCTTTGACCATTTGGATGATTTGAAGTTTGCTTCTTTTATATATGGATTTTTTTGTTCAGTTCTCATTTCGTATGCTATGAAGATTCCATGTAGTTCGTCCATGCTTATTGAGTTTAGATCTTCTCTTTCTTCTAGTGTTGATATCTTAGGGTCAAATATCATAGGAAGAGATATTAGTACCTTTTGAACAATTAAAGATTTTTTGATTTCTTCTGCCAATCCCAAGATTTCATTTACTATTTCATTGACTCGTAAAAGGTAAGTTGCAATATTCTCATCTTCCTTCATCTTTAGTTGTTCGAATTGACCTTTGTAAGTTTGAAGCTTTGCTGCTTTTACTTTTGAATCTCCTTCATAAATATTTTGAAGTGTGTCCCAAATATCTTTAGCGGATTTACAATGTGCAAATTTGGTGAAAACCGATTCTCCAAGACCATTCAGAAGTGCATTTGTGGCTTCGGAATTATTCTAACCGAGTTTCATTGCTTTGTCATTTGTCGACGAAACCATTGGTGTTGTGTATCCATCTGCAATTGATTGGCAAATTTCAAATCCCTGTGTCTGTATATATGTCTTCATCCTTATACTCCAAAATGCATACCTCTATCCATCAAACTGTGGTATTCCATTTGTATACATGTTATTTCTTTCCGTGATCTACCTTTCAGTGGCTAAACTAATTTCTGAAGGAACCTGCTCTGAAACCAATTGTTGGATTACTGAGAGGGGGGGTGAATCAGTAATAGAGAAATCTAATCCTTTTTAAACATATAATGCGAGTGTTATATCAATGTAGCATTATCATCCAATATTTGCAGAGTAAATAAACAATTAACAAATGAACAATCAAACACATACACAGTACACCAGTGTTTTTACGTGGAAACCCAAAGCAGGAGAAAACCACATAATGTTTTTTCTTATATGTCTTGAATAATTACATTCATTGGAAGAAACAATTTCCTTTGTTTTCCAGCTGCAACTGGAAGGAGGCTCAAACCCCTTATTTACTTAGGCTACAACCTAAGGGAAGCTCCAACTCCCCAATTATATGGCTACAACCCCCTATGTTCTTCGGATAAAACCAGAAGGTGGATACAACCACCTGTCCTTAACTCGTCCAACCACCCTGACATATAAGTAGAATGATGGAACCACTGTCACACTATTACTATGAGATATACTGCTATAAACCTATACCAATAAACCTACACCAAATAACATGTACCAATAACCTGAACCATGCATCAACCATTCATCAACCTATACCTCAACCTGTACCATAAACAAGTGCATGAACCATACACCAACCTGTACCAAAAAAATTGTAATCAAATTGTACCATAAACAAGTGCATCAACCATGCACCAACCTGTACCTCAACCTGCAAACCTTTCTTAACTTTAACAACAAGAGACTAGCATTTTCATCAAACTTTACTTTAGTCTCACATGACTAGTTTTGGATTAGTCAACAACCCTAACTTGAAATAATCATAACTATGTACCTGTAATGAATAAATATCTAAAAATATTACACAATTTTCTTCAATTTGTTTTATGCAATTCCTCTAGGTGTCACTACTTGGAACCTCTCATAAAAGGAGTTATAGCAAAAATGACATACCTCATTGAATTATGGTTTATTCTAGAAAGTGAACTTGTAGAGCATGCCCCGCACATAATATTTGTTGTATGGATCTAAAAATTGTACACAGAATACTATAGACTGTACTATAACCAACACATTTGGTCTTATTGAATTTGGATCTGTTATGAAGAAGTTATGATGGTTTTACCTGAAACACATGTTTTAGACTAGTTTCATGATTAGCCAGAAACTCTATTTTCCACGGAGTGTAACTCCAAAAATGTAACGACCCACAAGATGAAATTCGTACCAAAACTACTTGACTATGTTTCCTCAATGGCCTCCCAATTTTACAGTCAGGATCATTCTAGAAAACAAGTTATTGAAAAAATGGTGAGATGACCTGTAAATAACATACCTTATAAAGTATCATCAAAATAATTTATCCTCCCTTGAATTTTGATTTTATTTACTTCACCTTCTCTCTAAAATTTGGCTTATATATCCTTTGGTTACCTCATTCACCTTTATATATTCAATATGCTCAAGTGTGATTAAAATGAGAGAGACTTGCCTCTTATTTATACTCTCCAAGTACCTTCCTTAGAAGCATCTTCTAGGCCACTTTGTCCACATAGCCACTTTGTCCACATAGTCACCTATGCCCAACTTTGCCCAATTTTCCACTTGTCCATGTATCCAATAGCCACTTGACCACTTAACCCATTTTCCTCCTTTTAGGATTAACCTTCTTATAACCACTTTCCATAATTATAAAGTTCTATATTTACTTTATTATTTAAATAATCCTCCTTGACTTTGTCACTTCACTTTATTATTTAAATAATCCTCTTTGATTTTGTCACTTCACTTTATTATTTAAATA
>ML791325.1:117769-131656 GCA_009831015.1 Picea engelmannii
ATCCTCTTTGACTTTGTCACTTCATTTTATTATTTAAATAATCCTCTTTGACTTTGTCACTTCACTTTATTATTTAAATAATTTCTTCTTTGCAAGCACTTTGACTTCTTTGACCTTTTTGGGTTTCAAGTCAATCATATGAGGGTCCTTCAACTTCATAAGGCCAGAACTCTCAAACCGTGAGGAGTTATGTGATGTTCCACATACCCCCAGAAATGACATGACATGTACTATCCATATAGAATAGTCTTACCTGCAAATATATCAAAACTCATGCCATTATACATCAAACAAACTTTGGTCCATTACCCAAACCTTTGTGCTATCGGACTTTCTTCAAGGGCTGAAATCAATGACAACCAAACCAATTAATCAACAAATCCTTGGTATATTTCATCCCATGTCCCCCACTATTTTAGCCTCCTGAATATTGTGGGAAGTCCTCATTCTTTCTCCTTTGTGAGGGAAGTCCCTATATAATTGATTTTCCTCACATCCCCCACATTGCACAGGTTGATTCCTTGGCCTCTTCCCAAATGAATCTGTAGTATTGTTGGCGTAGGCCAATTTTAGAAGAAAATCAAGGAAGTTTTGAAGAAATCAAAGAAGCGTCGAAAATAGAGGGAAAGTAGTGTCATAAATAGAATAAAAGCAGTGTTGGAAACAAAGGAAAGCCAACGTTGAAGAAAAATAGTTAGAAAGTGGACAAGCGTCGACTTGGAGAATAGTTGGATTGTGGACTAGCTGAGATTAAGTCAGTTGGAAAGTGGACAACCTAATTCGCTTAGGTTTAGGGTTTTTGTAAGGGCTTTGTCCCATTTGTTTGTATAAGTAGAATGTATTAGGACTATGAAAAGGGTTGGCTAGGAGATTAGTGGAGAGATTGGTAAATAAGTTTTTTTTGAGTTCTAGTTGTTAGCCTATGCATGTTCAAAGAGTAGTTCTAATTTTGTGAATATTATCGTGATCTGTGGAGATCGATTGTAATGGAGGAAGAAATGTACAGTGTGTGACACTGCTTTTTGCAATAAGATTAATAAAGAGTTGAAGAGACTCATATCTATGGACATAGCCCCAGGAGGGACTGAACCACGATATATCTATGTTATGTGTGAATGTTTGCAGTAATCATGGTTATATTTTCTCTAATGAGTTAATGATGAACATGTTAAATGATAAAGGAAATAATACTGCGCACTAAGGAAAAACTGTAGAACAACACTAAATGAATGAATGTCATAGCTAGTATTCATATTTGAATCTTATGTTTTCATATATGAATAGATATAATTGATGTTTTTATAATGGTTAATGAAGTTTGTTGCGAGGAAAATCTCTCTATTGCTAGGGGAAAACCACAACATACGGAAATGACTGCAGAAATCAACTCTATTCTCAAGTATGATATATAAACAAACAAGCTAGCAAGACAAGATAAAAGGCCTACCTCATCCACACGTTCGATGAAGTCCACCATTGAGCACTTGACCTAAAGCAATATACCTGCAACTGGTCCTCAACAACCAAGAAAAGCAAGCATATGGTGATAATATATGATGTTAGCACATTCAATAGCATAATCCATTAATATACATAACAAATACACCCATGGAATAATAATTCAAATATTTTCATGATATCAATTGGACAGGAAAAGAGTATTTCTATTAATATATAATTAGCAGAAGTGACTAAGTTATAGACTTCCGTGTCGGCATGGTTCAGAACCAAGAAACTAAGCTCCTTCCAACTGGGCCTCCACCACTTCAATCCTCCACCAAAGGCAAGCTTATAGAAGAGAGACAATGAAGTTCTCAATCAATAAGGCAAGAGCTTGGTGGCTAAACATTGTGTTCAGAATTAAAGGACAAAGGGATGTAGACTCAATGTGAAGTGAATAATTTCTCCAGGGTAACTTTGCTCTGAAAGTTGAATTCTTTCTCCTCTTTTCCATAGCTTGGAATTGGCCCATTTATAGCCTTCAAGTAGAACTGAAGGATTGAATCAGAATGTTTCAAGTATATGGAAGGCCAAGGATCATTGATCTCCTATCGTGACATGGAAACCCAACACCATTTTTCATTTCTAGGCACAAATCCCAATGTACACAGGTTGTAGTGGTGCAACCTACATATACACATGTTGTTTAGTAGTCAAGGTGCGTATATGTGGAAAAAATGTTTTCTTAGCTCTGGGATTTGCAAAAATGGATGAAAAGTCTGCATAGGGAAATGGAAAAAGGCCCTTTGTGCAAGATTGCATAGGGTGAGGAAAATATTTCTATAACAGATGCCCCCTAATGTGTGAGGTCATAGGAGTATCTATGATGGCCGAAATACATTATAAAAACCCAGAAGTGGAGTGATGGGGAACCAATTGGAAGAACTAGTTGCTCATTACATTATGTACCGACTTTGCATACATGGCTGCCAATAGAATTATACTGTAGATCCATGTGAAAATATACCAAACAATTTTCCATGGCCATGAATAGGAAAATACAAGTGCGGTTACATGCTAAAGGTTTTCATAGTCACGAACAAGGACCAGTGGAACTAGTCTCAAAAAGAAATCTGAAGATATATCTATACAATGGAGTACAATATGATCTCCCATGATCACTAAAGTCATATAGGTATTGGTCCAATGAAAAGGAAGCAACAACTCAGGAAATATGCAGCCACATACTCATGTCTTCAAGTCTTCTACACAATCCACCAAAGGTGCAAGTCTACATCATGTAAATAAAGGAGTTGAGGTCGAACACAATGAGACATCGTTTGATTACTAGTCATTGAGGTATATCGTTAACAAACATGAGACAACCTACCGATGATGAAAGTAGGTATCAAGGAACCGAGTACATTCTTATAAGTGCGAATAAAGGATTCAAGGTCGAAAACTTGAAGAATCGATCAATCGGGAGACATTGATGTATTCCCAACTATCGATGGTGAGATAACCTGTCACTAATGGCTGCAAGCCTCAAGGTACTCATAGGACTCTAGGGTCTCATTTCTAGAATAGATGAGATGAAGTCGATGGAAGGAGACCCACTGAAAGGAGATCATTAAGGAATCTCTCATCATTCATCATGAGGTACAAAGCAAGATATTCATGATTTGGAGGAAATCAAATGAAGAACATGTTCATGAACCAACGACCCTATGTGTCTTTCACATGTGCCAAGTGCAAGAGATACACGAAAAATACCCTTTGAATAACATCCAATGAGGAAAATTGCTAACAAAGGAGATGAACCCACCAATAAGACTAATGGCATCCAAGACACTGCATGAATCCCAATGTGTGAATAGATGTCGTATCGTCGAACACGAGGGAAACCACCCAGTCAATGACCAATGATGAAATGTCGAATGTTGGGTTCAATGTTACCTACCAATGATGAAAGTAGGACCATGGTGCATGATAGGACTACATCATCATGTGATTTTGAGACATTTGAGGGTATGGATGACATGCAAAGTCAAGATTTCTGAGGAATGACCAACACAGGTTGATATACATCCTTTGAACAATAGCATGAGACATATGGAAGACTCTGGTAGCATAGACTCTATGATGAAACCATGAGACGCAGGAGACACCAATCAAGTTCTTCATAGGGACTGGAAGAGTAACCAGTCAATGGAGAAAAATCTTTGTAACGAGCTGATCTTCCTAAGGCCACGCTAAACCCAAAATTATGATGACAAGTGGACTCAATAACTTTGTGCTCTATTCAAAGGAAACACGACTACTGCCAATATAAGATAATACTCCCTTCTCGCCCGTCTTTTTTTTTTCATAGTCAAATGAATTCTATGATACAGAGGAGGAAACGAGTGTCGCAAGTAAGAAAAACAAGTTCCATTAGTGGAACATACATATTCTCAATGCAAGGAGATGCATGCTGGATATGGAAACTCCGGGGAATTTTCCCTCCTGGGTATAAGGTTTCAAATTGTGAAGGATATAAACGAGGTTTTGCTTGGTTGAGGATGCAAACTGCTGAGGAAAACAATTTATAATGCAAAGTGAGAATCGGATATAGGCTCAATATGGAAAGAAAGGGAATGAGATGCAATCACAACTTAATGCCAAAAAATGTCCTTTTCCATAATCTTGTCTACTTTGTTTGAAAAAGGGATAAAATTGTACCAAATAGACATCCTTTCAAATGTAATTTACGAGTGTGAAAGAGACAAGCTCACTCGATAATCTTTTCACTTTTTGAAAATGAGTTGGAAAAGAGATTAAATCAAACTTGGTTGGGAGTCCTCTAGGTATAGGTCAACATGTTTATGAGTGAGAAATGAGGCTCAACATAAAGTTATGTATTAGCTATAAGGGACTCCCAGTCCTACGGAAATAATCTCAGCATGGGGACCAAATGGAGCAGAGGATCTAACTAGGGTACCCATGTTTGGTAAGTCTCTACCAATTGATAATGGCATGTCTTATAGAAGATGGAAGTTTCTGTGTCGCAAAAAATGGGTTCGTACCTAAGGTATATGAGTGAAAGTTATAGGAAAATGCAAATGTGCATGGTGGAATGGATACCTATCCTATATGTTGGGTAGTGAAAGTACCTGCTCGTAGTTACGAACGGTCAACAGAATGTTAAAATCCGCATGAATCCCTAGTGAAAACTACAAAAACCAAATCAATCCAGTGTTGTATTAGTCCACTAGGATAAAACATGATTCGAACCTATAGAAAGTGGGAAAAAATTCTATAAATAGTAACAAAACCAAAATTTACTATGTCATTTTGACTTTCTACCCAAATAGTGAAAATTGGACCAAATTACCTCCAATCTTCAACTGGTGATTGCGGGAGCATCATGTGACGAAATCAGAGACCGTCTAGACCATGTAATTCCTCTTCCCTTATTCTTACTTTCTAGTGGATTACATTTTTAAATTAGGTTTCAAATTTTGAGTTAATTAAGGCACAAATTAGTTATTTCGGTGTACATGGGCTACCATTCATCGGGTCGCATATACGTGAGGTTATATGCGACTGTGTAAAATACAGGATGCGTGTACTCATACCTATACACGACTATGAATGTTGCATCCCATGTAAAAGTCTGTAAACAAGGTTTTCTATGGTTGCTAACTCAAAAATTGATGTTCCTCTGAAAGGATGGTGCTAGAATGGAGGGAAAGGCAACACAAGGAGGTAGATGTTGTTGTGGAAAGAGATCTAGGGGCCCAAATGGCCTTGAAAATATGCAGGTTGTACAAATTTTTGGCACTCAAAGGGATGAGGACCCAGGTGAGGTTGCTTGCATTTCTTGTGTATTACTGGAATCCTGACAGTGAGAGATTCAACCTCAATGGGAAACCATTGAGGATTGAAGTCAAGGATATATACTTTTTGACTGGGTTATCACATCGGGGTGAGGTGGTGAACCTCAAATCCCGGGGAGCTGGGAGTGGTATGAAGATAGAGGAGTATATAGACACTCACTGTGTAGCAGGGACCGAGAAGGTTAGGAGTCAACTCCCCATCTAAGTGATAAACAATCTCAGCCTCAAAATTGTTGTCCTCATTTTGAACATGATCATAGGATAGGCTTTGTTTCACCATGCATCGAGGACGCTCATGTTCTATTTTGTAGAGTGATTGAGACCCACAGTGTACGATTGGTGCACCTCACTACTCAATAATATGAAGAGCTAGTTGACAAAGTGCAATTAGGGTGACAAGAGGAACTTCAGGTTTGCCTCTATCTTGTGCAACTTTTTCTTTGAGCGAGTTCCAGGTTTAGGACCTAGAGTCAAGATCATTCCTAGAGGACCTTGCAATCCAGCTATGGAATGGTGGATCGAGGTAATGAGATAGTAGGGGGGAGGTAGGTTACCCACACCCTACAACGATGATTTATTTTACTGGTGGAGGTGACAAGTCATTGCTCTGGATGACTACCCTTATGTAGGGATTGACTTCATAGGGGACCCTGACATGCCACTACCACCAGGGACCACCTATGGGTGTTACACATTATTTTGGTCATTTCATTGATCCATTGATGACATGTGTTCATGTTCCCCAAAAGAGTCTTTCTTCATGAGGAGAGTGACTGACTTTTTCTTCTCAAAGACCCTATTAAGGAAGGTCATCATAGGCTACACCATATGTAGGGTGTGACGATCCATGATTGTCGCCCCCTGCCCTAAAGCTCAATTGTGACGTCTCTGCAATCTTCTTTAAAGCTAGGGTGCGACGATGTCAAAAGACTAAGAAAAGGTTAATTTTCAAGAAAGTTCTAGGAGGGGATATTCTAGAAGGTGAGGTGGCATCTGTATGGTTGGGATCTTACTCACTTCTCTGATTTGGTGGGATCATCCTAATATATTTAACCATCTCTCTCTCCCTTATATAAAGAGGGATCTCTCATGGAAAAGGTTAAGCATAGAAGGTTGATTTGAAGGTTAATGAAGGTTGAATAGGTTAAGATTGTATGGAGAGTTATGCATTGGATCATTCCTGAGAGCCTCATTTCAGTTCATCAAGTCATTTTGGATCTTCTTCATTCAATATTGGAGCAAGTGTGTGTGTTGGAGAAAAGGGTCATCGGAAGGGGACCTTGTGACATCAAGGCTTTGGTTGTAATCTCCACTTTCCTTATTATTTGATACAGTGATATGTTTCTTTCCCATAAAACTCATTTCATTTTATTGTATGATGCCTTGATCACATACATAGGTTCTCGTTGAGTATATTATTTATTTCACTTTGGTTGGCTTGTGTTCCCTTGCAGATTCAATATCACAGGAGCACTGGAGTGGATATAGGACAACAAAGGCAAGAGGAAGCGATATTTAAATGGTATGTTTCCCATCTCTTGCTAGATAGTAAACTCAATGATTATATCTTAGGGAAAGCATCATGTTCTGTTCTATTTTGTTCTAGATCTAGGTGGATCTAGGGAGATCTTTTTATGTCCGCATTTACTGATAAGTCCCATAACAAAATTGGTGACCATACTAGGGATACGACCTCCTTTTGATTTTTTTCTTCCCATTTGGCTTTATCTTTCCTTCTTACGATAAATTTCATTCTCTGAGTCTATGGGTGATCCATTTAGACTCCCTGGGTTTAGAAGTTCCTTTGGATTTTTTGTCTTTCTTCCAAAATTTTCAAATTTATAGAGATCATCACATTGTACCCTGTTATCATCCTGTGATGGCCCTGAGACCTCGCTCTCTTCTTAGCCATTCTAGTGTGACAACGTTGCACTATGTCCTAATAGTGGCATGCAACGACCCTTCCTCATCACACTGTGTCCCATACCCAGCCTACGACGACTCCGGTAGGTTTTGTTGGAGTGGTTCATTTTTGTCTTTTACCACCCAGATTTGCCTTAGTAGCTTGGGGTGAACTTCTTATGCCCATGTTTGATTGATTCCTTAGTTTAAATCTTTCTTGTGATTGGTTTTCAATGATGATATAGTGGGAAAACCCCTCTAAGGACTACACCAGGGTTCTAAAGTGCAGGCAAAGCTAACATTCTAAAGTCTCCTACTTTTTATCAACTATCTCGTCATTACCCCACAATCATACATAAAAGACAAAGTATAGGAATCTGGTAGGCATACCTTGAACTCTACGTTCGGTGTCGATCCCTTTGCGCTCAGTTGTTTCCCGACTGCAAGTCTCCTCCCAAGGCTAACCTACATTCACCAAAAGACAAACAAGAAACTACAAGCATGCATTATACATATGGATTAGTGGGTTAGACATCATAATCAAGAAATGTAAACAAATCACGAAGATTGAAGACATCATTTGGCAGGACGGAAAAAGTACTTCTTTATATTAATCTCACAAAAGTCATTTACAACATGAGATCGGTACTGCTCCTCGAACTCAGTCCTAGGATCCTCTTCACCATGCACCAACTGCTTCCACGTATTCTTCTCCTCTTTAGTTCTCTCTAGGGAAATGGCAAGGATTTGCAAACAAGGAAGAAGGAATTCTAGCTCAAACTCACAATGTGGTTTCAAAATATTGGGGCAAAGGGGGAATATTGAAATGGGTAGAGTTTCTATGATCTCGTGCTTCTCCTTGGAATGGGGCCCCAACACCTTCTTCTACAGGCCAAAAGAGATAGTAATGGTTGGGGTGACTGGATATGGGTGGTCAACTAGTTAGGTAATGTCCCATAAACCCATATTCCTTTGCAATTTTCATTTTTTGTGCTTTTTGTGAGTGTACGTAGGTTGTAGTGGTGTAGCAAGCATTTGTATGTGGGAAATAGTGGTGTAGGGCGTGTACACCTTCAAAACAATGGTTTTTAGAAGAGTTTTTCAGTGATGGTTTGGAAAAGATAGCAAGTAAGATGGACTGATGCCAAGTATGCATGTCTAGTGCAATTTAGGGTTATAACAGATGCCCCCTAATGTGTGAGGTTAGAAGAGAATTTGATGGCCAAAATACATTACAAATATTCACCAATGTACAAAGTGAGTGAGCCCAAGGACCAGAGTTCAAGAGGTGCCATCTGAAAAATAACAAATTGTCTCACTGAGGCGGGCATACCCACTCTCGGGATGAAATAAAACCATGGCTGCCAATCAAATACACTGCAGATCCATGTCATATAACTATATAAAGTGTAGCCACGTGTAGTACACAACAGATCTACATCTCAAAATCAGAAGATATACATGTATAGTATCCATCTTCAAGAAGCCAATGACACCTGATGGCTGGATATGAGATCTTTAGAGCTCGAGAAACAACTTCAAAATATTCAAAACTCGGGTAGGAGTGCAATATCAGTGTACAATTTCACTACCCAGAGGTCTTCGACGACTCATTGGGAACAGACAAGAGGATCTCGTGATCAGGCATAAAACTTCATTGATTTTGAGCAAGGAATTGATTGGACTTTTGGGGTGGTCAGGCATGAGGACAAGAGACAAACTGTAGAAGGGATGACTCAAGATTAGTAAAAGTTCCCTTGGACAAAAGCATGACAAAAGATGAGACTTAGGCAGCATGGCATTGACATAAGTTCACGATGCAGGAGGTAATGTGAACTCTCCAAATGTTTGGAAGGATAAACAAAGGGAGGAGGACACGGCTCTATGTAGCGAAAATACCTTCCTAAGGTCATATTGAATAATTTTGGAAAGCTTGAAAAATAATAAAAGAATGATATGTTACAAAGGAGGAATGAGTGTCGTAGACATACTTGTTCCAAGTGCAAGGAACACGCTAATGCTCAGAGAAAGGGGACATATGCTAGAACAAGACACTCGAGAAAAATCCTCCATGGGTCAAGGTGTCAATATGTAGATGTAAAGTGCTACAAGTCTTGTGTATAAGGCATCCTTCAGATGGTTCATTTAAGAGCAACATGGAGACGAAATTATGCCAAAGACGTAGGAATGCAAATGCGATTAATAAGACACAATGATAATGTCCTTTGATGTAATTTTAATGAGCCCAGAGAAGGTAAGCTCGACGGTTTTTTATTTCTAGAGAGTCTGAAAAAGTGTAAAAGGATACTCTACTGGGGTACCTTTTTCGAAGGTAGTCTAGTCGGCTTGAAAAAGGGGTAAACTAGCACCGAACAGATGTTTATTCAAAATTGTTTTAACGAGTGTGACAAAGACAAGATCACTCGATGATCTTTTCATATTTAAGGAGTATGAAAAGAGCTTAAATATGGACTCCATAAGGGGTGTTCTTATTGATCAATTTAACAAGTGTGAAGAAACAAGGTCACTCGACCATATTTTCAATTTTAGGGAGTTTGAAAAGAGATTAACTATGGACTCCATGGGGGTTCTTTTTTCATAAATTTAGTCCCTCATGCCCGAACAAGGTTTAAATTTATACCTGAGAATACTCTTCGAGAGAACCGAGGCTCCTAGAGTATACCTTTGTTCGTACAAATGACCACCCAGACATAAAAAGGGGTAAACTACCGTCAGACAGATGTGCCTTTGAATTTTAGTTTGGTGAGCGTTGAAGGGCATCAAGATCACTCTACAATCTTTTCATGTTTAGAGGGTCTAAAAAGGTCTTAAAAGAAGACCTGTTGTTTTAGGGAGTCCCGAGGGTGAGGTCAAAAGTGATAATGAATCATGCAAGTGAGGCTCAAAATCGTAATCAGGAACAACTTAAAAGGACTCCCGAGCCTATAATCATTAATGATGGCATGGACACCAAAATGTAGCTAGGATCTACCTAGGGCATCCATGTGAAGTTAGGCTTTATCACTAAATTACGACACTTCTAGAGAAAGAGTGAGAGTTCTGTGTCACAATTCGGTGGGATCGATCCTATGGCAAAGTGAAAAAAGACAACGAGGTGCAACAAGTGGAGGTGGAATCCTATCTTACATGCACAAAGTTGGAAAAACGACTTTTTACCAAAAGACCTTTAAAAATGACCCAAATCTCAAAAAGTTTGCCAATACCCAAAGTAACATGTATCGTAACATCCCCCAAGAAACTCAAGAACCGTATTAAATGATTTTCAAGCTAGAAAAAATGAAAAAAAAGGTCCAAAAAATGACAAAAAGGGGCCAAAAAGTCTATAAATAGAAGTTGGCAGCTCATTATCACCATTGTAAATTGAGAATTGAAAAAAAAGTCAAAAACACCCCTTTGACGAAAGAGTTGATTCCAAGAGCTTCAGTGGACTAAACAAACTTCCTCTTGGACCAAGTAAGTACAAAATAGCCCCTCCTGCCTTTCATTCTTCCTTTTTTGCATTTCTTTCTGTTTTTTGGGGGGGCGTTGACCTTTAAAGAGGTTGGCCCTATGTGTACACGAGTTGTCCAAGCACAACCCATGTGTGCATGCAAGTAGAAGATAATTTTCCCATGTACACACACGAATGTCTCCAAGGAAGCCTGCATATACCCTCCAATAAGTGGAAAAAATAAAAGGCAAGAGTTAACTCCCCATGACTTTGTCATATTGCATAATGTATGTTCATTGGAGAGAGAGGGAGCATGAGGAAATTGATTTTTTTGTCTCATAAGACCCTGTTACAGTCGTTGTTTTATCACAATGTGGGTTGTTAAAATTCTTCTAGTATCCATTTATGAGGGCACAACCCAGGTTGTTGAATTCTTTGATAGATTACTAGCATCCTGAAGCCAAGGCATTTATGCTCGAGGAGCAGTCATTGAATCCAATTACTGAAGACATTTACTTCCTGACTGGTCTCTTTAGGAGAGGGGATCCATTCAACTTGCGTACTTTCCCCCCCGGGCCTCACAACATTGAGGAGTTGATTGGACTCCATTGGAAGGATGGTACTGAGAAAGTAGGTTCTCAGGTGCCTATACACAAGATCAACAACCATTCACTGAAAGTGATAGTTCTACTCATTGGGCGGATCACTGGATCCATGGCTTTACATCAGGCCTCTCGAGCGCACATGTATTGTGCAATACAGTGCTTAAATGCAAGGATTTTTTACTGGAGTACAACCATGCTGGATTACATGAAGAGACAGCTAACAGAGTGTTGGATATGGGAATACCAAAATTTTGGGTTCGAGACTGTTTTATGTTCCTTTTTCTTAGAGAGGGTACCCAGTCTCATTCCTTGAGAGATGATACGAGAGCACATGGCCTCTCTCCCAGCACTATGCATATGGGTCGTGTTGTTTCCATGACGGGGGAGAGGGAGGACCATCGAGGCCTTTGATGATAAATTTCTTGATTGGTGGTCTCAGCAGATTTCGGCTATAGAGGATTACCCCTATGCTGGGATCGACTTCTCCAGTGATCCTGATATGCCCGTACCTCCTGGAGTAGAGAGAGGAGATCTAGGTATGTTTGTTTTTCAGATTTATTTAATTTTTATTTCTTTTTATATATATCATTTTTTTGTATACCAGAGTATCTGAAACTTAAGTATCTTTTATGTAAAGATTTTGGACCAGTGCATCCAGCAGACTTCTCGAGGACCAAGCAGTGTCCTCGACCAGAGGCAATACCAACAACAGCAGTGGGGGGCCCTCCATCCGGAGAAGCTGAGAAAGTATTGAGACGGGTGGAGCGTAACCTCACCGCGCTCACTCGTACAGTCCCTATGGTGGAGTTCAAGGATCTCCCACCGTCAATGCAACCTCATGTAGTTGGGGTGCCACGGACATGGGTCCAACTCTTTTGGAATTTGGTGAACATTGTTGTTCACTATGGCAGGGCCAACAAGCCCCGCCCTTAGCTAGGATGGACTACTTACGTGCCGAGGGAACATTTTGTATATTTTTTAGGGCATAAGCCTTGTGACTCTTATTGGACATATTTTGAGGCGCTTGAGCCCACCCATGTACTCTGATATTCTTGATATATATATGCATATTTACATTTTTTTACATCTTATGGATTACATCTATTTTAAAAATGTATTTACATGTGCGTGTGTGTGTGTTTTTTCTTACATCTATGCAATGTGACAATATAATACATGATTAGCTAGAGTATCTATGATTTGATTCAATCTCCTAGGAACATGGATATACATAATGTAATCAAAGATTCTCTCTAAGAGACGTACCCTAAGGAACTGTCAGTGTAGAGTAGGATCGTAAATGTAGTAAACCCCATTTAACTGGGACACAACCAGCTGAGCGTCTAAGTAGACCCAGAGGCGAGAGATACCATGCGACAAAGCGTCACAAAGCAACTCTAAGACTATGTTGTATTCGGAAACATTGTTTGTGGTGTCACCTAAACAGATACCTCCTGAAGATAACAACTGGCCCTGAGGTGTGAAAACCACCCAAGCTGGGGAAGCAAGCCTCTGAGTGTACCGACTAGCGCCGTCCACGAACCCAATGAACACTTCTGATTCACTTGACATCTACCACTAGCACATTTGGCCCATTTTGCGATGGTTGTTTCGACGCTTATGCCACGTTATGTCATTGATATGGTGATGAATTTGGAGTCTCTGAAACGTCGGTTTAGGTGACATGGCATTTGCGACAAACTTGAGAAAACGTCGCACAAGCGACGATATAGGAAAACAATCTCAAACCAAATTTTCATCTACATTGTGACAATAACTTTTATAGTTAAACTGATGCATCAATAGAAGCCGTCGTCGCATATTTGACGATAATTTTTTTGTTGTTTATGTAGCTAAACCGACGCAAACAATAGAAGTTGTCGTCGAATCGACAATGACAAATTTCCGTTGTTTATATAGCAAAAACGTCACATCAATAATCATTGTCCTCGCATATGCGACGACAACTTTCCGTTATTTATATAGCATAACCGTCACATAGATAAAATTTGTCCTCGGATATCCGACGACAACTTTTCATTGTCTATATGGAAAAACCGTGGCATATATAAAAGTTGTTGTCGGATATGCAACGACAACTTTTCGTTGTTTATATAGCAAAACCGCCGCATATATAACAGTTGTCGTCGGATATGCGACGGCCAAAAAAATTTTAGAAAAAAAAGAAAAAAAAAAATTGGGCATCAATTTTGATATTAATATTAATATTAAATCCCAAAGGTTATTGCATGAGCCCTGTATTGATTTCACAAAGCCTTGGGACTTCTTTGATGGAGCTTATCAAGGCTCACCAAAAATATGTGGAGATGGAGTCATACTCTTTGGAGCCATTCATGGCACTATGCTTGGAGAAAACATCTATGTTCGAGGAGGCCTCATTTTTCCATATCTACATGGATTTTAATAAAAAATAGGATATGTTGTCAAAATAAGCCATCATGCTACATGGCTCCTTGTGGGAATGTGAATACAAGGACAATGCTCTACTAGAAGCTACTCAATTGTCTATGTTTTGATGTTTGGTTGATAGGTCTTGGGGTAGATATAGAATTATGTTTTCTTGGAGGTTAAAGATGATTCTAGTTATGTT
>ML791325.1:168422-192864 GCA_009831015.1 Picea engelmannii
TAATGGCTTAAAGCCGACATAATTAAAATAACATTACTAATCTAAATTACAACTAATGGCCTAAAGCCGACATAAATAAAATAGCATTACTAATCTAATATGCCCCAATTAAGAGGTAATGAGCCAATATTAGGGCTTAACAAGAAAGAAGACTAAAGAGGATCCATAGATCATTTGGGACTCATTCTTGTTCTTGCGCAAGAGTCATTAACAGATATGAACCATCTAAATGCAAGAATTGAACCTACTTACGTTGCAAGCAACAATTAAACATAGAACCACCAAATAGAACTAATAAGCCATAAATAAATGTTGTAATGCATAAGTAAACATACAAAGACACATCATATTTTAAAATTTGATCCTTGTTCATATTACCCTTGAGATATTTCTTTGTTACAGACTCAAACTCACACAAAAGGGCATATTACAGACTCTTGCTTGTCTTCTCTCGACCTTACAACAAGTATCAATGACTAGTCCCAGAACTTGGGCGAATCTAATCAACATAACCCAACCCAACCTAACGAACCCTTTTACAATTATATTCAGCTCTATATATAGTTGGGTTGTGTCTTCCTTCTCATCTTCCATGATTTCTTGTTCTATTGCAACCGTTTGTTTCTTAGTTAGCATTGCGCTGAATTCCGCTACTACTTTCTGTTACTCTTTCTCCCAACCTCTGATGAAGTTTGCGCGAATCGTGATTAGTCAAAACTTGTGCAGTTATTTCCCAAAAACGAAGAGCCCAATAGGCTCTGACCACAATCCTTGACTCATCCTCGAGTCAAGTACTTGGTTCTTTCACATCCTCCAGGAGAAACTGTTGTTTTCCCTTGTCCGGATTTTCTTATTCTTTGGGCTCTTCTTTTGTGCATTTTCTTACTTTACCTCCTCAAATGAAGGGCCCAATTCTGGTACCAACTCTAAGGCTCGGTGCTTTACTCCTTAAAATATTTTGACTTTGTCCTACCATTTTCGGGCGAGGAGTGATGCTTCTGCAAGGTACTTTTGTGATTTCTATTTTATGTACTCCTTTGGCTTGGCCGCAACCAAAAAATTCCACTCGGAATAGGTTGTTTCTTCGACCTGATGCATTTGCATATAGGCAGTCTGAATTACCGGTCAAAAATCGTGCAGCTCTTTCTTGGCTACAGACTGTGTCTCATAGAGTGTATTTAGTTCATTGTCAGCCTGCTGAATTTGGTCGAACTTCTGCTACTGCTCCATAGGTTCCATTGTAGCCACAATTTCTTCGTTCATGACCTGGATCTTTGTTCAGACCTCCTCTAAAACCTGATTTTTTCGATCGATGATGCCCATCTAGTCATTGACTTCTTTAAAAATTTTGGTGTAGTCCATTGTGTGCTTGTACAGTCTTTCTCTGGCATTGTTTCCTTCCAATATTATCTTCTGCATTTGTTCCTACAACTGCTAAGGCTGGTGTTCTTCTTCCTGTTGGACCTGTTCTAGATTTGCTTGGAGTTGATCCATGTGATTGGCGAGTTGCATCCATTCTTCCTGTAACAGATCTATCTGTTTCTCTGGCTCACTTACGTCACTGGCTTCAAGTAGTTTAGGTGCGACCTTCCGAATCTCCGGCCAGGCTTCTACAAGTTTTGCCTATACTTTTTCCAATTTACACTGGACTTGGAGTATATCATGTGCTTCCTAAATTCTGTATGTGTGCTCCACAAATTTTTCTTTTCTTGCTATCTCGGCGGATCTCTCAGCCTCGTGGAGCCTCTGCTCCAACTAGTCCATGGATTCCCTGATTAGGCCAAATAAGTGTGGCGCTGGCCACTATACCAGGTCGGCGGATGAAATAGTTGCGTCGGTGGGTACTCACCACTATAGTGGGAGTCCACTAACTATTGAATGGTCGAAGTGATTTTCTACCTCTTCCTTCGTTGGTGTGACTGGTGCAATTTTCAACCTTAGCTCTGCTGGCAAAAGAGTCAGAAACTTTGTTCTAGCTATGCAGAGTTGTGTCAATTCCGCACATTGTTGGGGGTTATGGAGAACTTGTTCCATTTGAGCTTGTATGGATATCATATCTTGCTCTGTTGTTGATTATGGCTCATTATGTGCATCTGGTATTTTCATATCTTTCGGTGCTTCTGCATCCTACATCGTGATCTATTGGGCACCCTCACCTTTTGGTGAGGTGATTTGTTGGTCGTTGTTGGGTTCCTTCTCCTCTCTGTTGCGGGTGTCTTATTCCTCTGTGGAAGACTGAGGTTGTTGTTCCTAGGTTTTCGGATTCAAAACATCCAGCATCCTATGCCACTCTGATGCTTTGGGGTCAGGATCGAGAATTTGTGATCTTGTCTTGGGTGGTTCTCTGGTTATTTGTGGGGTCGTCATTCCTCTATCTCTGGGTGGTCGATCTGGATTGGTTCTGAAGTTATTTTCTGATGTGGACTAGCCGTGATGAGATTTGGTAATTTGATTGGTGGTGGAGGGTGTTCAATGATAAATGTGAACATAAGTGTTTCGGGGTCCGGGTCATATTGAATGTCAATGATAGTGGTGGATTTGGTCATGGCACAGGTCCGAGGAGTGGCAGATGCAAGGGGTTGTGGGTTCAAGGGTTTGTTCGGTGAGACCCCAGATCTAGGCCTCTTCACCACTAGTTTGGTACCAAGCACAATGCCCAAGAACTGGTTAACCTGCGGACATGACAACATAGCATCATTTGGTATTTGTCGGGGGCAGTCTTTTCCTCCACTCCAGCTACGGTATCTCTTTTTCCTCCTCTGATTATGTTTGTGTCAAAGCATATAGATTCTTATTCTTGGGGCTTGAACTCAGTCCCTCTCATGTTTCCTTGTCTTTCTTCTTGAGTAGCTCTGTAGGCAGAATGTAATGCATCGCTGATTTATGTGAGCCGCATTTAACTCTTGGCCATGAAATGACTTATTTATCGAAATATTCCTCATCCAAATGGAACGGTATCATCCATGTGTGGAAATGTTCCCGGCTGGCATGTCTCGGCCAGACGAATGTGTTGTTTTGGTTAATGTTGAAGGCAATATTCCTCGTGGTGTAATTGAGGATCTCCTGTAGGATGTGCAGCCTCTGTGTTGCGTCTATCATAGAATTATACCTTTTGGAAAAGGCTGCATTATTGAGTGTTGTGTTCTCCGAGTCTGGTTTGGACTGCCATGGCTCAAACATCTTCTCCATGCGCCCTTTATCTAGTATTGTTGGTTGTCTACCCATAGGTGGCCTCCATTTGAGCATTGTGAATGCCACAAGTAGGTATCCATAGGTGAAGGTTCCTCGCTTCTCCTGTGCTTCCTCACAAGATACTAGTAGTTCCTCCAGCATGAAACTACACCAATTCAACACTGCTCCCTATGCACAAAATTCGACGACTGATAGTGCATCTAGGGTGCATTCTCCCTTATAGTAAGACCTCATAACCTTGTTGTCTATGATGTAGCAACTAGTCTAGATTGTTTCAGGCAGTATTGGTTCAAGGACTATTGTGCATCCTCCTCTCTTTGTGTTAAACTTATCGTATAGGTTGGGCTCATCTTTCTTTTTCTCATGCTTGCCGGGACCCTGAAATCCCTTCAACACATCCTCTCCTTGGGAGGATAATCCCGTGAGTTGTTGGATATCTTCTGCATGGATTAGATACCGCTTATCCAACCATAGACTTTTTTCATGCACTCTTCTTATCAGGAATTTCGGGTAGTGCCCACTCTCACCTGTAGTACCAAAGACCGGTAAGTCTATCAGGTTCATGATGGTGGGGTTAAATAAGTTGATGAACTCTTTTCTTGGTACAAATTGCATGTCTCTAGTTCCATCTGGAGCTATCTCCCAAAATACATTTGTGTGCATCTGTGGGAACAAGGCTGAGTCTATGAGGTCAAGGTTGACTAGCTTAATGTGTTCTACCTTCCCTTTGAGGTCTCCCACGATCTTGACCTGGGGGTCATAGGGATCATCTGGTACTGCTTCTTTCATCATGGTGCATTGGATTGTTGTGGCTCTCGGCATTCGTTCTTTTGTGGCAGATGATAACCATAGCTACATCTGCGGCTTTTACAGTGGTCCCAATTGGTTCACACTGCTGGATTCGGAAATGGCTATGCTCGTTTTTGGAAACAATACATTCTCGACAGAGTTTTGAGAGCCTTCTACCTGGCTTAACTGGGAAGTTTTAGGAGTAACTGCTCATCATTATGAGCGTATAGATGCACCTAGGTGTGAGTTGTTCGACGAGACAATTTAATCAAGGTAAATCCTATTGGGAGATCTTGGCATTTACTTATTTGAGTGGAATAGGGATGTGGCCGAGTTGAGACCTTTCTGTTTGACGAGTGGGTGTCCCCATGCGAACTTTGATGGCATATTGGCATAATGCGACTTTATGTCTTAACAACATCAATCGGGGTACCAGAATAGAAATAAAAGTTGTGACTGGACTGGGTTTGCATGGCCTATAATTCAGATTGGATTGGGATTCATGGTGCCTCCAACCACAAAGGTTGTCTCTGCCATCTTTAATGACTGTCATTAATGGACTTGTCCATGCTTTAGGTCTTGTACTACCGATTCATCCGTTCTGTAGCAACCAACACTTAAAAAAAACAAATGAACTATGTGTTATGGCGTGACACTATGCACATAGACATTACTAACTAATTTTACAATATTTCAAAAACGAAAACAAAACTCAAATCTAACTATTGTACAAGCTCTATCGAATTGGAGCGATTGTCCTTATTTCTCAGTTTTGAGATAGGTAGGGCTTCAGGTGAGCCCCATTCACCCATCCCGGTTGTATCACACCATCGAGTTGCGCGAGTCTCACTACTCTTGAAGGTCGGATTTCCACAACTATGTAAGGTCCCCACCAGTGCATACGTAGTTTTCTAGGATGCTACTAGTATCGACTATCATAGAGTAACACCTTGTCCCCTTGTGTAAATACCTTGGTATTAATGTGTCGATCATGCCAAGATTTTTGTCTCACCTTTTCAACCGACTGATGGAAGTCTGCTAGAAATCTGGTTTCTTCAATTTCTTGGAGTTACGCAAGTCTCTGTGCCACTGATTCTTCATCTGTCATACGTGTAGCTTGGGCAATATACAGACTTGGAGTGATGAAATCTGTAGGCACCACTGCCTCTCTTCCATAAACTAGCTGGAACGGTGTGTATCTGTGGATTTTCTTTGTGGTTTTCCTATAGGCCCATAGTACCGCTGGAACTCTATCATCCCAATCTTCTCGTTTTGCGCAACAGACCTTTGTTAGTCCCCTTTCAAGGATCTTGTTGAAGGCTTCGACTGTTCCGTTGGCCTGTGGGTTGTATGGAATACTCTTTTGATATTGAATCATAAATTATGTTGTAAGTGTTGCAATGGTGTTGCTAATGAAATGAGCTCCCTGATCGTTGGTTAGACTCCTGGGACATCCTAAGAGGGTAATGATATTTTGAAGATAAACCGGGCAGTCGTATCTGTCGAACATTCCTGTACCGCTGCTTCTTATGCCCATCGAGTAAGGTAGTCAGTTGCGGTAATGATGTATCTAGCCTTTGAATGTTTGGTTGTGGGGTTGATTGGTTTGATGAAGTCAACTGCCCATTTCTCAAATGCCTGTAGAGATCTAACTAGTTGTAGTGGCCATTCATATCGACATGACGACTTGCCTACCCATTGAAAAACATCAGACGATCTAGCGTATGCTTTTGCATCCTTGAAAGTGTTCCCCACCAAAGTCCTGCCTGTAGAACTTTTTGTGTCGTGGCATTTCCTCCTACATGGCCTCTTGCAACTCCACTATGGCATTCCCAAAGTATATCCTGCCTTTCGTTATCTAAGACGCATCATCTAAGAATGATGTCTAGTCATAGTATATACAATTGTCCGACAATCAATTGGTAATATGCTTCTCTAACAACCATATGGCATTTCTAGGTTGCATAATATGTTTCAGGATAGGCTCATGTACTAAGAAATATTGCTATGTCCTCTAGATATTTTAGTATGGCCTCAATCTTGAACAAATCTACGTCTCGGAGCTGGTCGTCCACTGCTCCACCACTTTCTCCTGACTCTAGTCTAGATAGATGATCAAGTATGATGTTTCATCATCCCAGCTTGATGATAACTTCGAAGGAAAATTCCTGAAATAGCAGCAGCCATCTACAAATTCTCCCTTCCAGCACAGTTTTGTTAACTAGGTATTTTAATGCAAAATGGTCAGTAAAGAATTTGAAATGGTAACCTAGTAGATAATGTCTAGATTTTTGTAAAACATAAATCATTGCTAAGCCTTCCCTTTTTGTTGTTGTATAGTTGTGCTCTTCTTTTGACAGTTTCCGACTCACAAAGTAGATGGGGTGATCCATAGCTCCATCTCCAGGTTGCGTTAAGATAGCTCCTAAGGCAATTCCTGAAGCATCTACATGGATGTGAAATTCCTTATCCCATTTTTGGAATATCAGAATCGGTGTTGTAATTAGCTTCTCCTTAAGTGTCTCAAATGATTTATCACATTCGAGAGTCCATTGGAACATTTCAACCTTTTTCAGGGGGTTTTCCAGAGGTGCAGTAATGTTGGCATATCTTCGAATGAACCTGCAATAGTAGCCTATATGTCCTAGTGTGGAGCACAATTGTTTAGCACTCGTAGGTGGAGTCATATTCGTAATGACCACAAATTTAGTTGGGTCTACCAATACTCCTTTTCGGTAGACTATGTGGCCAAACAGATTTCCATGTGGTACACAAAAGATACATTTTCTAAGATTTAATGAGATTTTCAATTCTCTACATCTATCAAACATTAGCCTTAGCAGTGCTACATGTTCCTTGAGAAGGCTATATATTGTCTAATCATCCATATAGACTTCTATAAATTTGTGAAAGAACTCTCTAAAGGCCGCTATCACAATCTTGGAGAAAACTGCAGGGGTGTTCTTTAAACCAAATGGAATCACGTTGTATGCAAAAGATCCCCATTCGGCAATGAAAGTGGTCTTTATTTTTTCCTCTTCGGCTATCCTGACTTGATGGTATCCTGAAAATCCATCTATAAGTAAGTATGATTCCTTCCCTGCAACTTGTTCGAGTACTTCATCGATAAAAGGTGTTTGGAAAGGGTCCTGCACACAGGCATTGTTGAGACTCCTGTAGTCTACACAAACTCTAATATCCTCTGTGTCTTTCTTGCTTTGGATGACTATCAGGCTGACCCACTCAGCTTCTTCTATTAGAAAAATGAGACCTGCTTCTAACATCTTGTCAATCTCCTTCTTAACTTTCTCTTTTATCCTGGGGTTAAGACAGTATGGTCTATGTCTAACAGGCCTGGATCATGGTTTTAACTCAATCTTCATCTCTCCCATGACTCCCTTGATTCCCTTTAATTCTGAAAAAGTCTTTGGGAACAAATCCTCATATTCTTGTAGTAAACTTTATATTTCCTGACTGGCTTGTTCATCCCAGTAATCTCCCACCAAGGATATCTTGGGTTTCTCTTCGGTCCCTATGTTGAGTCTCTTCAATTTTAATGGGTGATTATAGGAACTATCGGTCTGGCTAGGTATGGTATTTTGGATTTCTCTGCTCCCCTCTTTCTCTTTGATGGCTAGGTTTCTCAGTTCTTCTAATTCTTCTAGGCTTTCTGAATGTTTGCCAATCTGATAGAATTCTATAGGCTTTCCAGTCGAGGTTAAGTGGCATTTTTTTTTATGTTCTTGGGTATGCTTGGGACACACTACAAAGTTTGATCTCTGATTTCTATTGGCTATAAAAATAAGTTCTTGAATCTTTTGCAGAGCTAGTTCAAGTTCAGGGTACTTACTTGTGAATGAGAAGTCCTTGAAAAATTGAGTTGACAGTGTTTGCCAATTGTTGGTTTGTCATCTGCTTTCCTCATGTACAAACCAATATTTCAGGATTGGGCCTACAGAATGGGGAAATACCTAAACCCATAAGTGAGAGGGTATCTCCACGGCCTGCCACTGTGCTATGCACTGTTCAATGTGTATTCTAGGATCTGATTCTCCGTTGAACAGTTGCACGGCATGGGGATCCGTCTGCATTCCTAATTCTAGCTACTCCTTATTCCTGAACATGTACTTGATATCTTGCTTCACCTCATCCCAAGTTCTGAGTACGGATTTGTGAGTGGCCCATCATCTAGTAGAGTTGTTCTCGAAAGTTATATCCAGTACTGAGATTTTTTTATCTTCTCTCACATTTTCTTCCATGTTTTGCAAAACATTGTCTAGGTATGAGGTGTCATCATATACTATGTGTTCTCTAGCTTCAATCCCAATCCATCTGGTCATTCTAACGGTTTTGAATATCCTTGAGAATTGTTCGTGTGAGCCTTGTTTCCAACTATCAAAAGCCAGTTCTGAATCTTCGTCTGCTAACTGTATACTTCTCCATCTTACTGATCCATCCGTAATAGGATTTATATAATCATTTCTAGTCCTAGTTGTTACAGTCTACAATTGGTCTAGGTATTCTCCTTCCATATTATTGTATGTTGGTTCTGTGTACCTAGGTCCTACATATGGATCCAAAGGTTGAACTACCTTGATTCCCTCAGCTTCAAAATTCATGGTGTCTTTCTTTAAATCGATTACTGCATAATTTTCGTAAGCCCAATCGATCCCAAGTATCACAGGGTAGGGGTCCTTATCTCCCATGATATCAATGAATTCAAAGTCAACCACTATTTTTCTCCTGCTACAACGATCTCCACATTCTCCAGTCTTCCTATGGGAAATATACAGTATTGGTTTTCCATTCTTAACTAAATTGGGGAATATGTCAATCTTGGTTTTCCTAAGGCTTCCCAGGTCTTCTTCAGAACAATGTTCACATCTGACCCTAGGTCCAACATGACTTCCTTAATTTCGAAGTCATCTAATTGGGCTACTAGTCGGAATTCTTTTCCGGTTCTTACTTTTCTTTGTTGCACTCTATGAGTACTCTTCTCAGAAAGGTTATCCCTTATCCTTGCTTTTGAGGTTTCTTCATTCCCTAAAATTAGGTACAGTGCATTGCACAAATTTTCTATTAGTTGATCATTCCTCAGAATGTGAGAGAATAACGGAAAACAGAGGTCAACTGTGTTTTGAGGTTGCTCAGACTGTCTTGGTATGACTACAAGGTTTCTGGGTGCAGGGGGTGAAGCAGGGGCTTGCGCCATCTTAGGGTAAACATTCGACTAGGGGGGGTTTCTTGTGTTTCATGACTAGGAATATTTTGGAATACTTCTATGGCATATTTAAAGAACAGGTTTTGCTTTAGGGGGTCATACCTATCTCCCGTAGGTGCTTCTTTCTGGAACTGAGGCAGAGTATCAACATCAGCTCCTATCTTTTCTCCTCCTCGAGTAATGATATTAATATTGGGCAAATGTCCCTTAGAAATACTCTTGATCTCTGAACTGATAAGGTTAGTTCCTCTTTGTCATAATCTACATTCCCACTTTGCAATTAACTCTAGACAGTCTTCAGTTATGTGTCCATTGGTTCTGCAGTGAGAGCACCATCGCCGCCTTGGATGAGGACAATATTTGGCCAAGTGACCTTGTTCATCACAGTTATAACATATTCTTGGTCCTTGTCCCCCAGTTCTTCCTCCTCTGAAGTCTCCTTCGGCTCCACCTCCTTGACCTATTCCTGGTCCCTGCGGGTTTTCATTCACCTTGAATGTTGTTCAATCTAGCATGTCTGTGAGTGCACCTAATGATCTACATTGATTGGTAGTATGCATGGTGGATACGTAGAAATCACAGTGTACTATGTTTGGTACTATCAAATACTTCTGCATGATGGGACACTACCTTGGTCCATGTTCATGGATTTGGAAAATCTTGCAATATTTTTTTGTTGGTGCTACTTGGCCTCCTGGGAAAGCATGATATGGGGTGGGGTTATGGAATGGTGAGTTCGTCGACACTTGTGCAACTCCTCCTGTAGGTCCTGTTGGGGGTACCATCAGATTCAGAGGAGATCCCAATCCCCTCATCCATGGACATTCATTCGCCAAATGACCTGCTATATAGCATCCAGTGCACCAAACTTGTGGTCATCCTGGTCTAGGTATCATCAGCTCCTGAATATTTTCTGTAAGTGTCGATATCTTCCCTTTTAGTTGTGTGAGATTTGCATCTACCAGGGGTCTGGTTTCTCTCAGGTTCCCAAGGTATCCCTCCATGGCTTCAATCTTCATTGATTGTTCCAAGGCGTCTGTCAATGTCACTATTCGTTGTTGCATTAGTGGAATTTGAGTCAAAGGCAACAACCCCTAAATGTACCATTCCCATTGATGTTCTTCATGGATTGGATGTGCCAACCTCCCTATGGAATATTTAAACTTATGGTTGTACTCCCAAGATGATTTGTCTTCCCTCTACTAGATCTCATGCAACTCAGATAGAGCCTGTTGTTCTGACTGAGGGAGTTTGACCTCTGTTATGAACCTCATTCGTACCTGGACAAGTGTGAATTCTTGACCTTGTGTCCCTGGCACTCCTAGTTCAATGATCTTCATATACCACTTGAGAGCATGACCTCTCAAGGTAGTCTGGAACTCGACCAGATTATTCGCATCCGGAGTCCCTCTGGATCTCCTGATGACTTCGCACAAGAACCAGTGCTGCTCAACGTCTTCATCTCCCTTACCCCAAAATTATGGGTATCTAGCAATCAAACCTCCCGTATGGTTGGCCATTGTTTAACTTGTTGTTCCTGTCAGTATGAATCCTAATGGTCCTACTTGCAATTTACTAGGGGATCCCAATATCCTCCATGTACTCGCACTTCCTGGTTGTGGTTGACTAATTAATTGTACTAGAACAGAATGAGAAGGTAGTATCGAACTTACTGCTTGTATAGAAGGTACTTTGGGTATGGATGGTTCAGGGTTGGTGCCACTGGCTTCGAGGCGGTTTTCTTTGATCTAGGGGGTCTTGTTAGCTTCCACTGGGACAATCTCTTCGGTCGGATTCCCAATCTCTCATGTTATCGGGGTTGAATCTTCTCTTGCTCCTCCAAGATTCATGTTTGCTTCCTCCTCTCTTACATCCACACTTTCTCCTTCTCGTCCCGCCTCCTTGGGACTTCTTTCTCTCCTTGCTTCTCTCTCATTTAATCTCTGACTAGCTAGTCATTCCTGTCTTCTCATCCTCTGTAGTTCTTCCATCTGTATTTCCTCTATCTCTCCTGATCCTCCTTCTTTCCTCAATGTTTTAGACTGTCTTGCACCTTTCTTGATCTTCTCGTGCCACCACTTCTCAACTATGGCGGCTCTCTTAAAGGCTCACCCATCTCTTGAATCCATTTCTTGTTTTTTCCCCCTCATTTGTCAAAGAACCCTTCCCCTTCCTCATGCCATGACCCTCACCCCATCTTTCCCCACCCCAAGCGAGGGTGTTTACACTGCCATATCATTTGGGAACATAATCAACATCCCCTCCTCCATCAAGAAAGCCTTAATCCACAGAGGGATTTCTCTCAACAGTCTTCCCCTTGCGTATTTCTTGAAAATTTCCTCTTCCCGCAAGAAAGACCGGTGGTTCTTAGCTGCAAATTCAATTATGTATCCTTCCAGCGTGGTGCTAACCTAGAAATCCACATCTCATGTGACTGGGCAATCAAGCCTCTGGAGTGCTGCTAAATTTTTGGTATCCCGAGGGTCGGGCTCAGTTTCCTGTGGCCCGGTCGCCTCAAAATACCCTTGCTAGTCTAATATTCACCTTAGCGATGGCAGGGGTGGCTCCAGATTAACCGGCGGCAGGCAAAGAAGCCTTCACGACCGATGGAGCTCCTGATCCTCCATGGTGGGAGAAGATCAATGACACAGTAGGGATTTCTATTAACTTTAAAGACCAACACATTCTAGAAAAATCTCCTATGAGATAAGACAAGTAGATCACTAACTAGTTGGAAGAACAGTTACACTAGCCAACACTAGAGAAACTTACCAGTGCAAGTGCAAATCGAATACAGAAGCACCCTCCAGGTATACTTTGCAAAGCATGGCCCGATGTATTCCCTAGGTACCATAGGATACCCCTGTAGTCACCTATGTAAGTCACTAAGATAAAGGCAACTAGGTTGCCAGCGCGCGAATAGTCACCATGCGGGTACAATCGATAGTCGGGTGGACCGCAATGAGAAAGGTATCAAGCCCGAAACCTATCAAGGGTATCGAAAGAAAGTGTTCCTTAATATGACTAAGGACCTCGAATGGATTCAAGACCCACAAAGCTCTGTGGCAAATGCAATCAACGGAATCCCAAGATAAGCCCTCTATATGTGTTCCCCACTATGCTTGGTCCGGCTTTGGAGGGGTTATCTCCGCTACCTTTACGCACGTGACCTCATGTTTAGCCCCTGCGTTAGAGAGGGGTCTCGGATAACTTTCACGATTACTAGACTTTCAAGCACTCCCTAGCACAGACTCTTATGTTTGTTTTTGTAGCCTTGAAGATTTTCCTCTCCAATGCTAAATCAAGGATCTAGCGTAGACTACATTGATGGACCCTACAAACACAGAGTCTAATAAATTTTAATTAAGTGTTAATTTTAGTGGTTGTCTTAAGTCAAAAGGAATGGAAGTGAAACTAGTGATGTTCTTTAAGAGACGAAAGAGAAGAGCATAAGATGAAACTCAAAAAAAACTACTCCTTCTTCACAAATAAAGATTTGCCAAATTAAAACTCTTTCACCAAACTTTTCGTAACTACTTTTCTCAGATCTTTGAAAAGAAAAAATTAAAACAAGATTTCACTCAACTACGAGCTACTTAATTTCCTATGCATTCAAGTAAATAACTTAAGAAAACTTTCTTTTTCCTTGGTAAATGAAGCAACTAACCTAAACTACTTTACCAAACAAAGAAATGAAAAAAATTTCTTTATAGTTTTATGCTTCAAAACAAGAAATTTGAAAATGAATTCTTTTATTTTCTTCTAACTAAAAAAAGGGGAAAATGATGACAATTCAAGACCAAGAAATGACCTCTGGCCCAATCACAGATCACAAGGAGTCACTAATAATACCAAACAGGCAGATCAAAGCAGACTCATAAAATTGTCTAAAAACCCTATTAAAGAAAAAACAAGAAATATTTTGATGAAAAGAAAGCTATGATGAGGTCAGACCTAGGCCACAGACTGCTATAATAGAGACCAGGGCTAGATCAAGAAAACCCCTGAGAAGTATGACTTCTGACAGGGAAGAGGATGACTACCTAGTCTTTNCACAGGCACGCTACTGACACTTCAGCAGCCTATGTATGTACGCAGGCTATCCAAAGGCAGGGCATGTATGTACATGTGCAAGCCCACTACAGGCCATGTACACCCCTGTAACTTCTCAAAAAAATGAAAACCAACATTCAAGCAAAGGTCGGAGTACTGGTATGGAAGACTAGAATCCATTAAAGACACATAAGCTTACAAAAACTCAAAAACCACTAAATAAACAGATTCAAAGCACCCAAATAAATATCCCCAAAGAACCTAGAGGCTTCCCCAGTACGGTTTCCAATTCTTCTATAGAGGGAAACCCCCTCTATGGAATACACCAGGGTTCTAAAGTGCTGGCAAAGCTAACCATCTAAAGTCTCCTACATTTTATCAACTATCCCTTCATTACCCCACAATCATACATAAAAGACAAAGTATAGGGATCCAGTAGGCATACCTTGAACTCCGCACCCGAGGTCAATCCCTTTGTGCTTGATTGTTTCCTGACTACAAGTATCCTCCCAAGGATGACCTGCATTCACCAAAAGACAAACAAGAAATTACAAGCATGCATTCTACATATAGATTAGTGGGTTAGACATCATAATCAAGAAATGTAAACAAATCACGAAGATTGAAGACATCATTTGGCGGGATGGAAAAAATACTTCTTTATATTAATCTCACAAAATTCATTTAAAACATGAGACCGATACCTCTCCTCGAACTCAGTCCTGGGCTCCTCCTCGCCATGCACCAACTGCTTCCACGTATTCTTCTCCTCTTCAGTTCTCTTAGGGAAATGGCAAGGATTTAGAAAGGAGGAAGAAGGAATTCTTGATCAAACTCACAATGTGGTTGTAAAATATTGGGGCAAAGGGGGAATATTGAAATGGGTAGAGTTTCTATTGAATAGGTTGTGAGGTGCACTCTCCAAAGCATCAAAACACACAGTAGTATCTTATGATAGGGAGTTTTCAAATCCAATTGCTACATTTTGTCCTGGGAAGCCCTTCTCACACAAGGGTCAAACCCGAGGTCGCATTGAGACTAGCAGAGTTACTCAGCCTGCTTTGTTGGTCTTGGTGTATAGATTGTGCATATTATTGGGGGTCACTTTGAGGTATACCCACAATTATGAGTGGAATCCTATCGAGTTGATTTCAGGCTAGATACCATGCCTTTGTGCATGAATCGCATTGTCAATTGTTTCTTAAGGCATCACTGTTGAAGTTGGTAAATTTAGTATCCTATATCTTTAGGGTATTTGCACAAGGTGACTGTGGAGGGGGGAGTCTTCATGGTACCTGGAATCAATATTGGCCAAACTCACTCGGGCTCATTGGAGGGTATACCCAAAATTATGTGTGGGAGATTGCACCAAGGTGTAAGTCCGTTAAGCAGGTCATCAACGTAACCTTTCCACCTGCTTATCCCAACCCCTTCTTATCTTGATTTCATGACATTGGATTTTATCACCAACTAGTGACTTCAAAATAAGAATGTTTGTTTTCTTGGTTTGATTCCTAGATTTTATTAGTGAGTGTTGTTTGTTTCCTCTAGTCGGCCATATATTTTTTCATTCTTTACTCGGCTCAAGCAACATCAGCCTTCTCCATTCATGTAGGATGCAAGGGCTACCCCTATAATATCCGTAAGGTTACCAACCTTTTCCTCCTAACTCACCAGAAGGATCTCCTGAGGGATTAGTCAACAACAAAGTAGCTTCCGAAGTTGGAAGCACACACTCTTTGAAGGGATTTCAAATTGTTTCGGACTCCTTAGAGGATTTCTAACTCCCTGTCAATCCATCGTTGAGTGTTATACGAAATTAATGTATACCCCGGGTGAACTCATCTAGAGAAATTGTTATTGTTGATAATACGGAAGTACCTACCAGACCTAACGCAGGATCTGGAGTAGATGATCCACTTTTTCATAGTGAATCATTTAGGACCCCATCTCACACTGTTGGAACTTCTGATTTTGGTTCTATCCCTTTGAAAGTACGTGATATATACGGTAACCTAGGAGTGAGTCATGACCAACCTATGGAATCACAAGTGCCTGAGATGTATGTTACCTATAAGGTACTCTTAGACCATTTTACTGGTACTACCAGTAGTGTCACCACCGTTTCACACCAATTGTTGGTCGATTTTCACTTGAACGTTCCTCTCCAAATGGCCCATTCTATGGTCCCACGAGATACCATGGTTTCTATCGTAAATGTGGTTGTTATCCAAGATCCAATTGGAACACCACTTCCATCTAGACCAAATCCATCACTTCCCCCTGGGTATAGAGCTCTGAATACTTCTGTTTTTATCTCTACCTAGGTTCCATCAAGAGGTTCTAGACTTTTTGTTCCTCCTCGGTATAATGTTGCAAGTCAAGTTGTTACTACACCTGCACAGGTACTCTCCGGAGGGCCTTATGTGCCTCCTCCACCTTTGCTAGGAGGATCTCATAATCTTGGCCCCAATGGCTCCAATCATCTTGGAGGCACCAGTCTTTCGATCACTTCTGGTTTCCATATTCCTATTGGAGGTCAACCTCAAGCTTGGGGGAAACCTCAATTTGGGGGAAAACCTCAAATTGGGGCACAACCTCAACTTGGGGGGAAACCTCAAGTTGTAGTCCATAATCCAATTTATGGAAAAAACTCACCTGTTTTACAAACACAACCTTGGAATCTTCCGCTCCAAGGAAATCTGCAACCGTCTAGGGTAAACATCCTCAATTCAATTATTTTGTACCCCCTAACCTCGACCAACAATATCCAGGTTCTTTGAATCCCACTTGGGGTCAAAACTTACAATCTCATGTTTCTTTCCAAGGGAACATCCCTAATAAACCCAACCCTATGAGTTATATGCCTCAAAATCCTCCACAACCAAATCTTTCAGGACTATCTAATTACATGCAGACTGCTTATGGTCCTACTAGTATACCTATGGGGCTTCCCCCTCAAAACTACCAGTTTCCACAAGTTAACCGACAGTTGCCTTTCTTGGCCACTTTGTATTTACCTGATCTGTCTACGATTTTGAATGATCCTATATTACATTCTCCTTATTGGTCTATCATACCAGCCAAGTTACCCTCTGACATTCCTAAATTTGATGGTTGAGAAGGAGAATATCCAAATAATCATGTTATGACTTTTCATCTGTGGTGTTCATCCAACTCCTTGATGGATGACTTCGTCAGATTATGACTTTTCCAACGAACTCTCACGGGTTCGGTATCAAAATGGTACATCGAGTTACCGCGAGGATTCTTCAATGACTTTAATACCCTAGCAATGACATTTTTGACACATTACCAGTTATCAATTCGATATGAGATAGGAACCAAAATTTTGAGTTCTTTCAAGTAATCCTCGTCCACTCATATTTATGATCACATTCATGAGTGGAGGAGAAGAAGATGTTTAATCAAAGTTCCTCTTCTTGATCAACTATTAGCTGAGTGGTTTACCAAATCACTCAGTGGACCTATCTTTTGTGATGTCTCCATGGGTGTGTTGTCACTGAAGAGTAGGTTATTATTCGTGCTCAGTATCTCGATCTCGTTTATTCACAAATGAGAACACTTTACAATTTGATCCCTGATTCTCCTCGTCCTTCCAAAAACCCTACCCCAACTCCCCCATCAGCTTCTCATGTTGTTGATGGTATGATTGGAACCTTTCATGCTGAGACTCAATCTACACACGTCAGTCACACCAATACCAAATCTAATAATTCTAATGCACAAAATACTCCTACTCCTACTCCTTACATCGGTAAGACTGTCGAAGTTAATTATGTTCAATCCGCACCTACTGGAAAGAATAAAAATAAAAATAAAGGGAAGGGTAAGAAAAAGGAGGAAAAGAATAATAATCCACAATCTGATAAATCCAAAATGCAAACGGCTGATGAGAAAGATAAATGTAAGCCTCGTTACCCCTGCCTTATTTGTGGTGATGATCATTACACGAAAGATTGTCCGAGACACATTGAGGTTACTAAGTTCCTTCAAGGGACCGGGAAACCTCCTACACCCATTGTTTTTTCACAACCTTTCCCTTCTCAGCAGCAAGTCCAACTAGTCATTCATGACCAAGATTCTCCTTCTACCTCATATTATGTCCTTATGTGTACTGGTGATTCTAAAAAGAAAGAAATTGCAGGCACAACTCGAGCCAAGGATTACCCTTCGTCAAAAGATAAAGTTGATGATACACCACCTTCATTGGTTCAACCTTCTCCCTCAACTTCACCTCCCAACGGTCCTCTTCATCTCAAACAATCGGGTCTTGATACAGTTCTTCACCCTCCTCCCAAGGGTGTTGCTCAAAATTCTTCATTCAACCCTCACACACGTGCTGCCAAAAAATACAACATTGTAGAAGATCTTGCGCAAGAACCCTCTGCGATGTCAGCTCTCGAAGTCCTTCAAATTTTCCTTGCTCAACGGAAGTAACTGTTAAAGGCCATTGGTGGAATTGACCCCATGAATACTAATTTAATAATCTTTGGCTTGGAATATCACCTTCCAAGGCCTCCTTCTCAATTAGCATTTCAGATCCAAGTTGTCGTTGAAAACAAGAATATATGTAGAACTTTTATTGACAAAGGAGCCTCAACTTGTGTTATGTCCATTACTTGTTGGAAAACCATTGGCTCTCCTACCCTCACCAAATCACACAATACACTTAAGGCCTTCAATGGTACAATATTTAAACCCTATGGTGTTCTTTCGTCATTGTCTATTACGTTGGAAGGTAAATTAGTCAATGTTGAGTTTGAGGTCTTTGATGCACCTCTTGATTACAACCTTTTACTTGGCCATAGATGGATTGAATCCATGTGTGTAGTTGTGTCTACCCTTTTCCGTGTGGTATGATTCTCACACTAAGGAAAGGTTGTTACTATTTACCAACTGGCCTTCTTTAATTCTGATTCTCATACTAGCAACACTCCTTTCATCTTGAAGACACCCCTTGGTTACAAGAATGTCTGAGTGGGTCTTTTGAAAGATTCAACTTTGATGGGTACATTTCCAATCCCACCACCCGCTATTTCCCCTCCTTTTGTTGCCTCTATTAACATGATATCCACCACTGTTCATGAAACCCCTGAGTCATACAACCCATGGGTAGTACCTAACCCTGATGACTACCTTTGTTATTGTGACAAGATGCCTTTAAGTCCGGTCGAATCTGCTTACCAAGCTATTCAATTGGCAACCCCCTCCTCCCCTTCTCTCTTTGATTCATCCCCTGATCTGTTTCACTTAATTTTTTCTACTGATGAGATGATCATGTTAGTCATGTCTACAGAAGACACTCCCTGGGACGATGGGCACCATCACTCCATCCTCTTCCTAGAATGTGATACCATAGAGAGTTACCAATGGATTTTGACTCTGTTGACTATTGTTGTTGTTTCTTTCATTCCTAAGTCAGCACACAATGTCTTGTATGAAGGGAACTTGAGAAACATTTCACCTACCATCCCTCTCAACATATCCATTAAACCAAGAGTCATGGATAATGGTCATATCAGGGCCCCGTGTTCTACTAATGAGGTCCACACCTATAAATCCCTTTTCCAATAATTATGCAACATTTTTTCCTGGAGTTACAAAGAGATGCGAGGAATTGATCCTGATATCATTGTGCACGAGATTAAGACATACTCGAATGCTAAACCCATTTGGGAACGGATTCACCCAGTGCATCCATGCAAAGCTACTGCTATCAAGCTTGAAGTTGAAAAACTTCTTAAATTTGGCTTTATTTATCCCATGGCTCTGACTGATTGGGTATCCAATCTAGTTCCAGTAAATAAGAAGCAAGGTACCATCCACTTTTGTTTAGATTATAGGGAGATCAATAAGGCTTGTCCTAAGGACAATTACCCGACCCCTTTCGTTGACCATATCGTCGACGAGTGTGTCGGTAGCGAAATCTTCTCTTTAATGTATGGCTTCTCTTACTATAATCAAATTAATATTTTACACACGAACCAACACAAGACCACTTTTATTTTCCCTTGGGCAACCTTTGCTTACCGAAAATTACCCTTTGGTCTCAAGAATGTTGGCATGAATTTCAGTGTGCTATGTAATATGCTTTCCATGATAGTAAGGACATTGTGCAACCCTATCTTGATGATATACCAGCGCATTCCATGCATTGCCAAGATCACCCGACACATTTGAGGGCCATTTTCATACGTTGTCATTATTATTGTATCTGCTTAAACCCACACAAATGTGTTTTTTTTTTGGATTTCAACTGACTTCTTGGTTTTATCGTGTCAATACATGGGATCCACATAGACCCTTTTAAGGTTGAGGCTATCCTTAATCTAACTCCCCCTTCCACACTCCTCCAGCTCCAAAGTTTGTAAGGGAAGGAAAACTTTTTACATCGTTTCATCCCCAATTACGCTGAACTGACGAAAGGATTCACCCGGCTACTCAATAAAGGTTACGAGTTCGTATGGGATGACACTGCAAACAAAGCTTTCGAAGATTTGAAACTTGCCTTAACCCATAAACCATTACTATGTCCCCTTGACTATAGCTAGGATTACTTCCTCTACTTAGCTGCTTTGGACTCTACCATTACCATGGTCTTAGTCCAAGAGGATGATTCGCATGATGACCATATGATATACTATTTGAGTTGGAGTCTCATGACTACCGAGACCAAATACCTCCATGTGGAGAAACTGGCCCTAGCAGTTGTGCAAGCTGTCCAACGTTTTTGTCATTATATCTTATTATGCAGAACCACTGTTATTTATGATTGCAACCCTATGCAACACATCCTTACCCGAAAATTGCTAGGGGGCAAGTACTCCAAATGGATAGTGATTCTCCAAGAGTTTGACTTGGAATTCGAATGTGCTAAGTCAAATAAATCCTTGGTTTTCATCGAACTGATATGTGGCCTTCCCTCCACTGAGATAGAAAATGTAGCAGAGGATTCCTTTCCTGACGAATCCCTTTTTTTGATCAGTTCTGATGACGTATGGTATGGATATATCATTATCTATCTCCAGACTCAAAATTTCCAGCCCGATCTCTCTAGTACAGATCGTCTTCGTATACGCTATCAAGCTCAACAATACATCATTCTCAGTGATACTCTTTATTGTCGCGGTATTGACTCCATTTTTCGGCGATGTCTCACTTACAATGAAGATGAGAAAGCTTTGAATGGTTGTCACTCTAGAGAATATGGCGGTCATATGTCTGGGTATTCCACTACCCAAAATATCTTACGAGCGGGTTGTTTTTGGCCTTCTTTGTTTAAGGACTGCATTACTACTCATGACATCTCATCCTGCTCCCTTAAATCTTGTAGTTTTCGTTGATCCATTTTCCAAATGGGACATTGAATTCATGACATGTAACCCTTACTCGGTCGAGGGGCATGGATACATCATTGTAGCTATGGATTATTTCACTAAATGGGTCGAGGCAATGCCTACATTTGATAACATCGGAAAAACTATACCATTGTTCATATTCAATCATATCATTGCTCAGTTTGGTATCCCTCAAGCTATCGTTACTGATCATGGTAGCCATTTTTGAAATTTTATGATGTCCAAACTTACTGAAAAGTTGGGTCTTCGTCATGAAAACTTGACCCCCTATTACCCACAGGCCAATGGCCAGGTTGAAGAAATAAACAAATTTATCATTACTATGCTTCAACAAATGATAGGAATTCATAAGACAAACTGGCACACGATTCTATTCTTAGCATTATGGGCCTATTGGACATTCATTAAGTCTACCATGAGATTTACACCTTTCAAGCTAGTTTTCTTGAAGTTATCTTGTCGATTGAATGTGAAATACCATCTCCGAAACTGGTCGTTGAACTTCTCCCCAATACCTATGCCAAAGAAGAGCATCTTTTGTATCTAATGCAATTAGACGAAACCTGTCACGATGTCACCCTAGTTATTGAAACTCAGAAGAAACGTGTTAAATCCTAATATGACAAACATGTCAAACCACGTAGTTTTTTTCTGAAGGTGATCTAGTTCTTCTTTACGAACATGATAGTGAATTTATAGGGGCCAGTAAATTCAAGGCCATGTGGAGGGGTCCTTACATTGTCAAGTGTGTGTTGGAGAAGGGAGCTTATGAGCTAGTTGATTACGATGGAATCCCTTTGAGTGAACCTAGAAATGGGCTTTACTTAAAGAAGTATTATGCTTGAGTAATTTTTGCATGAGTGCTTGTAATTTTAGTGTATCATACTCTTGTGTGCTTTTTTGTTGTTTGGTTTCGACCTTCATCTGCTTACCTTGTGTTGTGCTTGGTTTTTGGATGTCGGTGTCTTCGCTACCCTACATTGGCTTCACTGATTGTGCTAGTCACAGTACTCAGAACTTTTCATCTATTGCTTAGACAATATATGCACCTACAGATGAATCGATTAGTCTACAAGGTCTTTTCCTTGGTCATACAACTAACAATATCACGGAATATAGTGCATTCATCGAATTGCTGACCAATGATGTGTCACTTGGAATCCATCATTTTATTGTATGACTTGATTCACAGTTAGTATTCCTACAATTGAGTAATGTCTACTCCATTTGAAGTCCTACGTTATTAAGGGTATATTTACTAATTCTCCTCTTGGAATGTCACTTTGATTACATTGAATATAAACAAATTCCTAGATGTCTAAATACATTAACTAATGCTTTAGCTAATTATGTGTTAGATAGACATTTGAGAAATTTATAAAATCCAATCACACTTTGTATATACAACAAGTTGGTAGAAGTGTTACAAAAAATGTTACAAAAAAGTGTTACAAAAAGTGTTTTTGTCCTAAGACCAAAGTACAAAAAAATGTGAAGCACATGACTTCATATACCAATAGAGCATCAATGATGTTGCTCACTATAACATGTGACTACCTGTGCTAATTTATGGAGCAGTCGACCGATGGAAGTAGATACGCCCATTGTATGGCATTCAAATGCAATGAGATATCATTGATGGAGGCATCCAGGATGTTCATCGTGATCCCCTCTAGATTCTTCTCTAGAATCTCGTAGTTAGCATCCTCTACTCCCGCTACGTCATCTCTCTGAATCGGGGATGAACCTGGAGGTTGGTAAGGTCCCACATCTGCATCATCGAAAGAGAATTTGATTAGTCGTCGGATAAATAGCACATAAAAAAAAATTGTATTAAAAGTCACAAAAACATTATAAAAACAAAATGTCTTTCTTACCTATGTCCCCCCGTTGGGAACCCTCAGGAAGAACCAAATCTGGATCACCTCGGAAGTCTAAACTGACATAGGCATATTCATCTACCATAAGAATTTGGGTCCTCAACCATTCAAAGAAAACATTGTTATACTTAACGATAGGACCAGTAACATGTTGTGCCATGAGGTCAACCCACCTCTTCATTCTTGGATCCTTGGGGAAGGTATACCCCACTCTACCTATAAGCGTCAAGATGGGACCCTCTCCAAGAAGAAGGACACCAAAATCGAGCCGTATCCAAACTGTTTCAGCTCCACTCCTGCACTTGGTCAACTATTTTTTAATCCTTCTGAGAACCCCATCACACTAGTTGAAAACGCAGGGCTCCATACATTCCAGCGCATACTGGAAATAGCTCTGAAGAGCCATATGGGGAGCTGCACTCCCTACCATGTGCATGATGGTGTAGAGGATAGTCTGTATAATAAAGTCATGGACATCTCTGATAGTGACTTTGTTGCTATGCTTCTGAGTACCTGGCATACAATGTGCACTGATATAGTGGCTCATAGGCTCACCACCTCCCCTGCTACCTGTCAGCGTAAATTGGGCCCCACAGAGAGATATCCTGGTCAAGAAATATATATCATTGATATCTATCGTAATAATGTGGGCACCCACATAGAATTCTTGTTGGTTCACATCCTACATGTGAACTAAGCATTCGAGTAACCTCAGATGGGCCCTCATGCCCTGGATATTGAAAATTTTTAATAGTCCACACTGTCGGAGGGAATTTACCATTCCCGGGTCATTCCCGACAAAGTAATATTCTGCCTCATGCTCTCTGTCCTTCCATTACAAAATTCTTACCATAGAAAACCTCCAATGGAACATCAAAGAGAGATTAGCATCTTCATCTTCTCCCTGGAAACTTTTTATTGGCAAATACATCTCAAAACACTTTTTGATTTGCACACGTCACAAGCTAGGACATCTGTACAGTGTGGAGTCATCACAGGCTATCCTAAAGGCCACTTGAGACAACCTTGGGTCGTCACAGGGAATGATATAGGGTGCCTACGACGACCTCCAAGCACGGGTACCCTTGAAAAATTGACTCAAAAATCCATTTCTAACCAATGAAAAGAAAAAATTGATCCATGAAAAGTTGAAAGGGATGAAAATTACATGTTCAACTGAGATTGTTCGTCAAATGATCAACTATGCCTCCCACAATCCACAGTGGAAATTTGAGGTAAATAAGGGGTTTTGGAACAATGTTTGGGTGGAGTAACAATGGAATAGTGAAATGAATCTTTTTACCCATTTTTATTTAACTCTTTCACTTTTTCATTTTATTTTATGTTATTTTATATATTCCACCTAAACCCTAAAAGTTCTAATGACATTGCAAGTGTTTGGTTTTTTGCAGATGAAAAACCTAGGAGTGAAATATTAAACAAGGATGTGCCTTTTTGGTTTGATTTTATACATTTGTCGCATGTACATATCGTTTTAGATTTTTTCAGGAAAAACTTCGAGCTCAACTTTTGTTCTCTCTCATGCTCGTAAATCAATGAGAATGTAACTGATCTAGGTGGATATCGGGGGCCACCCACCTTTTCCAAATGGCTCAAAACAGTTTTCTGGACATTTTGGCAATTTACTATTTTTAGCAGGTTTTCACTTATGGGGCCATTTTGAGGGCCTAAATGAAGTTTTTTCGCGATCGAGGTTCTCAATGATAGCTGAAGCCTCATTGTAAAAGGGCCTTCAGAGCCTCATTGTAATCATCTTCTTGTGAATGTGAGTAGCCATCACATCTCTTCTCAGAGATAAGCTGCCACCATTCTAGCGAGTCTTTCACTCTGTATTTTTATAGTCTCTGTACATTTCTTTGATTAATAGAAATCGTGTATTACTGTATATCTGTGTTTATGGTTGC
>ML791325.1:197993-217950 GCA_009831015.1 Picea engelmannii
GAAATCGTGTATTACTGTATATCTGTGTTTATGGTTGCATCTCTGATACATTTCTGTTATATTATTGAATATCTGCAATATCTCTGTGCATTTCTTTATTATATCTCCGCTCTCATTTCGTGCCGAAAATAATCTGGATCAGTAACTAAGTATACGTTTTTCACTTTTTTCGTACTCGTAATGGTAACACGAAAAACGAAATCTGTGGAGTATCCTTTAAGCTCTTTTCACGCTCCATAAAAACTAAAATATTTTCAAGGGACCTTTTTCTTTTGACGCTTGTAAAATTATTTGAAGAAAACATTTGATGAGTGGTAGGTTATCACGTTTTCGGTCTCATCAGATTAACTTATGAAAAAGGAACTGTTGGAGTTCTCTTTAAGTGTTTTTCATACTCTCTAAACATGAAAAACCCCCGAGTTTTCTCTCTTTGGATTCGTTAAACAAACATTGAAAGACCCATATGGGACTGAACCACTCCTTCTTAGGGTTTGTTAAACATACTATGAGGGACACGTCCAAAGGATGAGCTTGCATCAACAAGCATATGTTATCCTCCTCAAGCTTGTGTAAAAATAAAGAGGTACTCGCCAGAAATGGTGGGGGAAAATTTGGGAAATAAATGTGTCTTTGTATGCATGTTAGTGGCAGTAATAGTCACTCTTGAACATGACACTCCCCTTTGTCATTGAACTCGGGTTGGGAAATCCATTTGTCTCTCATTTGACCATCCGTGTGTCTATATGTTGGGTCCTCCTTGAGTCAATGTTTCCATACCATTGTCGTGTCGTTCATATTTTCAAGATAAGTCCAGCCTTAATAATCCTCTTATTGAGTCGGCCATATGCAGTTGTAAATCTTCTACCATGTCGTCTTTCCCTATGTCAGTTCCAAATCATTTCATGCTCTGATCTGCCTCAAATTTGTTACTCATTTCATGTCATTGATGGGGGATAAATCAAGGCCCTCCTGTGATGAGTCTTTTCCTATTGAATTCAACTCATTATCCAGGAGAAAGACTTAGAAATCATTCAATACCTTAGAGCCTGCATGCCTCAATGGTAGGTTTCTTCTCTTTCAACAGTGGCTTCACATCATTGACCCCTGATTGGAAGATTCCATCGAGTGTTCAACTTCAACTCATTTATTCACATTCATTGGATTGTACTGCGGTACCTTGGGATTCATTGACATCAATGGTGATTTTCATCACACTTGTTAATGGTTTTCATTAATGACCGGTAATCAAGTGGTTTCTACCATGTTTGACTTCAACAGTTGTAATAGCATGGTTAGATTTGTACTTAGGGATGATGGAAATGAAGACCCTAGGTCATACCATTTTGATCCAGGTTGCGACGGAGTATTCATGATTTGTATTGATACATAGATCCACTTAGTATGTCTCGTGGCTATGTCTGAATTTGAGTCATTTGAGCACATAGATCCACAGTGTATTATGGGTGGCTATGATGATTTCACATTGATATGGATCCACAGTGTATATTTGGTGGCCATGACTCATTTGACATTTTGTAATCTGAGTATGGGAATTCCTACCTCAGACAATGGTATATTATTATGCTAATGCTTGACTGTTTGTAGTTTCCCAACTGATGCGCTCCTTGTTTCCGACACACACATTCTAAAAAGTATTTTGGCTGTCACAAGTTCCAGTCTCATACTTTGGGGGGAATTTTGTTAAACATTATTTTGGTCATCTCATTGATCCATTGATGACATGTGTTCATGTTCCCAAAAGGATCCTTTCTTCATGAGGAGAGTGACTGACTTTTTCTTCTCAAAGACCATATTAAGGAAGTTCATCATAGGCTGCACCATATGCAGGGTGTGACGATCCTTGACTGTCGCCCCCTGCCCTAAAGCTCAATTGTGACATCTCTGAAAGCTACCTTAAATCTAGGGTGCGACGATGTCAAAAGACTAAGAAAAGGTTAAGTTTCATGAAAGTTCTAGAAGGGGATCTTCTATAAGGTGAGGTGACGTCCGTATGGTTGGGATCTTACTTGCTTCTCTGATTTGGTGGGATCATCCTAATCTATTTAACCATCTCTCTCTCCCTTATCTAAAGAGGTATATCTCATGGAAAAGGTTAAGCACATAAGGTTGATTTGAAGGTTAATGAAGGTTGAATAGGATAATATTGTATGGAGAGTTCTGCATTAGATCATTCTAGAGAGCCTCATTTCAGTTCATCAATTCAATGTGGATATTCTTCATTCAAGATTGGAGCAAGTGCGTGTGTTGGAGAAAAGGGTCATCAGAACGGGACCTTGCGACATCAAGGCTTTGGTTGTAATCTCCACTTTCATTATTATATGATACAGTGATATGTTTCTTTCCCAAAAACTCATTTTTTTTTATTGTATGAGTCCTTGATCACATACATAGGTTCTCATTGAGTATATTATTTCTTTCACTTTGGTTTAATTGTGCTCCCTTGAAGATTCAATATCATAGGAGCACTGGAGTGGACCTAGGACGACAATGGTAAGAGGAAGCGATATTTAAATGATATGTTGCCCATCTCTTGCTAGATAGTAAACTCAATGATTAGAGCTTAGGGAAAGCATCATGTTCTATTATGTTTTGTTCTAGATATAGGTGGATCTAGGGAGATATGTTTATGTCCACATTTACCAATAAGTCCCATAACAATTGGGACATAGGTATGTCAATGTTTTTAAATATTTCATTTTTTTTTGTATTTTTGTATAGTAAAACAAAAATATTTTTGGATGATGATTAAGTACTAACTAGATACTTGTGTGACACAGACATAGGTCCGCGACAGTCAGATGGGATTCCATGACATCGTCGGAGGGACTGAGGAGATGAGGCGACGAGAGGATAAGAAGAAATAATCCTTAAAAACATGCAAGGAAACCTGTCTCATTTGACACATAGGATTCTGATGGTTCAGGTAGAGGATCTTCCAGAGGCCATGCAACAGAAAGTGGTTGGTGTGCCCAGAGCTTAGGTGTGACTCTTTCAACATCTCGTAAATGGCATAGTTTGTTATCATGACACACATCCGACACCACAGACATAGATTTCATGGATATTGTATTATCGGTTGTATATGTGTATTTGAGGGTGTTGGCCCCAATTTTGTACTATAAACACCATAATTTTTTGTAATATATATAAAACAGAGATCTTTGGCTTTACTTATATTACAATGTGTACATTGATGAGATGGTTTTCTTTGCTTTAGTTATGTGACAAATGCCAATCTAAAATGAAATTAGCATTAGCATCGAATACGGTATGTGATGATAAGTAATAAAATCAAAAATTCATTCTAAAAGATGTATCCATAGGAATCGTCAGAGTAAAGTAGGATCACGCATGCGGTAACTGTCATTCAACTGACATACTACTAACTGGGAATGTAGGCGAAGCTCTAAAGAGTGAATTCCATGTGAGATAGTATCGCGTAAAAGTTCTATAACATAGCTATATTCGGACACATTATTCGTGGATGGCCCTAGGAATACGACTCCTGAAGACACCAGTAGACCCTCGAGTGAGTAAACCACCCAAGAGGTGGAAGCCAAGTTCCTTGTATGATGACTGGCTCCATCTTTGAATCCTAAGTAGACCGAAGACTCTGTTGACATCTACCAACCAAGGGAAAACTCGATAAGCAAGTTGAAGGAAAAAAGTAAAGGGAAAAGATACATACACTAAATTACATTAGTATACAAATATTTACGCCCAATCTTGGGTCTCAAGCATAGTATATTTTCAAGTAGAGCCCATTCCTGGGATTGGCCAACATATTACCTTCATAATCTTCTAACTCATAGGATCCTTTTTCTAAGACATGTCACACGACATAGGGACCGTGCCAAATGGGTTTGAACTTGCCTGCCCCCAGTGATTCTTTGGCTTGATCATATAAAAGGACCAAGTCACCCTCAATGTGCAACCAAGGATAGATAGACTTATCATACTGGACCTTGACACATATTTTATTCTCCTCGATAGTCGTAGAGGTGTCTCGACGCTGCTCATCAAGCCTCTCTAGGTGTACAAGGCATCGCTCGAGATCGTAAGTGTCAAGAAGGAGTGCAACTGCCAACTTAAGAGAAGGGATTTTTTATTCATAGGTAATATCGACTCCACACCGTGTACTAACTAGAAAGGATAAAATCCGGTGGAATTCTTGACCGAGGTTCGATATGCCCAAAGTGTGGGATATAGCATAATGTGCGAGTCAGATTTACTCTGGACGACACTTTTATGAAAAATGGTCTTGAGAGACTTGTTGATGACCTCTACCTATCCATTTTCCTAGGGATAGTAAGGGGAAGAATGAAAATTCTTAAACCCCAGCTTAGATGCTATCTCTTCCATCATTTCATTCTGAAAGTGACTTCCATGATCAGTGACAATCTTACTCGGGATACCAAATATGGCGATAATTTGATTGAATACGAAGAAGGTGGCAGTATTCCCCTCGGAATTAACTGTAGGCATGGCCTTGACCCATTTATTAAAGTAGTCTATGACCACAATAATGTGTCGATGCCCCCTAGATGAATTTGGGTTGAAATCCACAAATTCCACTCCCCACTTGGTGAAGGGACCGACGGTAATGATTAGGTGAAGAGGGGTTGGATGCGAGAACATTTTTCGAGTGAACACTTGGCAGGGGTGACACTTATTAACTGCTTCAACACAATAATTAAATATAGAAGGCCAGAAATTTACCGGCTCGCAAAATTTTCTGGGATATCGCAAGCACGAATAGATGACCACCACAAGCCCCACTATGGAAATCATTTAGAACTGACTTGGCTTCCTTGTGAGTTAAAAAATGATGCAATATATTGTCTATTCCTTGACGATACAATGTGTCATCGATGATAGTGTAATTATTAGCTTGGTATCGTACACGTCGTCGGTCATCTCACGAAAGATGATGAGGAAACTTCAAAGTTTGAAGATAGAGAACAATGTCTCCATACCAGACGTCGGACGATGAAAAAATGAAAATGTGTTCGTCCGCAAATGAATCAACATGGATAACATCCTCATCCAATTGTTGGAATTCATATATTAACTCCAGGAAGACTAGTATGGTCGCCAATTCTGTTATGAGGAAAATCTCTCTATGGCTAGGGGAAAACCACAACAAACGAAAATGACTACATAAATAAACTCTATTCTCAAGTATGCTATATAAAAAAATATGCTAGCAAGACAAGATAAAATTCCTACCTCATCCATACATTCTATGAATTTCATCATTGAGCACTTGACCCAAAGCAATATACCTGCAACTAGTCCTCAACAACCAAGCAAAGAAAGCATATGGTGATAATATATGATGCTATCACATTCAATAGCATAATCCATTAATATACATATCAAATACGCCCATGGAATAATAATTCAAATATTTGCAAGATATCAATTGGATGGGAAAAGAGTATTTCTTTTAATATATGATCATCATAAGTGAGTAAGTTACAGACTTCTGTGTTGGTATGGTTCAAAATCGAGAAACTAAATTCCTTCCAGTTGGGCCTCCACCACTTCAATCCTCCACCAAAGGAAATATCATAGAAGAGAGACAATGAAGTTCTCAATCAATAATGGAAGAGATTGGGGGTTGAACACTATGTTCAAACTTAAAGGACAAAGGGATGCAGACTCAATGTGAAGTGAATAATTTCTCCAGAGTAACTTTGCTCTCAAAGTTGAATTCTTTCTCCTCTTTTCCATAGCTCGGAATTGGCCCATTTATAGCCTTCAATTGGAACTGAAGGGATTAGTCGAAACATTTCCATTATATGGAAGGCCAAGGATCATTGATCTCCTTTCGTGACATGGAAACCTGACACCATTTTTTTATTTTTGGGCACAAATCCTGATGTACGCAGGCTGTATTGGTGCAACTTGTGTATACGCATGTTGTATAGTAGGCAAGGTACGTATATATGGAAAAAATATATTTTTAGCTCTGGGATTTGAAAAAAGGGATGAAAATTCTACATAGGGAAATGGAAAAATGCCCTCTATGCAAGATTGCATAGGGTGAGAAAAATCTTGCTATAAAAAAGTTCAGTTGGAGTAGTTATGTCACTGGTAAGAACTAAGATCTAATTAGAACTAGATTAATAAACGAGTATTTTAGGGTTATCAATTGAGTATATCTAATGGATCTTAGAGAGAATCACATCCCATTCTAGGGTTGTATACATTTGAGTCCTGAAACCACCCATTGAAGCCATCTTGGATGATACTATGTAGTGCACTCTGTGCATTGTGTTTCTTTCTAGTATCCAGAAGGGTCGATGGTTGAGGGGTTGTTGGTAATCTTGTAGTTAGAGCCTAGGTCAACCCATAATATAAAAAAATGGTATTGTTTCTGGGAATAGTAAAAGAGCCAAACAAAAGAGCTGGAGGAGCAAATAGTACCCACTACTCCTCCAGAAGTAAGAGCGCAACGAGAGAAAGATGCAACAGAATTTGTGGAAAATATAATGCAGGCTATACAAAAGATGACAAAGTTGTTGGATCAAAGTGGCAAACTGAGGACACAAGTACAAGAAGATGGAAGCTTGCACGAGATGTAAGGGAAGGAGGATATGGTCCATGCTTCAGTGGAAGACTTGAAAAAGAGACAGAAGACAATGTCACTGCCATAAATAATTAAGACAGCTACAGAAATGAAGAGTTTGTAGTCATAAGAGAAGGTAGTGTTGGCATAAAATATTACAAGGCAGGCTCAATTGGAGCCTCTGCAGGAAAAGGTTGAACAACTGGTCATGGATATAGATGCAGAAAAATCAAGGGTGGAGAAGATAGGCTTGGAGGGGGGATAAATATTGAAACCTCCAGTCACCGCATTGATCGTAGAAGCCATGGCAAAGAAGAGAAACCAGTCTCAGGGAGAATTACAACAAGTTGTAGAAATGTATGAAGCACTGGCACAGGCAGTGAAATATGTAGGAGTGAGTGAGTGACTCAGGAGGAGTCACGATGTTAGTGTTGGGGGCCTATTGGCGCAAGCCAATTTTGGAAGAAAATCAAGGAAGTTTTGAAGAAATCAAAGAAGCGTCAAAAAGAGAGGAAAATCAACATCGAAAATAGAGGAAATGTAGCATCAGAAACAGAGAAAAACCAACGATGAGTAAAAGAAGTTAGAAAGTGGAAAAGAATCAACTTGGTGAACGGTTGGATCGTGGACTAATCGAGATTGAGTCAGTTGGAAAGTGGAAAAACCTAATCCTCTTAGGGTTATGGTTTTTGTAAGGGCTTTGTCCCATTTTGTTGTATAAGTAAAATGTATTAGAACTTTGAAACGAGTTGTCTAGGATATTAGTGGAGAGATTGATTAAGAATTTCTTAGTTTTGTTCTAATTTCTAGTTGTTAGCCCATGCATGTTCAAAGAGTAGTTCTAGTTTTGTGAACATTATCACGATCTGTGGAGATCGATTGTAATGGAGGAAGAAATGTACAGTGCGTGGAACTGCTTTTTGTAAGAAGATTAATAAAGAGCTAAAGTGACTCATCTTTGTGGACGTATCCTCGAGAGGGGGTGAACCACGATATATCTGTGTTATGTGTGAATTTTTTTAGTACTTATGGTTATATTTTCTTTAATGATTTAATGATGAACATGTTAAATGATAAAGGAAATAATACTGCGCACTAAGGAAAAAATGTAGAACATCAATAAATGAATGAATGTAATAGTTAGTTTTCATATATGAATCTTATGGTGTAGTAGATGAATAGATATCATTGAATCTATGATGTTATAATGGTTAATGAATTTTTATTGGAGTATTTGTGTCACTGGTCAAAACTAAGATCTAACTAGGACTAGATTAATAAACAAGTATTTGAAGGTTATCAGTTGAGTAGATCTAATGGCACTAAGAGAGAAGCACATCCCATCCTAGGGTTGCATACATTTGAGTCCTATAGCCACCCATTGAATCCATATCAGGTGAGACTACGCAATGCACTCTGTGCATTGTGTTTCCTTCTGGTATCTAGAAGGGCCAATGGTCGAGGGGTTGTTGGTAATCATGTAGTTAGAACTTGGGTCAGCCCATAAGAACCAACAAGTATTATGCTCATTTTGGGTTAACTAACCTTATTGGTTTTATTGAGAGTTATTCTTGAAAAGGGGTGGGTTAAAACATTTATTCCTTTGATTTATTTTATGCTTTGACATCTTTTCATTGCAATATTTTTGGATAACTGACCTTCCCCTACTCTGTTCATAAATATGCTTTTCTCTTCTTATGGATTTCTCCAAAGTTTTTGGGTTATTATATTGAATCTTTTCACTGTATAAAGAGGGTAACCCAATTAGAAGCCTTTGTATTTTGACTTTCTCATCCCTTATGAAGCCAACATACTTCAACAATTCAAAGAACCTCTTTTTGTATTCATCCATTGCCATGCTTCCCAAAACTCTTTTGTGTTCCTTTCATTGTAATGATCAAACAAATATTTCTCTTGGAAATATCCTTTGAACTTTCTCCATGAGATCCTCTTATCATCAAGGTGATTGGATTTCTTATGACGATCCCACCACATGGATGCATTTCCTTGCAAGCGGTAGGTTACAATTATAGCTTCTACCCAGGAGGGCTAATCATGCAATTGGAAATATTTATTCATTTTCAATAGCTAGGCCTCAGCCTCTTCTCCTTTCCTGTGCTCACCATTGAAATTTTGTGGCTTAATTTTCCTGAGTTCACCTTGCAATATGTCTTCCTCATGTCTTCTCCTTTTCCCCTGGACAAGAGACACAGTTGAGATGCTCCTTTTCCATGAACTTTCATGAGTTCTTCTAGTAGATTTACTTGAAGAATGATGACACCTACTCATGCTTCTTGACTACCTATCATTTCCATGATCATCCATTTTTGTTTATGATATGGATGTTGACACTTGTCTAGTACTAGCTCCATGCTTGGTACCAGAGTTCTTGTTGACTTTATTATGTAACATATTAAAACTGTGAAGTATATCTTATTGAGCCTTCATAATACTTTCATTATCATCTCTATATCGCCACACTTCTCTATGCAGACTTCTCATAGTTAGAGGCTCTTGCTTGCCTTTCCTTCCATTAGAATCTATCTCAGAATTTCTCATGTTGATATGCACACCTTTGATCTCTTCCTCATGGTTGTAGCATCCCTGAGCATCATCCATAACTCTAGTCCTCATATAATAACCAAAGTTGCTTTCTTGTACCTCTAATTCTTCAAGAAATGTGCATGTAATAATTATTGTTAGAACATGCATAACATAAAACATTTCATTAACAAGAATATAGGTTTTTATTCATCTCAATTTAGGAAGTTCACAATGCACCAATTCAAAATATGATTCCTTATATACATTTTCTTCTAAAAGAACTTTTCATCGGGTATACTCATGCCTCAATATGAGTTCTTAGCGAAAAGTTACAACATTTACATGCTGCAATTTCCACTTATTTACTTTCTGAGAAATTTTAGTACCCAATTCAAAATTCTGGGTTGATATATATCTTCTACCCCTCAATATATTTCCAATGACTCTTTGTTTTCTCAGATCCGAGATCTGAGCTAAAATTTATGGTCTGGAGAAGTTTTGAATGCTTTTTTTTCAATTTATCCATGTATGCTGCAAGTGTCTTATTTCTCTTTCTGCACATTTTTGCATACCTAGATTCCTAATTTGGCTCCATGGATATCTTCTATGGTTCATAATATTTCCATACATTGCTCCTAATCCTTAAATGAACTTCTAAGCATGGGGTTATGTCATTTGGAAGTAATATGGTGCTGAAATTTTACCCTTACTGTTCAGCTAGAACTTTCTCAAACAAGTTATGTTTTGCGCTCGAAGTAGATCATTAGATATCTCTCTCCGAGTTCTTTTATTTGACATGCAAAGAAAGAGTGTGCCTTGGTGTAATATATTATTGTGGGTTTTGATTGGATAAAAACACTGTTTAGGGCCTCAAAATTTCCTTGCAAGTTAATGACCTTCAAAAATATGAAAAAAAATTGAAAATTTTCATATAAAATTAATTGATTTACTTTTATAACAACCCTTGAAAACTGATTCATTGATCTCAAATCAGATGAGATCTGATCCATTTATCCAAGCTCCATCGACGATCGATGATTGACCAATTCCTTTGGATGTGCACAACACCTTCCAAAAACTGTCGACCCCATCGTCGGCCATCAACCCATTCTCTTGACAATTGATTCACAACACAATGCTAAGTCGATCGACCCGATCATATTTCGTCAACCATCGATGATTTTCATTAGTGAATGAAACTTCTCCCTAATTTGGTCAACGCCCAACCATCGACCATCAACTATTCCTATTGGTTGATGAAAAAAATTCTCCACTTCGGCTGACTTGACTTTCAGTCATCGGCCACTTCTTGGCTGATGTGACACTGTTGATGTGGCATGACATGTGGATGTTGATGCGTCATGAAACATCATCCCGAGGTTTCAACTTGGCTAACATGGCATGACACATGGATGCTAACGTGGAATGACATGTCATCACCTTCTTTCCTTCATCAACTATCGACCATTTTCCTTGGATGACCCAAACACCTTGTCGATTCGGCTAACGCTCGACCATCGACCCATTGACTATCAACAACTTATCTTGTTTAATCGAAACACTTTTATGAATTTTTCGACACTTGACCATCGACCATTGACCATCGACAATTTCTCTTGGTGAATAAAAACACTTCGTCGAATCCGACCGACCTGACCGTCGGTCGTCGGAAATTTCCTCTGGCTAACTCCAGTGCTTAGAAAATTTTGACTAAAATCCCTATGAATTTGGACCATTGATATCTCATTGAAAATTATCTCGGTCATTGATTTACGAAACTCTGTCCAACTATGTGTTAGCCTCTTTCTCATATACAATCATTAAGTCCAAGTATACCACCTTTGTATATTTTACATACTAGGATATAGTTGTTATCCTAAGTGTGTTTCTAGATTCCTACTTTGCCTCCTCTACCTTATCTCCTGATGAGGTGTCAATGTGAGAACAATTGAGGTGTCTTCATTATTGTATTATATATTTGTATCATCAATATGAATGCAATGTTGAGAATTATGGCTTGAGGCCTTTTTCGCCAATCTTCTTGTCCTAATATTCTTATGCTCAATTTCTTCAATTGGTATCAGAGCAGCGTTAGTTTTATGGGCCTGGTAATTTCATGGTAGATTTCCATGGGAGATGAGCTTGCAATAGTTAGACAAGTATAGTGAATCTGAAAACACAAATCTGATGGATGCATGGAAGCGTCTTGAATGCATAGTTGGAAAGGGATGAGTTTTCTATTTTTTGAATAGGCGATGGTTGAGGAGAAACACTTTGTATACAATTTTTGTTACTGCTATGAGTCTCTTCGATCTCTTCTATGCATTATGAGTTTCCTTAATTGTGGAGAGAATGAGAAAATGGATCTAAAGTTGTGATAATTACCAGTAAATATGGGTGCAACAAAACCTACTCTAGTCATTTAAATATCTGAATCAAGTTGGACGTTGGCTGAAAATCGCAGGTATTATTTGAGTATCATTTCAGTAATTTTTTGTGGAAGACTATTGTTTCAGTTCTTATTATTCGTGATATAAATTAGCCCATGGGTCACCTCTACTTATTATGAATTGATTTACCTCAGAATCCTTGTGAGAATAGCAATTGCTGAGCGATTTGGCTCTGTGATATGCTTCTACATTTCTTAATGTTTATGTAACCAGCTCTTAGAAAAATAATAAAAAAAGAAGAGATGATGAAATCGAGATGACAATGACCCCAATGCACACCAATGATCTACACATGACATTGATTTGTGCCCCAAGTTTCAGATCTGTCATCTAGATCTCAAGTGTGATGTTCTCAACTGTTGCATTTTTGTATGCATGTCATCGTAAAACACAATTAGTCTTGATCTCATGGTTCTGGTTCTGATCCATAAAAATGAAGCTACAACAATGTGGTCAAAGATTGAATGGAAGCATAGATGGAGAAATAATTATCTATCAGAGATCAGAAATTATTTGGCATTGCACCGCATTTAGATCTAGAAGTCCAATTTTTAGATCTGCTCATCCACATTTAGATCAACACACCCAGATTTCATGGATCAATTTTTCACTGTATTTCCAAGAAATGTGATCTTGAGATGCATAATGATGTGACATACATTGTTTAGATCTGTTTGCGTGCTTAACAAGAGATCAACACAATGCTATGAGGTATCTGCGATCTCCAGTGACTTCACTTTCCCTTCGTTGTTAATCCCTAGTGTTATCAGACTAATCGGTAGGTGCGGACACTAACGGATCTCCCTAGATCCACCTGGATCTAGAACAAAACAAGATAGAACATGACGCTTTCCTTAAGTTTTAAATATTGAATTTACTAACTAAAGAGGGATGGGTGACATACCATTTAAATGTCGCTTCCTCTCGCCATCTCCATCCTAGCTTCGTTCCAATGCTCATACAATGATGATCCTACAAAAGAACGCAACCAACCAAAGTGATAGCAATAGCATAAACTCAATATAAGCCTATGTATGTGATCAAGGAATCATACAATAAAACACAACAAGTTTTATAGGAAAGAATCATATTAAATGTGAAAGAGAGATTACAACCATGGCCTTGATGTCGTAAGGTCCCTTCCAACTGTCCTTTTTTCCCCACACACTTTCACTCCGAGAATTCTGAGAGCATAGATTTGATAATATTCACAATCTATCTTGACAAAGGAAAATCTCAAAGACACTCCAACCAAGCTAATAATTCCAAGCCAACCAAAGCTAACAAAGCTCAAGAACCCATTCTCCATGAGAGCTCCTCTCCTTTTATAAGTTGAAGAGGATAAGGTGAGGAGGTTAGGATGATCCCACTAAATCATGAAATCAAGTAAGATCCAAATCATTCATATGCCACCTCACCATAGAAGTTTCTCTTTCTAGAAGATTCGAGAAAACACTTGTTTTTCCCATGTGTAGGCATTCTCGCACCTTGCCTATAGTGAAACCTATGAAAATCTCGCACCCTAGCTATGGTGCAACCTGCGAGAATCATGCATTCTCGCACCCTGCCTATATAGCAACTTGTGAACTTCCTTTTTTACAGGGTTTTTACAAGGGAAAATGCAACTTCTTTTCTCAGGAAAAGTTCTCCTCCCTTCTCTCTTCAGGAACTCAGGCCACTGACCCCTTTGAAGGAAATAGATAGGTTTACATCATTAACAGTCATAGGGATGACAAAAATAATGTGTAACACCTGGAGCGTCCCTCGGTGTCTCAGTCGTTATATTGTATCAAGTTTTTTAATAGGTCTTGATCTTCAATCTACCTTGAAGAATCTTCAGTAATTATTGTCCTGTTGCATCCCCTATTTGTTGCACACCCTAAATTCCCCCAGATAGACTCTTGCAACTTCTCTGTCATCTCCAAGAGTGAAATCACCACCTTGAATCATGAAGTTGGGAATGATCCTATGGAAAATACTTCTCTTGTAATGAAGTGGCTTTCCAATTTTTCAAATTCCTTTCTTACTTATACAAAGTGCCCAGAAATTCTCTACAGTTTTTCAAAAGGTTTCCCAACAATTCGACAAGCAGGTTTCCCAACAATCTCCACATCAGTGATCTACTATCAAGGCTACACAACACATATATTCCTTCAAATTTTTTACGGTGATCGATCTATATTTTGCCAATTGATATTGCTTCCATAGCATCGAACCTTTAGTCAATTCATTTGTTGGAGTTTCATTCTTTCAGTTTGATACATTCAGTTAGTATATACAGATCCGAGAACAACAACAAATGATAACCGTGCTACTCAAGGAAACTGTCCAGGGAATCCAAGATCATTGAAGGAATCTGATTTCAACCTTTAATCTTACAAGTTTGTTCAAGGAGAGAATGAACCCATGATTTTTTCAGCCTCAGATCGATTCCCAAGGACCCACTCTCTTCATTCTCAACTGAGATGTGAAAACCACTCAGAAAGAAATCTAGCAGTGATATACAAGATAAGACCATGATGCAATATGGTTGATGAAGATGATAACTAAGTTCTTTAGTTGGAAAAGTTGTGTATGATACACAAGGAGATAATTATGACAACCCTTCTCAGGTCAATTATTCAACGCGTGGAAAGAGAGGTATTCTATTTTATTCCTCGTTATTTACTTTATATGGTGAAAGGAATAAAAAGTCCCCTTCTTTAAATTGGAGATCAAACATTTTTGTTAAAAGAAATCATATGGATTGAGGGCTTTGAAGTTGGGTGAAGTGTTTTGTGAAAAGTAGACACTTTTCTTTATTACATAAAACAAACAATATAATAATAATAAAAAGGGGGTCATTGGAGTATTGTAATTGTGCATAAGTGCTTATTATGTACAAATCAAGTGGGCATTTTGATTTGATGTTTAAAGGGAGTTCTTCAAAACCAAAGTGCTTGGTTTTTTGCTCCATATTATAGATACTATATGATACATAGATACAAGGGAGGAGTATTTGTAAAGGAGAAAAACACTCTTTTCATTGAAAAGGAGAACACATTCCAAGTTGAAAGTTTTTTCATGTATCAATTTTTTAATAAAAAAATTGTTTTTTGGTGGTGGATTTCATCCTAGACCTATCTCGAAATTGAATAAGGGGGTCTAAGGACATTGTCGTTATGTGTGATGGTGGTTTTTTTCATGGTTGATTTATGATATTTTATGTCTAGTATTGACATAATCATACATACACAAAGTTCAAGCACAATTAATACCATTCAATCACAATCAAGAACAAGTAATCAAACTTCTATAAAGAATTTTCAAGCATTCAAGTTTTTGACTACATCAACATTCAACAACATCATCAACATTTCACACCAGTAATGGACAAATCAAATTTATAAACTCAAAACATCATGAAGCATTGTTAAGCATTCAAGATCATTTATACTTGCAATAATTTATTTATAAGTGTGAAATCAACATTAAGTTGAGTTGAATTGAATTTGTAATTGGGTGCATTCTCGGTTGAACCCAACACCCTCTATTTTTTAGTCCAAATTCCACTTGTTGTGCCTATCAATCAATCATTGTAATACTTTGGGATGCATTTCCAGTTGTAACCAACATCCTCAACTTGTTGAAAATTTCAAGCGAGCAAGAAAATTTCAAGTGGGAAAGTTCAAGTGAGCGTGAAATTATAAGAAAGTGACTTCTTGGAAGAAAGAAAGAAAATTTCGAGCGAGCGAGTACAAGCGAGTGTGTTCAAATGTAGCGAAGTCATGAATTATTAGAGTTACTGAACACTCTAATAAACACCACTGAAGAAAACACAGTGATATTGAACAAAACAACTCTCCAATCAGTGCTAACTTGTTTGCAAGTGATGCAAGATAAAGTTAGACTTCTTCAAGAACAATCCCATCTATTGAATGATGAGTTGATAGAACTCAAAAGTCAACAGCCAGTGAAGTTTTATGAACTAGTTCTTGTTCAGAACAACCCTCTCTATGATGATGATGATGATGATGATTTTGATCAACAATCAGTGAAGGAACAAATCAACAAGCCGAATTCAGAAGAAAATTCCAATGAATATGAATCGCAAGCAAAAGATGCCAAATCACAAAGTGATACAAAAAGTATAAGTGAAAGTAAATGTGAAGCATGTCATCAAGTACAACATGATATTTCCAAGCCCATCATCAAACCTTGGGAAGAATTACAATTCAATAGGAATCGACATGGCTTAGGATATGAAAATCAAAATAGTTTTCATATTCCAAATTACTCCAAACCAATTTTGTTTGTGAGCGCTAGATTTCTTCAAGAAAATTCAACTTCAAATGTTGATGATCAGGATGTTAAATGCCAACATTGTAATTGAGTTGGTCACATGGAGAATCATTGTTTTGATATCCATCCTTGCCAGCATTATGGCAAGAATAACCATTCTTCAGACAGATGTTCAACACTGAAGAAACTTGCAAGATTGAAGATTCACTATGAGTGGATTGATCCTTGGAAGTGGTCATCAACGGCCAAGAGATTATATAAGTCTTACCGAAGAATTCAATCTCGAGTAAAGATCAATCTTGTATCACATAACATTTTTGTACCTCACATAAGTGGTCCCCTTATGGCATAGATTTCAAGCATGGCCCTCACGGGATGAGATAACATGTGGTTTTTTCCGCATGCCCACTTTGTGTTGTACTCAAATGGAACAAGTATGGTACTCTCTTGAGCATAGAAGGGGTGAGTACAATGATGAAACTCTCATGCACCTTAAGGGGGGGAGTTCAAAATTCCAATGATGATGGTTCATGAAACCACTTGTCGTATCTCCTTTCAACTGACAAAGGGGGCAATTGATGATGGAATTGAATATGGTTGTCAGACAGAAAGTTTTGACAACAACAAACATCAAATATGCCATATGGGCATGAATTTTGCCAAATGGGCAATTGCGGTCTGTAGATGACAGACTTTGGCAAAATTATGGTTCAATAAGTTTGAGTTGAATCATACATAATTGGGATGTTGTTGAACACCTAAAAGTGTCAAAATTGGTTAGTGGTCATCCAAAAACCATCAGATACATGGTATCAATTGGTCAGTGGTTATCCAAAACCACAGATTCAGAGAGCACTTCAGTTATACACCGATAGTAGAATGGTGATACTACATGTTCACCAATTAGCAGAAGACATCATATTCTTCTAGCTCAAATACTTGGAAAAATGATCGAATTGTCAAGCAATTAGGGAATGTTCAGATATTGCAGATATTCGCTTGCATATCTTAGCTCTCTTCCCGTTCATTTCAGATGAACAAAATCAACATCCAGATTGGCATTTTTTTAGGAAGTTCTTCATTGTGGCTCATCTTAGGAGTTTCAGCATGAAGACATGGAGATATACCAACTTGTTCACCTGCTTTGTTGGTATTGTTGTTTGGAATTATGATTGAGGGGGGGAATGTTAGCCTCTTTCTCATATACAATCATTAAGTCCAAGTATACCACCTTTGTATATTTTACATACTAGGATATAGTTGTTATCCTAAGTGTGTTTCTAGATTCCTACTTTGCCTCCTCTACCTTATCTTCTGATGAGGTTTCAATTTGAGAACAATTGAGGTGGTTTCATTATTGTATTATATACTTTTATCATTAAGATGAATACAATGTTGAGAATTATGGCTTGAGGCCTTTTCCACCAATCTTCTTGTCCTAATATTCTTATGCTCAATTTCTTCACTCTACAGATGCCTGACCATCGAACCATCAATCATCGAAGATGTCTTTTGGATGAAACAAACTCTTTTCCAATATGGATGACCTGACCATCGGTCGTCGGTGATTTCTTTTAGAAAATTTACAATACTTAGAATTTTTTTACTAAATCCCCGAGGAATTTGGACCGTCGCTCTTCAAGCCATGATGATCTTGACCATCAATTGGCTCCAACTCCCAAATGACCGAAACTAATCTAGACCGTCGATATTCTTCATTTTCCCAACCGCTGAGAATGAATATTGGTCATGGATTTGCTCAACCTTTAAATGTCCAAAACCTTATAAATTTTTTAATTAATCACGATAAATCTCGACCATTGATTGCAAGATCTAGCATGATCTTGTTTGTCGATTCTCTGAACTCTTTGTAATTCTACAACATCCATTTAAACATGAAATATGACCATTCCAAGTCGAATTCAACTCTACATACTACAAATTCACACCCCATATCATCTCTTTGACTACCCTGAGTAATTTAAAACTCAAAATTTTCCCACAAAATTGGGGATTTCACTTTCATTGCTATGTTTTCCGCCAATTTCACGCAGACCAAAATCTGCAATACCTAATTTCACTAATTCACTCTGGTTCTTGGCCTATATGGGTTTAGTGTTTGAACCAAATGATTTGATACCATAATGTAACATCCCCCAGCCAAGTTGAGGAACATTATGGTGCAAAATACTCAAAAAATATTTTTTTGTCAACTAAATTAAATGGATGTAGCTTATCATCTATGAATTACATACAAATTTAACTATTGTCTGCTTTCGTTATTCAAATGTATCTATCGCATGTAAAAATGACAAGAATATAGTTTAACAATTAAGCACATCTACATATAAATTATTCTCAAATACACAGAGTTCATGCACATCAATTTAACTCATAAATACAACCCATAAGCAGATAAACCACTGATCTTTCAAAATAGTTATGCAACCAATTGCTTAGCATAGACGTTCCACCCAACCATAGATGTGTTGTTTCAAATATCAATAGAATGTCACCCCCGAGTTGGGATATCAATCCACAAAAGAGGATGGCCTCTCACTATCTACTCATAGTTAAGAAAACCCACAACCCACTAATATTATCCTACAACTATCCCAATTTTCCACCATCTCTCTTCCTCTCGGCCTGCCCAACCCAAGGTATGTACCCCTTCATTGATATCATTCCCTCAGGAATCCCATTTGTTTATCAGGGTCTCTATGGTACAATTAACCATGAATCTCTTAGTTGAGAAACTCGAAGGAACTCACTACTAGGAAAACTACTAGCATTTGATCAACAACAAACACTTGTTGTTACAATGAAACTCACATAGGAGTTCACTCTTCAAGTATGAAAACATGGTTCTTCGCTATCAACTCCAAAGGTACACTCCAACATGCTTTATAATTCTCCCTCCATGGATTCTCCACCTCCAATCTCTCTTTCTTTCTCTTTACTTGTTGTTCATGCAAAAACATTGATTGTCTAAACATTTTCTAACATCCCATACACTTTTCCTCTCCTTTGGTTCGCTTGCTTGACTCACACACTTCCCCGAGATGATCGTACTCAACCCCCATGCTCCAAATAACTATGGGATGTGACTTCTCACACCCACCCTCTTACATACATTCAATGATTGGCTTTGGGGACACTCGATAAAAAAATAGAGTTTAATACATACTCATAATAAAATTCAACCCCCATCTATGTCCATGTCCCCTTAGTAGTTGGCATCACATTTTATTATTATTTCAGAAATACAATTCGCTTACACATCACTTTGGTCGTAGCTACACATATATATACATAAGCATTAATTAAATTGGGGATTATATCCGGGACATTAAATTACTTGTTTGGGTATATTGTGAGTCCATTTCAATTGTTTTTTATTTCAAATAAAAATTTGTTTTTTTTGTTTGTAATGGTCGTTATTAATATAAAACAAACGTGTTTAAACATTAAATTCCAATTTTTTTATTAAATCGATTTAAATGTGAGAATTTTTAAGACATATATGTGAAAATATTTTCAAAATAAAAATCTAAATTTGAAATAATGACAAATTAAATTTTGAAATAATGACAAATTAAATTTAGTAACTTAATTATGAAAATATAGTTGAGATTGAGTATATTTAGTATGATACTTACTATGAATTGTATTGCAAAAAACATATGAGTATTAAAAAAAAAATGTACAAAATATATGATTATTAAAAAAAAATGTGCATCTTTTAATTTTTTATGGGATGATATTTTCTTAAAAAAAAAAAAAAATTTATAAATATTTAAATATTTATTTTAAATGTCATTTAAATTAGAATAATAATATTTTAAAGGAAATTAATCATTATTAAAAAAATTACTATTACTTTGTTCTACCACCAATATAACCTAATATATGGGGAAGATGTTCATGTCACGTAACACATTAAAATAATAATAAAAAATAAAAAATTAATAATAAAAAAACAAAATAATATAGACTAGTGTGCAAAGGGGAGCAATGCCCACCCTTCACAAATATAAATTATCCAGAATCATATATATATATATATATATATATATATATATATATA
>ML791325.1:238311-252371 GCA_009831015.1 Picea engelmannii
CATCCGAATGGTTTGGATCTTACTCACTTTCATGATTTAGTGGGATCATCCTAACCTCCTCACCTTATCCTCTTCAACTTATAAAAGGAGAGGAGCTCTCATGGAGAAGGTTAGCTTGTAGCTTTGGAGCTTTTGGGATTGGCTAAGTTGGATTTGGCTTGGAATTATTAGCTTGGTTAGAGTGGCTTTGAGATTTGATTTGTCAAGATAGATTGTGAATACTATCAAATCTGTTCTCTCAGAATCCTTGGAGCAAGAAGTGTGTGGGTAACAAAGGACGGTTGGAAGGGACCTTACAACATCAAGGCCATGGTTGTAATCTCTCTTTCACATTTAATATGATTCTTTCCTATAAAGTTGGTTGTGTTTTATTGTATGATTCCTTGATCACATACATAGGTTTATATTGAGTTTATGCTATTACTATCACTTTGGTTGGTTGTGTTCTTTTGCAGGATCATCATTGTATGAGTGTTGAAACGGAGCTAGGATGGCGATGGTGAGAGGAAGTGGCGTTTAAATGGTATGTCACCTATCCCTCTTTAGTTAGTAAATTCAATATCTAAAACTTAAGGAAAGCGTCATGCTCTGGTGTGTTTTGTTCTAGATCCAGGTGGATCTAGGGAGAACAGTTAGTGCCCACACCTACTGATTTGTCCAATAACACCATTAGATTCCCCTTTTCACCCTAATCATCATGATACCCTTCACCCATAACCCCTTTTTTGTGTGGTCCCACCCGTCCCTTTTCATTTTACCCCTTCATCATGGATAACACCCATAGCCAAGACTTGGAAGCCCGCTTCAATTCCTTGTCATCTTCTTTCACAGAGACCCAACAAGAAGTGCGGCAGCTTAGCTCCAATATTTCCACCATCAATAAAAACATGCATTCCTCCATAGAAGCAAAAATGGAAACCATCAAATAGGACCTCTCTACCCAGCTTGCATCCTTCACTGGCATGATCTGTGTCAAGCTAAATATCCTTGCAGACCTTACCTACTCTGACCCCCCTTTGCACCCCGAAGGTGAAACTTCCTCTAATTCCTAGACTTTTCAGCCCCATCACTTTCAACGTGACCTATGCCTTCCACCAGTGGATGTGAAAAAAATTGATGGCTCAAACCCCACTGGTTGGGTAAATCAAATGGAACATTATTTCTCTTTGTAAAACATTACCGATGAGTTGGCAAAACTATGGTATGGTCTTCTCCATCTAGATCAAGAACGTTGGCAATGGAGAAAAAAATCTCGCCAAGGGTATGTGGCGTGGGCACAATTTGTTGCAGATCTTTATGAACGCTTTGAAACTGACACCAACAATTTAGGTTGTTTAACAAAGTTGAAACAATCTGGCATAGTTGAAGACTTTATATTTTCTTTTGAGCGATTGGCTTTCTAAACAGAGGGCATGTATGATCATTTTTTTCAAAAATGCTTTATCAGTCGCCTCAAGGATGAGATTTGTGCCCATGTCCTCATGGCTCACCTTAAAAGTTGGGTGGAATCTACTAAAAGAGATAAGGAATCACAACAAGTTGTCTCTTATCAAACCAAAAAACCCTCCTTCCTTCCTCACCCTAAACTAGTCACTCCCGCTCCTCCTTCCACTCCACTAAAGATCCAAAAATTGATCTAGGAAGAAATGGTTGAACGCCAAATCAAGGGCCTCTTTTATAATTGTGATGACACATATTTTCCTGGGAAAAAGTGTAAGGAACAAAATATTTTTATGGAAATATTTGAGGATGTTTCTGAAGAAGATGTCGAGGCTCCCCCTGTGGTCGAGTCACCTGAACCCATTTACATGACTTAACCTTCTGACCCTCTAGAAGTTGAACTGGTCATTTCCATGAATTCTCTCAATGGCTTCACTAATCCCCAAACCCTCAATCTAATTGGTTACATTAAGAATTTAAAGTTCATCATCCTAGTTGATAATGGAAGCACCCATAATTTTATTCATCACCGCATTGCCCAAGAAAATAATTGCTAAATCTGAGCAGTCAACAAATTTCAAATCATGATTTCCAATGGTGGGTCTGTTGGCACAGGGGTAGACCCAGGTTTTAGCTTCAAGAGTGCACCAACAAGCCCTAACTAGTAGCCCTTTCAGCTACACCTACGAAGAAGATGCAATCTCACCCGAAGCAGCTATGGGAGGGTTGTAGGAAAGAGATGTCTACAACCAAGGGAATTATCAAGTGGATCTAATACTAGAATAGTACACCATGCATATATTACTTATCAACTTAGATATACTTCGCACAAATATAGATCTGATCTAACACAACAATGCAATAACAGTATATCAATGACAAGAACAGAGAATCAATCACACGTAACAAAAAATATACGTGGTTCACCCTCTCTCTAGGGCTACGTCCATAGAACTGTGATTTATAATATATTAAGATGAAGCATACAATTTTTATCTGCGCTCTTAGCCAATAGATCTTCTCTCTTCTTCTCTCAATCTCTCCCCTCCCTATGCACCCAACTACAGGGTTGATCTTTGCACCCAGCTGAAGATCTTACAATACCATAAGGCTCTCATACTCAAGTCTTCTCTCTCTCACAACAACAATTAATCATGTCCATACGACTAGATCTCACCAACTCAAACCAACCCTCCTCCCTAATATAGGTTCTTATTTATACATTACAATCACTCATTGACATCCTTAGGTCAAAACCTAGGTGTCAAAACCCTAGATACCAAAACCCCAGGTGTCTAAAACCCTAGGTCAACTTGACCCGCATTTTCAGGGCTTCTCCAGCCTGTCTTTCTTTCCTTCTTGTGTGGTGCTCCAAAGCATCTAATGGTGGATTTTTCAGCTTTTTGATTTGTCCATGACCCTTCTTTCTTGCTTACCTATCATCCTCGATTACCTTGTCGAACGACTTTCTTTCTCGGACTTCGCACCGTCTTTTCTACTATTTTTCTCATTTCGACCCAGTAACATTCACTGTGTCTTCAGCTGGTTGTCATAGTACAACTCCAGCCGAATCCCATTCACTAATCCTTCCTTCCATTCTCCGTTCAAATTTTTCAATTGTGCAGCTCCTCCTTCTATAACATAGGCGATATCATATGGCCCAAGCCAATGTGTTCTAAACTTCCCAGGATGCTTCGTGAACTTATTGTCATATACCAGTACTAGATCACCTTGCTTCAATGTCTTCCTCTTGATGTGCTTGTCATGATAGGCCTTCTCTCTTTCTTTCTGTACCTGCTAGTGGAATCATGCAATAAATCTGTCTTCTTCGAGTTCGACCAACTACGCAAGCCTCTTTTGAACAACGCTAGTGTCGTCCATATCTGTAAAGGAAACAATTCTTAACCTTGGCACTAGTTATTCCATTGGGACAATGACTTTGATACCATACACCAACTTGAAGGGGGTCTGCATTGTTAATTTCTTGCAAGTGGTTCTATAAGACCAAAGTATTGTTGGTACTCTTAAATCCCAGTCATCCCTATTGACACTACAGATTTTCATCAGCGCAGTCTCCAAGATCTTTTTGAATGCTTCCATTGTCCCATTTTCTTGTGGATGATAAGGCGTTCTCTTATGATGGTGGACTTCAAATTCCTCAGTCAGGGATTCAACTATTTTATTTATGAAATGGGTTCCTTGATCACTCATAAGGATCTTTGGGCATCCAAACCTGGTTATGATGTTCTCAAATATGAAGCATGCAACTTTAGTTGCACTACAGTCCTTAACTTCTCTAGCTTTGGCCCATCTAGTCAAGTATTATGTCGCAGTGATGATGTACCTTGCTCCTATGCGCTTTCCTGGTGGGTTTATGGGTCCCACGAAGTCAATGGCCCATTTCCCAAATGCTTGTAGGGTTAGTTGTGGTGCTAATGACATTCCATCTCTTTTAGACGGTTTTCCAACTCTTTGGCATACATCACAAGCCTTGTAATAGTCTTTAGCATCTTTGTGTAAGGTAGGCCACCAAAGGCCAAATCTCAGAACCTTCCATGCAGTTTCTTTCCCTATGTAATGTCCTCATGTGATGCTCTCATGATCTTATGCAAGGATCAATGGTCGTTCTGCCTCCATAACACATCTTCTTAGTATCTCATCAGGTCCCATCTTGTATAGTTGTCCAGCTATAAGTGAAAATTCTACAACGTGCACTACTAGATGTTTCTTCTGAGGGATTGTATACTCACTAGGTGCCATTCCTGTTGACAGGAACTGGACTATTTCTGCAAAGTTGTCATCAATCTTTCTAATTGTTAGCAATTGTGCATCCAATAATGCATCCTCCAAACTGGTCAGCTCTTCGCCATGTTCTGACCTTGACAAGTGGTCAGGACCCTTTTTCATTCTTCCTGGCTTGACTATGATCTCAAAATCATATTCTCGAAGGAGTAGAATCCATCTGCAGATTCTTCCCCACAAAACTAGTTTGTTGACTAGGTATTTGAGTGTGGAGTGATCAGTAAACATTTTAAAGTTCCCTCTCAACAATAAGTGGCGAAATTTATGCAGCGCATACACCATGGCTAACCCTTCTCGCTCAGTAGTGGTGTAGTTGACCTCTGTTGTTGATAGATTCCTACTAGAAAAAGATAACGGGTGGTCGATGTCTCTTGTTCCCGGTTGTGCTAACACAACTCCCAATGCAATAGAAGACACATCAACATGTACATGAAACTCCTAGGTCCAATCTAGGAAAACCAGAATGGGTACAATGACCATCTTTTGTTTCAGTGTGTCGAAGCTCTCCTAGCATTCTTTTGTCCAATTGAACTGACAATCTTTCTTCAAAAGCTTCTCCATGGGTGTTGTAATCTGGGCATATCCCTTAATGAACTTCCTATAATATCTTGTGTGTCCCAGTGCAGTGCTTAGCTATTTAACTGAAGTATGAGGGGGTATATCAACGATAATGGAAATTTTAGATGGATCAACCTGCAATCCCTGCTTGCATACAATATGGCCTAACAACACTCCAAATGGTGAGAAGAAGATACACTTCTTCAGGTTCAAGAAAATTTGACACTGCCTACATTTGTCCAACATTAGCCTTAGACATTCAATATGATTCTTTAATAAACTAAAGACAGTCCAATCATCAAAATATGCTTCTAGAAATTTATGCAGAAACTCCTTGAATGCTTCATCCACCACCCTTGAAAATATGGTTGGGGCATTCTTCAATCCAAATGGTATCACTGTATATTGATAGGACCCCCATTCTGTTGCAAAGGAGGTCTTATAGAGATCTTCCTTGGTAATCTGGATCTGATAGTATCCTGAAAATCTATCTATAAAAGAATATACTTCCTAGCCTCCCACATTATCTAACACTTCGTCAATGAATGGCATAAGGAAGGGGTCATGCAAACAGGCATCATTCATCTTCATGATATCTACACAGATCCTAATCTCTCCCATCTTTTTGTCATGTACCACCATAGGGTTGATCCACTCCAATTCTTCAACAGGTTCTATAATCCATGCTTCCATCATTCTGTCGAGTTCAATATTCACTTTCTCCTTATATTTAGGGTTTAATTTGTAGGGTATCTGTTTGACTAGTTTTGCATCTGGTTTCAAAGGGTTCCTCATCTCTCCCATAGGCCCTTTGATTCCCTTCATATCAATGAACTTGGTTGGAAACAAGTCCTGATACTCATGCAATAGTTTTGTGATCTTGTCAATGGTAGAAGCATCCCAATAATCTCCAACATTTGCAAGATTCGGTGTCTGCTCTATTCCAATATTGACCTTATTAATCTTGATTGGATTACCAAGGAATGGTATCTCAACTCCTGGTCCTTCAACATCTCTCTGGCCTTCCATTTCTACGATGTTCACCTTCCTCAGATCATCGTCTTCATCAACATTGATGTTGTAACAACCTTGTAGTTTATGGAGAGGCACAATCCATTCGTCCTCCTCTTGTTCCAAAGGAAGGCTAGATGCCTCCTCGAATATTTTATGTCTCACAATATGTAATGCTTGATATACTGAAGGATATTTACTTTCAAATAAGAAGGTGGTTATAAAATTCTGAGTCATACCTTTCCAATCTGTAGTGATGAGGCACGACTCTGCTTGAAGGTACTAGTTGATAGGTTTCGTGTCCAGTGTGTTAATGAATTTGTGTAACCACTGCTCTTGAGGGATGTCACTCCAGGCTTCCTCACAGCTTTTCACATGGTCCTTTGGGCAGCTTCAACCTATGTACTGAACTTCACAGCCTTCTACTTGTGTTGCGAACTGCGTTGTCATCAAGGTATGACATTGTATCTAGTCTGTAATATTTCTTTTGTGTGTCCCCCACCATCTTTTTGGGGTTACTTTCAGGGCCTCATCCATTGCCAACAATATTTGTTACATTGGTACACTTTCTTCAAAGTCCGACAAGAAGGTTTCTAAAGGATTCAGACCATCAAAGTTGGGTAAGTTACTTATTGTTCTGTCAATCCAGCGAACTTCTCTGGTTAATCTAGCACATCTTCTTGTAGATAGCTCATACATTTTATTATGCCAGTTATCTAGTGCTTCTTCTAAGTCTGATGAACATGTGTTGTCACTTCTCCAGCTTAGGTTTCCATCAGCCATAGGATTAATGTAATCATGTTGTCTGGTTGTTAGTTTGTATATGTTTTCTAGTTCATATGCACGATCTTCCTCTCTTATGGGTTATGTGTATCGTTGTCCTTTATCTGGATCTAAAGGCGCAATGAACCTAAGGCCATGCATTTCAAATGTCATTAGTCTTTTCTTTAAATTAACCACAGTGGAATTATTGAAATCCCAATCAATTCCTAACAGCGCAGGGTAAGGGCAGTTGTCATCAACTATCTCAATTACCTCAAAATCTACAAATGTTCTTACTTCGTCGATGTCCACAGGGACATGTTCCAGTCTGCCAAAGGGGTTTACAACCTTTTTATTAGCCATCTTGATCTTGATAGGGGAATATATCATCTTATGTTTTCCCATCAGTGCCCAAGTTTGCTTCGTCATGACATTGACCTCCAACCCTAAGTCGAGGACCACATAGTCTATATCATACTCTCCTATTTGAGAATTCAAGTGTAATTCCTTATTTGTCCTTCTCTTTTTAGCAATTTGTTGTACTTCCATATTCAGTAAGGGATCAGTATTTCCTAGCTCATACTGTCTGATTAAATTATGTAACTCTTGTACAACACTTTCATCCTGAATCAACTTAATGCAAGTATATAAAAATTCCATGAGCTTGCTTACCTCTTTTCCTTATCTTGGTGAAGTAGACTGATCTAATGCTCGAGGCATTCCATATTCTCTTACTTCTGGTCATGTCCTTGATGAAGAACCTTTATCTTCTTTGAACTCTTTTATTGCCTCCTCGAATATTTGTCTTTCTTTCTTTGCATCAAAAGTTTGGGTCTTCTCTACATCTTTCCTGATTCCTGAGTCCTCTGCAGTCTTCCCTTGGGTCAGTCTATCTTCTCCTGTAGCAAAGCCTCCTCTAGTTATGAAAGTGACTCTAGGGTATTATCCATGAGGTTAATATTTGATCAATTGCATCTAGGGGTTCTGCTGAGGTCCTTGTTTCTCTTGAATTTTAGAAAACAATGTTGGACATTCCTCGATAACGAGCTCGAAAGAGTTGCAATAGCTTAAACTGGTACAAGGGTTCTGAAATTCCCTTTCCAAGTGTCTTGGTTTTTCACAGTTATAACAAATGACCTTTCCTCAGCCTCGACCCATACCTCCTCCTCCTCGTCGTCCTATGAATCCACTGTGAGGATTGAAGTTTCCTCTCCCAGGGGAGTTGTACTGCGTAGTGTTTCCTTCTTGTTGTACTTCACCTTGAATTTTGTATATATCTCTTGACCTTTCATGCATCAGAACATAAGACCTACAATCCCTATCATCATGTTCCATGGACTTACAGAATGTGAAATACAAATTTGTGGGTGTCTGAACATATTTTTCCATGTAATAACACTCACCAGGGCGATGTTTATTTCGGCATACTTCACACCAGGGTAAAGTGACTTGCTTCAAAGGGCTCGGAGCTCCTGAGACCAAGTATTCATGAAATAAGGGGCAGTTCTCCTTTTCATGGCCTTCTGATTTTCATATGACACACCAGATGTCTTATCTTTTATCTTTTCCCTTGTCTTTCTTCATATCTTCGACCTGCAGAGACAAACTAGTTAGCTGACTCAAGATCTGACTCATACCTGAGATTGATTCTCCCATAGGGGATGATTCTAAATTAATGGAGATCTCCAACGCCTCAACCTGTGAAGCAATCTTATGTTGCATCAGAGGAACTCTAATGTGTAGTAATAGAGCAACAATGAACCACTCTTTGTTTTTCTCATCTAGGATCTGAAAAGTCAATCGACTTGTTAAGGTCTTGAATCTTTGGTTGAATTCCCAGAAAGGTTCGGCTATATTCTACTTGATATCTTTCAGTTATGTAATACATTGTGACTCTGACTTGGGTTTCTTGAACTCTACAATCAACGCATTCTTGATCTTGTTCAACGACTTAGGCTGTGCAAGTCCTTGGATAAGCTTCATGTACCAAATTAGTGTGTGATCTCAAAGGGTAGTACTAAATTGGGTTCTTTTAATAGCTTCGTCAGTGACATTTTTAATATTCCATACAGCTTCACACAAAAACTAGTGTTGATCAGGATCTTCAGATCCATCTCCCCTAAATATAGGGAGTCTCATCTCATCTTCCATAGATCTTCCTAGGTTTCCTATCTGAGTGTGTGGTGGAATACTAGTAATAGTACTCTGAATGGTCTGGTAACTCTGATTACTCTAATTTCTTAATGTTTCTAAACCAACGAGAGTATTAATAGTACTTACTTCAATAGTCTACACAGTTCCTGAGGTTTCTGGCTTGTCCCAATGAGGTTCTTCAACTTCCTCTTCCTCTGGCCTAGCAAGTTCTGAATGTTCTTTGTCTATCAGATCTGCCTCTTCTCCACTGTAGAAAACATTGTATCCATAGTTCTGCTTGAACAGGTTCGCAAGATGAACTTCTCTGAACACTCTCCCACTATGCGTATGTCTAGCCTCTGTGTCACTATCGTTGTCTGAATTCCTGAACATTAGCCTTTTTAAGTCTGATCGATCTACTATATCTTCAAGATGTTCTTCTCATGCAATAGCATATTGATTCTCAACTTCAGAAAATGTAAAAAATTTCCTCTGGGTCCCTTGAAGAAATATCTCTCATCTTGGCTATATGACTGTACTCTATCAACAACAAACTCGATGATGTACCCTCCAATGGTGCTATCAAACTAGTGATATACTACTCTTGACACAACGTTTTCAACTCTCTTGACCTTCTTGATCAATGCCGACGTCCAAACTACATGAGGCCTAGATCTGACCTCAAACTGGGTATCTTACAACCTGGCTAACCACTCATATAGCTCCTGATGGATTCCTCCAAAGAATATCTCATGTATATTAGTAAAAATATGTCCCTCCAACCAATCCTCTGTACCAATATTAGGGTTCGTGTTATGGGCTTCAACGAAGTCCTTTACCTGATCCTCTATCCACTTTTGAATCTATGTCTTTGATGGAAACCACCTTGAAATTCCCTCAAGAAGATTCAAGTGTCTGCAACAGAGCCATTTGTTGGCACAAGGGAAGACCTAGGGTTCAAATCCAAGAGCGCACCAACAATCCCTAACTACTGTCCCTTTCATCTACACCTGCGAAGAAAAAGTAATCTCACCTGAAGCAACCATGGGGGCGTTGCAGGATAGAGATTTCTACAACCAAGGGAATTATCAAGTGGATCTAATACTAGAATAGTACAACATGCATATATTACTTATCAACTTATATCTACTTCACACAACTATAGATCTGATCTAACACAACAATGCAATAATAGTATATCAATGACAAGAACAAAGTATCAATCACACGTAACACAAAATATACGTGTTTCACCCTCTCTCTAGGGATACATCCACATAATTGTGCTTTATAATATATTAAGATGAATCATATAGTTCTGATCTTTGCTCATAGTCAACAGATATTCTCTCTTCTTCTCTCAATCTCTCCCCTCCCTGCACACCCAGCTGCAGGGTTGATCTTCTCACCCAGCTGAAGATCTTAGAATACCAGAAGGCTCTTGTACTCAGCTCTTCTCTCTCACACAACAACAATTACTCATGTCAATATGACTAGATATCACCAACTCAAACCAACCCTCCTCCCTCATATAGGTTCTTATTTATACATTACAATCACTCACCAACATCCATAGGTCAAAACTTAGGTGTCAAAACCCTAGATACCAAAACCCTAGGTGTCTAAAACCCTAGGTCAACTTGACCTTCATTTTCAGGGCTTCACCAGCATGTCTTTCCTTCATTATCACACAGTGCTCCAAAGCATATAATGGTGGATTTTTCCTCTTTCTAATCTGTCCACGATCCTTCCTCATTTCTTACATGTCATCCTCGATCTCCTCATCCAACAACTTGCTTTCTCATACTTCACTCCATCTTTTATTCTCTTTTGCTCACTTCGAACCAATAACAATCACTGTGTCTTCTGTGAAGTTCTCGTTTTTCCTTTTATTCCTTTATCTTTTCTTGCTTCCATAACCAAGGGCCAATAGGGTGCATGAAATGTGGGGGGTATTGTGAAAATGTGTGTCTCTATATTGGTCAGTACCACATGAAATATCATAGGTTTTCTATCGACATAGGTGGTTGTGATATTGTATTTGGTTCCAAATGGATAAGCACTCTAGGACTCATTCTCATGGAGTTTAAGGAATTAACCATGCAATTCAACCAGGAGAGCCAAAAATATAAGTTCCAAGGCATCACAACAGTTTCCCTGGAGATCATATATTCCCATCGCATGGAAAATCTCTTCAAAAAAGGTCATTCCAACATTATTGCACAACTCCATTCCATTCACGCCAATGAGACACCCAATGTTCCTCCTGACCTCCAATCCATCCTCTCCAAACATCAAGCTATTGTTTCCACTCCCCAGACACTTCCTCCTTCCCATGGTGTTCATGATCATTCCATTCCCCTTGTCCTCGGGATACTTCCTCCCAATGTTTGTCCCTATCGTCATCCCTTTTCTCAGAAAAAAAAAATGAGAAAATTGTTCAAGAATTTATTTCCATAGGCGTTATCTGTCCTAGTAATAGCCCCTATTCTTCTCCTGTGGTAATGGTACTTAATAAAGAAGGATCTTGGCACATGTGTCCTCACTTTCGTTCCCTCAACAAAATCACCATCAAATACAAATTTCCCATTCTTGTCATTGATGACCTCTTGGATGAATTATGTGGTGCCCGGTTCTTTACTAAACTTGATCTTTGTTCTTACTACCACTAGATATGTATGAAATAAGATGACATCCCTAAGACTACATTTCACACTCATGAGGGCCACTATGAGTTCTCGGTCATGCCCTTTGTCTTGTGTAATGATCCCTCCACTTTCAAAAGCCTCATGAATCATGCATTTCGTCCTTTTCTCGGTCATTTTGTCTTAGTTTTCTTTGATGATATTCTCATCTATAGTAAAACTTGGACAACCCATATTGCTCATGTGGATCAAGTTCTTCATCTACTCTCTCAGCTCCAAATTTTCCTCAAGCAATATAAATGTTCTTTTGGAGCCTCAAAAGTCGAGTACATGGGTCATATTGTTGGCAAGGCAGGTGTTAGGGTGGATCCTAAGAAGATTGAAGATATGAAGGATTGGCCTTGCCCCAAGACTCTCAAACTATTGCATGGTTTTCTAGGCTTAACATGTTATTATCACAAGTTTGTTAAGAATTATGGAAATATTGTGGTGCCTCTCATTGATCTCTTTAAAAACAATTCTTTCACTTGTACTTTTGCATCTGATCAGGCCTTTCAAGACTTGAAAGAGAATATGTGCACCACTCTTTTACTGGCCCTTCCTGACTTCCCAAATACCTTTGTCCTGGAATGTGATGCTTCTGGGAGAAGAATGGGAGAATTCCTTATGAAATATGGTCGACCTTTGGCCTTTACCAACAAAAAACTGTGAGAGCGACATTTGGTCCAATCAATCTATGAAAAGGAAATGTTGTCTATTATGCATGCAATGGACATCTAACACCCTTCTCTATTAGGGAAATGCTTCCAAATTAAGATAGATCATCAGAGCCTCAAGTATTTTCTAGAGCAACGTCCTTCATCCTCGAAGAAACAAAAATGGGTGACTAAGCTATTTGGATATGATTATGAGATCATTTACAAGAAAGGAAAAGACAATGTGGTTGTTGATGCTCTTTCCAAAAAATATGAATATGAAGGGTCCATTTTTCCCTCTCCTTCATTGTACCCTATTGGCTCCAAGCTATTTTTCAGGAATGGCTACAAGATCCCAAATTTTGTGTTTGATCCAACAATTGCAAGTGAATTCTGCAGTTTCCTGAGGGAACTCTTGGCACAATGATGAGCTTCACTACAAAGTCCATCTGTATTTAAGTAAGCAGACACAACTTAAATCCAAGGTTCTTTCTGAGCTTCATGTTGCACCGATAGCTAGGCACTCAGGGTTTACCAAAACCTATGACCAGGTCAAACGTTTTGTTTTCTGGGATGGTATGAAACAAGATGTTCGCACTTTTGTGGTAGAATGTGATGTTTGTCAATGCAAAAAGGGAGAAACATTCAAATCTCCTAGCACACTACAAACACTATCGATTCCATCCACTATTTGGAGGGATATTTCTATGGAATTCATTGTTGGATTACCTAATCAGGAAATAATTCAGTCATCATGGTGGTAGTAGATCGTCTTTCCAAGTAGGCTCATTTTTATGCTATTCAACACCCATTTACCACCTACAATGTGGATGAAATTTTGATGGATCATGTCTTCAAGCTTCATGGCATGCCTCATTCTATTGTTTCTAATTGACATCCCACTTTCACTAGCAATTTTTGGCAAGAACTCTTCAGGATACAGGGCACCCAATTGCATCTTAAGAATGCCTATCATCCCCAAATTGATGGTCAAACTAAAGTTGTCAACGAGTGTTTGGAAACATATTTGAAGTGTTTTTCATCTAAAATACAAAATCATTGGGCTCAATGGTTACCACTAGCTGAGTGGTGGCACAACACTTCTTACCATACAGCTACTCACATGACTCCTTTTGAAGCAATATATGGAAAAAATCCACCTTCGGTTCTCTCATACATGCTCAATGTCTCGAAGGTCCAAGAGGTTGACCAAACTCTTACAGTTCGCGAGGCTATTCTTTGTACCCTCAAAGAGAATTTGTTCATGGCTTAGAATTGCATGAAGCAACAAGAAGATCAAGGCTTCTTAGAACATCAATTTGTTGAAGCAGACCAAGTGTTTCTTCGACTATCAAGGTTAAACATTGTCAGAAAATGGTGCCCAAATTTTATGGTCCTAATTCTCAAGCACGTGGGATAGGTGTCCTATCAGTTATCTTTTTCTGACCATTATAAGATCCATCATTTTTTCATGTCTCCTACTTAAACAAGGCGATTGGAACTAAGTGCCAAACTCAAACCAGCCTCCCCGAGTGTTATCCATAATTTTGGTCATCATGATGATGGATTGATTATAGTGTAGTCAAGCTCTTCATTAGAACTTTCTCCAGAGAAAAAGTTACCTTTGTCTCTTTCCAAAAATCACAGTTTTGAGGAATGTTCGCAGGCTACCAATACATTTGCCTATGAGAATGCATGATTCTCGCAGGCTGCCTTAAGCCAGGGTGCGAGAAGTTCGCACTGTGTATAATTGCTAGGGTGCGAACATCTTCTAAAGAAAGGAAAAAGATAAATTCTCGAATCTTCTAGAAGAGAATCTTCTAGAAGGATGAGATGGCATTCCAACGGTTATCTAAGTACTGGCTTTCCTGATATTTTGGGATCATTCCTATCCTAGTAACTAATCCATTCTCTCTTATAAATTGATGGGATTCTCATGGAAAAGTTTAGCAGCAAACTAGCAAGAGATTTATTGGAGAATTAGTGTAAGATTGTATGAAGGACTGATGCTACA
>ML791325.1:254848-265332 GCA_009831015.1 Picea engelmannii
CTTGCACCAGGGTGTAAGTCCGTTAAGCAGGTCATCAACGTAACTTTTCCAACTTAACCCTGCCCCTTCTCGTCTCGTTGTTGCGACGTTGGATTTCATCACCAACTAGTGGCTTCGAAATTAGAAGGTATTGTTTGCTTGGTGATTGATTCCTAGATTTTGTTTACTAGCGCGTGTTATTTGTTTCTCGAAGTTGACCATAGGAATTTCTTTGCGGAGCTTGTCATTTGTTTACAATTGCTCCCCCATGGCATTCACATAGAATGCAAGGTTTATCTCCAGAACATCTGGACGATACTCAACCCTCGTCTACCGGTACACCTGAGGGTTCTCCCCGTCAGACTGAAGTCCCAGTGGTTACTCCACCACACGGGGAAACAAGTGACGTTCCAGTTGTCACTACACCACCTCCACAGATAGAACGAACTGACTCTCTAGACGATTTTCGAATTACCAATACTAGAGAAGACTATCGCATTCACCGTGGTGAACGACCTTTTGTGTGATTAAATTCTTCTGACGAAGCCGTTGTTACATCTTCTGAATCAACCGTTGGGCCTTCTCCCGGTGTAGTAGGCCAAGATCCTTTTTGGTCAGGTGATTTTCAATGAGTCCTTTTTGGTACTGAGTCACCCACAATCTACGACTTCAACCCTCCAGTGTCTTCTGAGATAGAAACTACACCAGAGAATACCACTCATTACTTTGTTCTCCCTCCCGAGATGGCCCATCTCGCGAATACTATGAGTGTCCAAACCAGAATTACTGCAGCTACTGTTGCTCCTATCAATACCCAGTGAATGCCTGATGTCAACCCGACACTACCACCCAGTTATCATGCATTGAATGCTTACAATCCAACACCTCCGCAACCCCCAGCTGGTTCTCCAGGTGGTCCTCCTTTTCCTGGGCATCTTATTCTCGGTTTTATCCCGACACTCCCTCTGTTTCCTTCTGGCAATATTAACCCTAGTGGCACTATCTCGACTATTGCATCAAACTTGCAGATTCATGTTGGCAGACAGGGTGGTATGGTTCCTTTTCCTTTTCCCGGGCACAACACAGTTACTATGCAACCTACGGTTGGCACACAACTTACGGGTGGAACTATACCTACAATCGGGGGACCAACCTCACCTTTTGGACAAAATATACCTCCTGAATTGGCCCAGTATTGGAATCAGCTTCTACAAAACTTTCCTCAAAATGTTGGGGGGAAGCAACCCACCCCTACTATCAGCCAACCTTATCCAGGTATACCTAATCCTATTTGGGGTCAGGGTCAAACCACTCAACCTCAGGTCCCTACTCAAACTCAAGGTTACAATCCTTGGGGCTACTATCCTATCCGGCCACCATCGACTCAGCCAGGGTCTTCCCTCTACGGACAGACTGCTTACAGTCCTACTGGTTTACCAATAGGTCTTCCACCCCAAAGCCATTAGTACCCGCAAGTAAACCGATAGTTACCTTTTCTCTCTACCTTGGATTTACCAGATTTGTCTAGGATTCTTAATGATCCTATTCGTCACTCTCCCCAATGGACTGCTATTCCTGCTAAGCTTCCATCGGATATTCTGAAGTTCGTGTTCGTCCAACTCGTAGAGGACCCAAATAATCATGTTATGAATTTTCAATTATGGTGTTCGTCCAAATCGTTGATGGATGACTCCATTCGTCTACGTCTTTTTCAACGAACCCTCACCGGTTCTGCTGCGAAGTGGTATATTGAATTGCCACGGGGTTTCTTTTCTGATTTCAACACCCTAGCTATGGCCTTTCTTACACATTACCAGCTATCGATCCGTTACAATACTGGGATTGAAATTTTGAATTCCTTCAAACAAACTAAAGGCACTCATATATCAGATCACATCCATGAGTGGAGAAGGAGAAGATGTCTCATTAAACTCGAACTCCTGGATCAGTTACTGGCAGAATGGTTTACGAAATCCTTCGTGAACGAAATTGGAAAAGACATTTCCATGGGTGGTGTTGTTACTGAGGAGCAGGCTATAAGTTGTGCTCAATATCTTGATCTCATTTATTCGCAAACGGGAACACTTTACGATTTTCTACCTGAATTACCTCATCCTGGTGCTTCCATCACTTCAACTGCTCCAACTACCTCACATGCAACTGATGGTGTGATTGGTGCTACCCATACCCACTCACATTCTGTGTCAAGTACAACCCCTAAATATACATCTTCTAATGTTCAAAATGCTCCGTCTCCTGCCACTTCCACTAGTAAAACTTCTGAGGTGAACGTTGTTCAATCTACACCGATCGGTAAAAATAAATCCAAGAAAGGGAGAGGCAAGAATAAGGAGAGCAAAAATAATAATCAAAATGAGAAAACTAAAACTCCTCCTGTTGAAGATCGGGATAAGCGCAAACCACGATACCCTTGCCTTATCTGTGGTGATGATCACTACACGAAGGATTGTCCTCGATGTGCTGAGGTTACTAAGTTCCTTCAAGGAATGTCGAAACCCTCTACGTCAACAGTCTTGTCCCATCCCTTCCCGTCTCAACAACAGGCCCAGTTGTTCATCCATGACCAACCGTCTCCTTCTACGACATCATATGTTTTGATGTGTACCGGTGATTCTACGAAAAATAATGTTGCACTCACGACTAGAACCAAAGACTATACTCCGTCTAAGGAGAAGGTTGACGATCCACCTCCTACTTTGGTACAACCCTCTCCATTGACTCCACCTACCAACGGTCCTCTTCATATCGAATGACCGAGCCTTGATATAGTTCTGCGACCACCCCCGAAAGGTGTCGTTAAGAAATCGGCTTTCAATCCTCATGCTCGTGCGGCCCAGAACTATAACATTGTCGAAGATCTGGCCCAAGCACCTTCAGCGATGTCTACCCTTGAAGTCCTTCAGTCTTGTCCTGCACAATGAAGGGCTCTGTTGAAATCTATAGGTGCAATAGATCCTACAGATACGAATTTAATAGTCTTTGACTTGGAAGACCATATTCCAATAATATTTGTCGAACTGTTATCGATGAGGGTGCCTCTATGTGTGTAATGTATTTCGCTTGTTGGAAAGCCATCGGCTCTCCTCCTTTAAATGAATCACAAAATACTTTGAAAGCCTTCAATGGCTCTGGTTTTAAGCCTTACGGTGTTCTTCCATCGTTGTTTGTTACTCTAGAAGGTAAGATAGTCCAAGTTGAAGTGGAAGTTTTCGATGCTCCCCTGGATTATAATCTCCTACTTGGTCGTAGCTGGATCGATTCTATGCGCGTTGTTGTATCAATGCTTTTCCATGTCGTACGATTTCCTCATCAGGGAAAAGTGGTTATGGTTGATCAACTTGCCTTCTTTAATTCTGATACTCGTACTGGCAACGTGCCGTTCATAGCTAAAACCCCTCCGGGTTACGAGAATGTCGGTGTCGACCTTTTAAAGGACTCTTCATTAATGGGCACTTTCCCCATACAACCCCAACCCAGTATTCCGCACCCATCCGTTGCTTCTATTAATATGATCTTCGTTGTACCTCATGAGCTTCTAGTGTCTTCTGACCCTTGGACAATCCCTGACCCAGGAGATCATACTCGTTTTAGTGACATCATGCCGTTAAGTCTGGTTGAGTCTACTTATCAAGCCATTCAATCGGCAACCCTTTCTACACCCTCTCTTGATGAGTTGTCTCCTGATCCTTTCCGTGTCATCTTTCCCACTGACGAGATGATCATGTCCATCATGGAAGACGCTCCTTGGGACGATGGGCATCATCGTTCCATACTGTTTCTGGAACAATACACTCTAGAGAATTACCAACGGATCTCGACTCCATCGACTGTTGTTGTCATATCGACCGTTCCCAGATCTACACATAATGTGTTTTCCGAAGGGAACCTCAGTAATATTTCTCCCACTATTCCCATTGATATATCATTTAAACCTAGGATAGTTGAAAATGTTCACATTGGAGCTTCGTGTTCTCCAGATGAAATCGTCACTTACACATCTCTGTTTAAAGAATTTTGTGACATCTTCGCATGGAGCTATGAAGAGATGCCAGGTATCGACCCTGCTATTGTTGTGCATGAGATAAAGACATACCCCGGAGCTAAACCAGTCTGGCAACGCCTTCGTCCGGTCCATCCACGTAAAGCGACAACTATCAAACTTGAAGTTGAAAAACTTCTCAAAGCCGGTTTTATTTATCCCGTGGCTCTGACAAAATGGGTTTCCAACCCTGTACCGATTGATAATAAAGGTGGTAGTATCCGTGTTTGTGTTGATTATAGGGACATTAACAAAGCCTATCCAAAAGACAACTTTCCAACCCCTTTCGTCGACAATATTGTCGATGACTGTGCCGAAAGTGAAATATTTTCTCTCATGGATGGATTTTCTGGCTATAATCAAATTAACATCGCTCCTGAGGACCAACATAAAACTGCTTTTATTTGTCCTTGGGGTACTTTCGCCTATAGGAAACTTCCCTTCGGTCTTAAGAATGCGGGTGCAATGTTTCAATGTGCTATGTCTTATGTGTTTCACGATATAAAGCATATCGTTCAACCTTATTTGGACGATTTACCTGCTCATTCTTTACACCGAGTTGATCACCCCACTCATCTCCGAGCAATTTTCGTTCGTTGTCGGTTCTATCGCATTCTCTTAAATCCTCATAAATGTGTTTTTTGTGTAGAATCTGGCCGTCTTCTAGGTTTCATTGTTTCACGTCAAGGGATCCGGGTAGATCCTATTAAGGTTGAGGCGATTCTTAATCTTCCTCCTCCTTCTTCACTGTGCCAGCTGCAAAGTTTGCAGGGGAAAGTAAACTTTCTTCGTAGTTTCATTCCTAATTACGCCTAGATTACTCATGGTTTTACTCGGCTATTAAAGAAAGATTCAAAGTTCGTTTGGGATTCTATTGCCAACAATTCTTTTGAAGCTTTGAAATTGTCCCTCACACGAGCTCCACTTCTCTTTCCTCCTGATTATAGTCGTGATTACTTTCTTTATCTTGCTGCCTCCGAGTATACCATTGGCATGGTTCTAGTTCAAGAGGATGATGCACACGATGAACATGTTATTTATTACTTGAGTAGAAGTCTCACATCCACTGAAATCAAGTATCAACATGTTGAAAAACTGGCTTTGGTTGCCGTTCAAGCTGTTCAGCGCTTTCGACATTATATCCTTTCAAGGAAAACTACAGTGATTTCACATTGCAACCCTATGCAACACATTTTGACTCATCAATTGCTAGGGGGAAAGTACTCCAAATGGATTTTCATACTCTAGGAGTTTGACTTGGAGTTCGATCGCGCCACGTCTAAGAAATCCTTAGTTTTCGCTGAATTGATATGTGATTTTCCTCACTCAACCACGGAAAATGTAGCAGTAGATTCATTACCTGATGAGTCTCTTTTCCTTATAAGAACTAACGATCTTTGGTATGGAGATATCATTATATATCTCCAAACCCAAACTTTCCGGCCTGCTTTGTCTAGCATCGAACGACGTCGTATCCACTATCAAGCGCGTCAATACATTATCCTCGGGGATACTCTTTACCATCGGGGAATTGATTCTGTTTTTCGACGTTGTCTGACTTTTGACGAAGCCAAGAAAGCTTTGAATGACTTCCATTCTGGAGCATGTGGTGGTCATATGTCTGGGTATGCTACTGCCCAGAAGATCTTACGCACAGGATATTTTTGGCCTTCCTTGTTCAATGACTGCATTACTGTCGTTCAGAAGTGTCATGCCTGCCAGACCTACAATCAAAAAATTCGGTCGCATCCTTCTCCTCTTCATCCTGTGGTCTTAGTTGGTCCTTTTGCAAAATGGGGCATTGATTTCATGACATGTCACCCTCACTCGGCCTGGGGGCATGGTTACATCATTGTAGCTATTGATTACTTTACAAAATGGGCCGAGGCGATGCCAACATTCGATAATACTGGAAAGACTGCAGTGTTGTTTATTTTTAACCATGTCATAGCTCATTTTGGTGTTCCTCAAGCTATCATTATCGATCACGGTAGTCATTTTAGGAATTTTATGATGTCTGAACTTATGGAAAAGTTGGGTCTTCGTCATGATAACTCAACACCCTATTATCTGCAAGCTAATGGTCAGGTTGAAGCAATCAACAAAGTCCTTATAACTATTCTTCAACGGATGTTAGGAATTCATAAAACCATCTTGCACACGATGTTGTTTTCAGCGTTGTGGGCATATCGGACATCTGTTAAATCCACTACGGGGTTTACGCCCTTTTGATTAGTCTATGGCATGGAAGCCATTCTTCCTATATAATGTGAGATACCTTATCTCAAGCTAGCTGTTGAACTCTTACCCAATACTTCTGCTGAAGAAGAACGTCTATTGTATTTGATGCGATTAGATGAGACTCAGCGTGACGCTACTCTAGTAATAGAAGCCCAGAAGAAACACGTCAAGGCATAGTATGACAAGCATGTCAAGCCTCGTGTTTTATCTGAAGGTGATATTGTTCTTCTGTATGAACAGGATAAGGATGTCTTAGGAGCTGGGAAATAAGAACCACGCCTGGATAATCCGGTCAAGAAGTATATGTCCTCTATGTCAATGGCTAATGTGTGAGCTCCTACATTGAAAACTTGATGGTCTGGATCCCACATACGGACTAGATACTCCAGTAATCGGACTTGGGCTCTCATGCCCGGGATATGAAAGTATTTTAAGAGACCACAATATCTTAATGTAGCTATGGTGGGAGGATGATTCTCGACATTTTCATTATCCTCCTCATGTTCTCATTCCCGCCACTCAAGCACCATGATTGTTGGTCAAATACCTGCACAAGGAACATACAAAGAAGGTTAATGATTTTATTCATGATATAAATCTTTTTCATTGGCTAAACCTTTTAAAAAAATTTGAGTTCTGTGTTGCTCGCAGGTGCCTTATTATGCACAGTGAGAACACCTCACAGGTGGCACAAGGCCCACCTGCGAGAATGAGTCATTCTCGCAGGTCTCGTATGGGCCACCTGCGAGAATGCCTCTACACATATATGGTTCAAAAAATAATTTAAAACAGAAGTTTCAACCAATGGAATCAAAATTTTAAACCATGAAAAGATCAAGAATGAATAACTTACCGTAATGTTGCTGACGGCTCGTCAAATGATCTCTCGTAGCTCCCAGAATTCAACGCCGAATTCAGAGGGTAAAATGAGGGTTTTTGGAACTCAATAGTGAAAATGTGAAATGATATGGTAAAATTGGTTATTTACTCATTTAATTTACTTTTTACCATGTTAGTTTTTGGGTTTTTATGTTTATCTATTGTTTAAACCTAATTACTAATATGAAAATGAGTGTAATGACTTGCAGTTGTGAAACATTGATGATTACAAAAAGGATATGAACATACTTTTCTCCGTTATGGTGTGATTTTCATTGTTTTTTAAGGTTTTTACATGAAAATCTCGAGCATCGTTTTTGTCTGTTCTTATGCTCGTAAAATCAAGAGAATGTGATCGAGCATATTTTTATCACTTTTTCGGGCTCAACAAGGTTATACAAAAAAGGAACTCCCTGGAGTCCTCTTTAAGCTCTTTTCAAACTCTCTAAACATGAAAATATTGTCGAGCGACCTTGCTATCTCTACGCTCGCTAAAGTATTTGAAATATGCGTTTGGTGAGCGATAATTTCTCTCTTTTTTGGTCTCATCCAGACTATGTTACGAAAAGGAACTGAGAGATTTCTCTTTTAAGTGTTTTTCCAAACTCTATAATCTTGAAAAACCTTCGAATTTACTATCTCTGGACTCGTTAAACAAACATTGACAGACCCGTGATGGGACCGAACCACTCCTTCTTAGGGTTCGTTAAACATACTTCGAGGGACTCGTCCGAAGGATGAACTTATATCAACAAGCATATGTGATCCTCTTCAAGCTTGCGTAAAAATAAAGAGGTACTTGCCAGAAATGGTGGGGGAAAATTTGGGAAAGGGATATGTTTCATTTTCATATTGATTGGCAGTAAGTGTCACTCTTGAACATGACACCCCCTATTCATCATTTGAAGCYGGTTTGGGAAATCCATTTTTCTCTTTTGATTGATTACAAGGTCATTTCATGTGTCGTSTTTGAGTCAATGMTGCCAAATCATTGGTCGTGTCGTTCATATRTTCAAGAGAAGTCCATTTGAAACCTATATTGAGTYGKCCATCTGYAGTTATCTATTCTCTCTGTGTCAGCCTTCCCYGTGTCCAGTCCAATTGCCACATGCCCTGTTTCACTCAAAATMTGTTACTCATTTCGTGTCATTGATGGKKGATACATCAAGGCCCTCCTGTGATGAATTTTGTTCCGTCAACTTCAACTCATTATCCGGAATCAAGACTTAGAAATTATTTAGTACCTTGGAGCTTGCATGCCTCAATGGCAAGTTTCCTCACTTTCGACAGTGGGTTTACATCATGACCCCTGATCGAAAGATTCTGTCGGATGTTCGACATCAAATAATTTATTCACACTCGATGGATTGTACTTTAGTACCTTGGGAGTCATTGACATCAATGGTGATTTCCCTCGCACTTGTTAACGGTTACATCAATGACCGGTAATCAAGTGGTTTCTACCATGTTCGACTTCAACACATGTAATCACATGGTTAGATTCATACTTTGGGCGACGAGATTGAAGACCCTGGATATCCTCTTTGTAATCTAGGTTGCGATGGAGTATGTATGATTTGTGACACATAGATCCACTATGTATGTCTCGTGGCTATGTCGTCTTGATTTGAAATTTTTTGCATAGATCCACAGTGTATTCAAGTGGCTATGCTATATTTTGACAGCATGGATCCACACTGTATGATTGGTGGCCATGATTTCGTTTATGATGTTATCAGTCTATGATCTGGGTATGGGAATGCCTACCTCAAAATTGAATATATGATACTCTGCAGATGCTTGATTGTTCGCAGGTTTCCGATTAGATGTGCTCCTGGTTCTCGACACACACATGCAACTTACAAAGTCTATCAACTGTCACTAGTTCCAATCTCAGACTTTGGGGGGCATTTTGTTATCCATGATTTTGGTCGTCGTGATGATGGATTGATTATAGTGTAGTCAAGCTCTTCATTAGAACTTTTTCCAGAGAAAAAGTTACCTTTGTCTCTTTCCAAAAATCACAGTTTTGAGGAAGGTTCGCAGGCTACCAATACATTTGCCTGGGAGAATGCATGATTCTCGCAGGCTTCCTTAAGCCAGGGTGAGAGAAGTTCACACTGTGTATAATTGCTAGGGTGCGAACATCTTCTAAAGAAAGGAAAAAGATAAATTCTCGAATCTTCTAGAAGGATGAGATGGCATTCGCATGGTTATCTAAGTACTGGATTTCCTGATATTTTGGGATCATTCCTATCCTAGTAACTAATCCATTGTCTCTTATAAATTGATGAGATTCTCATGGAAAATTTTAGCAGCAAACTAGCAAGAGATTTATTGGAGAATTAGTGCAAGATTTTATGAAGGACTAATGCTACAGCAGCTAGAGACATCAACAAGGTTATCAAAAGTGGTTGATCTTCTTCATGCATGAGCAAGTGTGTGTGTCAGAGATAGGAGCCATCGAAAGGAGGTTTGCAACATCAAGGCTCAGGTTGTAAGTCTTACTTTCTATCAATTTAATATAGTAATATGTTCCTTTCCCATAAAGTTAATGTCACTTTATTACATAACTCCTTGATCATATGTATAGATTAGCTATTGAATATATTGAGTTGTCTTCACTTCGATTGGTTTGTACTGTTATGATCTTGATGGCACAAGAGCATTAGAGCGAAGCTGGACAACAGAGACCCAAGGAAGAGATCACAAGGTATGTTCATGATTCTTGCCCCTTAGTCCATTCACTAGTCTAAATCTAGGGAAAGAGTATTATTATGTCCTGCTTTGTTCTAGATCCACGTGAATCTAAGGAGATCGGTTTGTGTCCGCACTTACGGATTAATCCTAAAACACCAAGTTGGATGAAGAAGGATCCATCTGGTTGCAGCCACAAGTAGTCTTAGACTAGCATGAGTGTCTTCTCCATCAGTGCACCATCAAGGAAGTGTTAGTACAGTGAAAATATACAACTCCAACATATTCCACCTAGGAGCCAACTACCATTTTGCAACAATTTTCTTATCTCACACCTTTAGGACATGACTAGTTTTTAAGGGGGAGGGAATGTTAGGGACCTAACCTCCCTAACCCCTGGCATAGGTAAAATAATATGTTTTCCATGTAATAAAGGACAATATTAATAAGCCCTAGTAATAAGGAAGTATAAGTAAAATGTAAGAAGACCTAATAGAAACTTTCGCTTCTAGAAGATCTTCCTCTATACTATTCTTTTGGTAGATAGATTTAGTATAAATAGGAGTCGAGAGCATGAGAAGTTTTGTATTGGATATTATTGTAATAGATATCTACTATGTTGTAAGTT
>ML791325.1:271161-284693 GCA_009831015.1 Picea engelmannii
AACCATGACAAAACAATAATGAGTCATATTTACATCAAACACTATTGGGTCCATTACCCAAAACTTTGTGCTACGGGTCTTTCTTCAAGGGTTGACATCAATGACAACCAACCTTAATCAACATAAACCCCATCTTAGATGCTATCTCTCCCATCATTTCATTATGAAAGTGACTGCCATGATCAGTGACAATCTCACTCGAGATACCGAATCTGGAAGTAATTTGATTGAATACAAAGAAGGTGACAGTATTCCCCTCGGACTTAACTGTAGGCATGGCCTTGACCCATTTATTAAAGTAGTCTATGACCACGATAATGTGTTGATGCCCCCAAGCTGAATTTGGGTTGAAATCCACAAATTCCACTCCCCACTTGGTGAAGGGACTAGCGGTAATGACTGGGTGAAGAGGGGTTGGATGCAAGAACATTTTCCAAGTGAACACCTAGCAGGGGTGACACTTATTAACCGCTTCAACAAAATATTTAAATATAAAAGGCCAAAAATAACCGGCTCGAAAAATTTTCTGGGATATCACAAGGACGAATAGATGACCACCACAAGCCCCACTATGGAAATCGTTTATAACTGACATGGCTTCCTCATGAGTTAAACAATGATGCAATATATTTTCTATTCCTTAATGATACAACGTGTCGTCGATGATAGTGTAATTATTAGCTTGGTATCGTACACGTCGTTGGTCATCTCACAAGATATGCTGAGGAAACTTCAAAGTTTGAAGATAGAGAAAAATGTCTCCATACCAAGGGTCGGATGATGAGAAAATGAAAATGTGTTCGTCCGCAAATGAATCAAAATGGATAACATCCTTATCCAATCATGGGAATTTGACTATTAACTCTAGGAAGACTAGTATGGTCGCCAATTCTGTTATGAGGAAAATCTCTCTATGGCTAGGGGAAAACCACAATAGATGAAAATGACTACAGACATAAACTATATTCTCAAGTATGTTATATAAAAAAATATTCTAGAAAGACAAGATAAAAGGCCTACCTTGTCCATACATTCGATGAATTCCATCGTTGAGCACTTGACCCAAAGAAATATACCTGCAACTAGTACTCAACAACCAAGCAAAGAAAACATATGGTGATAATATATGATGTTAGCACATTCAATAGCATAATCCATTAATATACATGTCAAATACGCCCATGGAATAATAATTCAAATATTTTCAAGATATCAATTAGACGGGAAAAGAGTATTTCTATTAATATATGATCAGCATAAGTGAGTAAGTTACAGACTTCTATGTCAACACGGTTTAGAATCGAGAAACTAAGTTCCTTCCAGTTGGGCCTCCACCACTTCAATCCTCCACCAAAGGAAAAATCATAGAAGAGAGACAATGAAGTTCTCAATCAATAATGGAAGAGATTGGGGGTTGAACATTATGTTCAAACTTAAAGGACAAAGGGATGCAGACTCAATGTGAAGTGAATAATTTCTCCAGAGTAACTTTTCTCTCAAAGTTGAATTCTTTCTCCTCTTTTCCATAGCTCAGAATTGGCCCATTTATAGCCTTCAATTGGAACTTAAGGGATGAGTCAGAACGTTTCCAGTATATGGAAGGCCAAGGATCATTGATCTCTTTTCGTGATATGGAAACCCGATACCATTTTTTAATTTCTGGGCACAAATCTTGATGTACACAGGTTGTATTGGTGCAACCTACATATACGCATGTTCTATAGTAGGAAAGGTACGTATATATGGAAAAAATATATTTTTAGCTCTGGGATTTGAAAAAAGGGATGAAAAGTATGCATAGGGAAATGGAAAAAGACCCTCTATGCAAGATTGCATAGGGTGAGGAAAATCTTTCTATAAAAAAGTTTTGTTGGAGTAGTTATGTCACTGGTAAGAAATAAGATCTAATTAGGACTAGATTAATAAACAAGTATTTTAGGGTTATCAATTGAGTATATCTAATGGATCTTAGAGAGAATAACATCCCATTCTAGGGTTGTAGACATTTGAGTCCTACAACCACCCATTGAAGCCATCTCGGGTGATATTGTGTAGTGCACTATGTGCGTTGTGTTTCCTTCTGGTATCCATAAGGGTCGATGGTCGAGGGGTTGTTGGTAATCTTGTAGTTAGAACCTGGGTCAACCCATAATAGAAAAAAATGGTTCTGTTTTTGGGAATAGTAAAAGAGATAAACAAAGGAGTTGGAGGAGCACATAGTACCCACTACTCCTCCAGAAGTAAGAGCGCAGTGAGAGAAAGATGCAACAGAATTTGTGGAAAATATAATGCAGGCTATACAAAAGATGACAAAGTTGTTGGAGCAAAGTGGCAAACTATGGACACAAGTACAAGAAGATGGAAGCTTGCACGAGATGCAAGGGAAGGAGGATATGGTCCACGCATTAGTGGTATACTTGAAAAAGAGACAGAAGACAATGTCACTGCCAGAAATAATTAAGATAGCTACATAAATGAAGAGTTTGCAGCCATAAGAGAAGGTAGTGTTGGCAGAAAATATTGCAAGGCAGGCTCAGTTGGAGCCTCTGCAAGAAAAGGTTGAACAACTAGTCATGGATATTGATGCAGCAAAATTAAGGGTGGAGAAGATAATCTTGGAGGGGGGAGAAATATTGAAACCTCCAGTCACCGCGTTGATGGTAGAAGCCATGACGAAGAAGAGAAACCAGGCTCAGGGAAAATTACAACAAGTTGTAGAAATCTATGAAGCACTGGCACAGGCAATGAAAGATGTAGGAGTCAGTGAGTGACTCAGGAGGAGTCACGATGTCAGTGTTAGGGGTCTATTGGTGCAGGCCAATTTTGGAAGAAAATCAAGGAAGTTTTGAAGAAATCAAAGAAGCATCAGAAATAGAGGAAAAGCAGCACCGAAAATAGAGGAAAAGTAGCGTCAGAAATAGAGGAAAACCAACGACGAGTAAAAACAGTTAGAAAGTGGAAAAGTGCTAACTTGGTGAATGGTTGGATCGTGGACTAACCGATATTGAGTCAGTTGGAAAGTGGAAAAACCTAATCCTCTTAGGGTTATGGTTTTTGTAAGGGCTTTGTCCCATTTTGTTGTATAAGTAAAATGTATTAGGACTTTGAAACGGGTTGTCTAGGATATTAGTGGAGAGATTTATTAAGAAGTTTTTAGTTTTGTTTTGATTTCTAGTTGTTATCCTATGCATGTTCAACGAGTAGTTCTAAGTTTGTGAACATTATCACAATCTGTGGAGATCGATTGTAATGGAGGAAGAAATGTACAGTGCATGGAACTGCTTTTTGCAAGAAGATTAATAAAGAGATAAAGTGACTCATCTTTGTGGATGTATCCCCAGGAGGGGGTGAACCACGGTATATCTATGTTATGTGTGAATTTTTGTAGGACTTATGGTTATATTTTCTTTAATGATAAAGGAAATAATATTGCGCACTAAGGAAAAATTGTAGAACATCAATAAATGAATGAATGTCATAGTTAGTATTCATATATGAATCTTATGTTGCAATAGATGAATATATAGCATTGAATCTATGATTTTATAATGGTTAATGAAGTTCTATTGGAGTATTTGTGTCACTAGTCAAAACTAAGATCTAACTAGGACTAGATTAATAACCAAGTATTTGAAGGTTATTAGTTGAGTAGATCTAATGGCACTAAGAGAGAAGCACATCCCATCCCAGGGTTGCAGACATTTGGGTCCTACATCCACCCATTGAATCCATCTCGGGTGAGACTGCGCAATGCACTCTGTGCATTATATTTCCTTTTGGTATCCAGAAGGGCCAATGGTCGAGGGGTTGTTGGTAATCCTGTAGTTAGAACTTAGGTCAGCCCATAACAACCAACAAGTATTATGCTCATTTTGGGTTAACTAACCTTGTTGGTTTTATTGAGAGTTATTCTTGAAAAGGGGTGGGTTAAAACATTTATTCCTTCGATCTATTTTATGCTTTGACATCTTTTCAATGCAAGATTTTTGGAAAAATGACCTTCCCCTACTCTGCTCATAAATATGCTTTTCTCTTCTTATGGATTTCTCCAAAGTTTTTGGGTTATTATATTGAATCTTTTTACTGTATAAAGAGGGTAACCCAATTAGAAACCTTTTTTATTTTGACTTTCTCATCCCTTATGAAGCCAACATACTTCAGCAATTCAAAGAACCTCTTTTCGTATTCATCCATTGCCATGCTTCCCAAAACTCTTAAGTGTTCCTTTCATTGTAATGATCAAACAAATATTTCTCTTGGAAATATCCTTTGAACTTTCTCCATGAGATCCTCTTCTCATCAAGGTTATTGGATTTCTTATGACGATCCCACCACATGGATGCATTTCCTTGCAAGTGGTAGGTTACAATTCTAGCTTCTACCCGAGAGGGCTAATCAAGTAATTGGAAATATTTATTCATTTTCAATAGCTAGGCCTTAACCTCTTCTCCTTTCCTATTCTCACCATTGAAATTTTGTGGCTTAATTTTCCTGAGTTCACCTTGCAAGATGTCTTCCTCATGTCTTCTCCTTTTCCCCTGGACAAGAGACACAGTTGGGATGCTCCTTGTCCATGAACTTTCATGAGTTCTTCTAGTAGATTTACTTGAATAATGATGACACCTACTCATGATTCTTGACTACCTATCATTTCCATGATCATCCATTTTTGTTTATGATATGGATGTTGACACTTGTCTAGTACTATCTCCATGCTTGGTACCAGAGTTCTTGTTGACTTTATTATGTAACATATTAAAACTTTGAATTATATCTTATTGATCCTTCATAATACTTTCATTATCATCTCTATATCGCTACACTTCTCTATGCAGACTTCTCATAGTTAGAGGCTCTTGCTTGCCTTTCCTTCCATTAGAATCTATCTCAGAATTTCTCATGCCGATATGCACACCTTTGATCTCTTCCTCATGGTTGTAGCATCCCTGAGCATCATCCATAACTCTAGTCCTCATATAATAACCAAATTTTCTTTATTGTACCTCTAATTCTTCAAGAAATGTGCATGTAATAATTATTGTTAGAACATGCATAACATAAAACATTTCATTAACAAGTATATAGGTTATTATCCATCTCAATTTAGGAAGTTCGGAATGCACCAATTCAAAATATGATTCCTTATATACATTTTTCTGTAAAAGAACTTTTCATCGAGTATACTCATGCCTCAATATGAGTTCTTAGCGAAAAGTTGCAACATTTACATGTTGGAATTTCCACTTATTTACTTTCTGAGAAATTTTAGTACCCAATTCGAAATTCTGGGTTGATATATATCTTCTACCCCTCAATAAATTTCCAATGACTTTTTGTTTTCTCAGATCCGAGAGCTGAGCTAAAATTTATGGTCTAGAGAAGTTTTGAATGCTTTTTTTTCAATTTATCCATGTATGATGCAAGTGTCTTATTTCTCTTTCTGCACATTTTTGCATACCTAGATTCCAAATTTGGCTCCATGGATATCTTCTATGGTTCATACTATTTCCATATACTACTCCTAATCCCTAAACGAACTTCTAAGAATGGGTTTATGTCGTTTGGAAGTAATATGGTGCTGGAATTTTACCCTTACTGTTTCGGCTATAACTTTCTCAAATGAGTTATGTTTTGCGCTCGAAGTAGCTCATTGGATATCTCTCTCCTAGTTCTTTTATTTGACATGCAAAGAAAGAGTGTGCCTTGGTGTAATATATTATTGTGGGTTTTGATTGGATAAAAACATCGTTTAGGGCCTCAAAATTTCCCTGCAAGTGAATGACCTTCAAAAATATGAAAAAAATTGAAAGTTTTCATATAAAATTGATTGATTTACTTTTATAACAACCTTTGAAAATTGAGTCATTGATCTCAAATCGGGTGATATCTAAGCCATTGATCCAAGCTCCATCGACGATCAATGATTGACCAATTCCTTTGGATGTGCACAAAACCTTCCCAAAACTGTCGACCCCATCGTCGACCATCAACCCATTCTCTTGACAATCGATTCACACCACAATGTTAAGTCGATTGAACCGACCATATTTCGTCAACCATCGAAGATTTTCATTAGTGAATGAAACTTATCCCTAATTTGGTTGACGCCCGACCATTGACCATCAACCATTCCTGTTGGCTGATGAAAAAAATTCTCCACTTCGGTTAACTCGACTTTCAATCATCGTCCACTTCTTGGTTGATGTGAATTTGTTGATGTGGCATGACATGTGGATGTTGATGTGGCATGAAATACCATCCCAAGGTTTCAACTTGGATAACGTGGCATGACACATGGATGCTAACGTGGAATGACATGTCATCACCTTCTTTCCTTCATCGACTATCGACCATTTTCCTTGGATGACCCAAACACCTTGTCGATTCGACTAACGCTCGACCATCGACCCATTGACTATCAACAACTTCTCTTATTTAATCAAAACACTTTTATGAATCTGTCGACACTTTACCATCGACCATTGACCATCGACAATTTCTCTTGGTGACTAAAAACACTTCATCGAATCCGACCGATATGACCGTCGGTCGTCGGAAATTTCCTTTGGCCAACTCTAGTGCTTAGAAAATTTTGACTAAATTCCCGATGAATTTGGACCATTGATATCTCATTGAAAATTATCTCGGTCGTTGATTTACGAAACTTTTTCCAACTATGTGTTAGCCTCTTTCTCATATATAATCATTAAGTCCAAGTATACCACCTTTGTATATTTTACATACTAGGATATAGTTGTTATCCTAAGTGTGTTTCTAGATTCCTACTTTGCCTCCTCTACCTTATCTCCTGACGAGGTTTCAATGTGAGAACAATTGAGGTGTCTTCATTATTGTATTATATATTTGTATCATTAAGATGAATACAATGTTGAGAATTATGGCTTGAGGCCTTTTCTGCCAATCTTCTTGTACTAATATTCTTATGCTAAATTTCTTCAATTGGTATCAGAGCAGAGTTAGTTTTATGGGCCTGGTAATTTCATGGTAGCTTTCCATGAGATATGAGCTTGAAACAATTAGACAAGTATAGTGAATCTGAAAACACAGATCTGATGGATTCATGGAAGCGTCTTGAATGCATAGTTGGAAAGGAATGAGTTTTCTATTTTTTGAATAGGCGATGGTTGAGGAGAAACACTCTGTATACAGTTTCTATTATTGCTATGAGTCTCTTTTATCTCTTGTATGCATTATGAGTTTCCTTCATTGTGGAGAGAATGACAAAATGGATCTGAAGTTGTGATAATTACTAGCAAATCTAGGCGCAAAAAAACCTATTCTAGTCGTTTAAATATCTAAATCAAGTTGGACGTTGGCTGAAAACCGCGGGTATTATTTGAGTATCGTTTCAGTAATTTTTTGTGAAAGACTATTGTTTCAATTCTTCTTTTTGGTGCTATAAATTGGCCCACGAGTCACCTCTACTTCTTATGAATTGATTTACCTCAAAATCGTTGTGAGAATAGCAATTGCTGAGCGATTTGGCTTTGTGATATGCTTCTACATTTCTTAATGTTTATGTAACCAACTTTTAGAAAAATAATAAAAAAAGAAGAGATGATGAAATTGAGATGACAATGAACCCAATGCACACCAATGATCTACACATGACATCGATTTGTGCCCCAAGTTTCAGATCTGTCATCTAGATCTCAAGTGTGATGTTCTCAACTGTTGCATTTTTGTATGCATGTCATCGTAAAACACAATTAGTTTTGAGCTCATGGTTCTAGTTCTGATCCATAAAAATGAAGCTACAACAATGTGGTCAAATATCAAATGGAAGCATAGGTGGAGAAATAATTATCTATCATAGATCAAAAATTATTTGGCATTGCATCACATTTAGATCTAGAAGTCCAATTTTTAGATCTTCTCATCCACATTTAGATCAACACACCTAGATTTCATAGATCAATTTTTCACTGTATTGCCAAACACTGTGATCTTGAGATGCATAATGATGTGACATACATTGTTTAGATTTGTTTGCATGTTTAACAAGAGATCAACACAATGCTATGAGGTATCTGCGATTTCCAGTGACTTCACTTTTCCTTTATTGTTAATCCCAGGAGCATCCCTCAGTGTCTCAGTCGTTATATTGTATTAAGTTTTTTAATGGGTCTTGATCTTCAATCTACCTTGAAGAATCTTCAGTGATTATTGTCCTGTTGCATCCCATATTTGTTTCACACCCTAAATTCCCCTAGATAGACTCTTGCAACTTCTCTGCCATCTCCAAGAGTGAAATCACCACCTTGAATCATGAAGTTGGGAATGATCCTATGGAAAATACTTCCCTTATAATGAAGTGGCTTTCAAATTTTTCAAACGCCTTTCTTACCTATACAAAGCACCCAGAAATTCTCTACAGTTTTTCAAAAGGTTCCCCAACAATCTCCACATCGGTGATCTACTATCAAGGCTACACAACACATATATTCCTTCAATTTTTTTACGATGATTGATCTATATTTTGTCAATTGATATTGCTTCCATAGCATTGAACCTTTAGTCAATTCATTTGTTGGAGTGTCATTCTTTCATTTTGATACATTCACTTAGTATATACAAATTCGAGAACAACAACAAATGATAACCGTGCTACTCAAGGAAACTGTCCAGGGAATCCAAGATCATTGAAGGAATCTACTTTCAACCTTTAATCTTACAAGTTTGTTCAAGGAGAGAATGAACCAGTGATTTTTTCATCCTCAGATCGATTCCCAAGGACCCGCTCTCTTCATTCTCAACTAAGATGTGAAAACCACTCAGAAAGAAATCTAGCAGTGATATACAAGATAAGACCATGATGCAATATGGTTGATGAAGATGATAACTAAGTGCTTTAGTTGGAAACGCTGTGTGTGATACACAAGGATATAATTATGACAACCCTTCTCAAGTCAATTATTCAATGCGTGGAAAGAGAGGTATTCTATTTTATTCCTCGTTATTTACTTTATATGGTGAAAGGAATAAAAGGTCCCCTTCTTTAAATTGGAGATTAAACATTTTTGTTAAAATAAATCATATGCATTGAGGGCTTTGAAGTTGGGTAAAGTGTTTTGTGAAAAGTAGACACTTTTCTTTATTACATAAAACAAACAATATAATTCAAAAAGGGGTTATTGGAGTATTGTAATTGTGCATAAGTGCTTATTATGTACAAATCAAGTGGGCATTTTTATTTGATGTTTAAAGGGAGTTCTTCAAAACCAAAGTGCTTGGTTTTTTACTCCATATTAGAGATACTATATGATACATAGATACAAGAGAGGAGTATTTGTAAAAGGAGAAAAATTCTCTTTTCATTGAAAAGGATAACACAACCCAAGTTGAAAGTTTTTCATGTATCAATTTTTTAATAAAAAAATTGTTTTTGGTGGTGGATTTCATCCTAGACCTGTCCTGAAATTGAATAAGGGGGTCTAAGGACATTGTAGTTATGTGTGATGGTGGTTTTTTTCATGGTTGATTTATGATATTTTATGTCTAGTATTGACATAATCATACATACACAAAGTTCAAGAACAATCAAGAACAAGTAATCACACTTTTGTAAAGAATTTTCAAGCATTCAAGTTTTTTACTACATCAGCATTCAATGACATCGTCAACATTTCACATCAGCAATGGACACATCAAATTTATAAACTCAAAACATCATGAAGCATTGTTAAGCATTCAAGATCATTTATACTTGCAATAATTTATTTATAAGTGTGAAATCAACATTAAGTTGAGTTGAATTGAATTTGTAATTGTGTGCATTCTCGGTTGAACCCAACACCCTCTATTTTTTTAATCCAAATTCCACTTGTTGTGCCTATCAATCAATCATTGTAATACTTTGGGATGCATTTTCGGTGGTAACTGACATCCTCAACTTGTTGAAACTTTCAAGCGAGCGAGAAACTTTCAAGTGGGAAAGTTCAAGTGAGTGTGAAAGTATAAGAAAGTGACTTCTTGGAAGAATGCAAGAAAATTTCAAGCGAGTGTGTTCAAATGGGGCAAAGTCGTGAATTATTAGAGCTACTGAACACTCTAATAAACACCACTGAAGAAAACACGATGATATTGAACAAAACAACTCTTCAATCAGTGATAACTTGTTTGCAAGTGATGCAAACTAAAGTTAGACTTCTTCAAGAACAATCCCATCTATTGAATGATGAGTTGATAGAACTCAAAAGTCAACAACCAATGAAGTTTTCTGAAATAGTTATTTTTCAGAACAACCCTCTCTGTGATGATGATGATGATGATGATGATGATTTTTATCAACAATCGATGAAGGAACAAATCAACAAGCCGAATTCAAAAGCAAATTCCAATGAATATGAATCACAAGCAGAAGATGCCAAAGCACAAAGTGATACAAAAAGTATAAGTGAAAGTAAATGTGAAGCATGCCATCAAGTACAACATGATATTTCCGAGCCCATCATCAGACCTTGGGAAGAATTACACTTCAATAGGAATCGACATGGCTTAGGATATGAAAATCAAAATAGTTTTCATATTCCAAATTACTCCAAACCAATTTTGTTTGTGAGCGCTAGATTTCTTCAAGAAAATTCAACTTCAAATGTTGACGATCAGGATGTTAAATGCCAASAGTGTAATCGAGTTGGTCACATGGAGAATCATTGTTTTGATATCCATCCTTTCTAGMACTATGGCAAGCATAACCATTCTTCAGATAGATGTTCAACACTGAAGAAACCTGCAAGATTGAAGATTCACTATGAGTGGATTGATCCTTGGCAGTGGTCATCAACGACCAAGAGATTATATAAGTCTTACCAAAGAATTCAATCTCGAGTAAATATCAATCTTGTATCACATAACATTTTTGTACCTCACATAAGTGGTCCCCTTATGGCATAGATTCCAAGCATGGCCCTCACAAAATGAGATAACATGTTGTTTTTTCCGCATGAACACTTTGTGTTGTACTCAAATGGAACAAGTATGGTACTCTCTTGAGCATAGAAGGGGTGAGTATAATGATGAAACTCTCATGCACCTTAAGGGGGGGAGTTCAAAATTCCAGTGATGATGGTTCATGAAACCACTTGTGGTATCTCCTTTCAGCTAAAAAAGGGGGGAATTGATGATGGAATTGAATCTGGTTGTCAGACAGAAAGTTTCAACAACAAAAAACATCAAATATGTCAGATGGGCATGAAATTTTCCAAATGGGCAACTGCGGTCTGTAGATGACAGACTTTGGCAAAATTATGGTTCAATAAGTTTGAGTTGAATCATACATAATTGGGATGTTGTTGGACACCTAAAAGTGTCAAAATTGGTTAGTGGTCATCCAAAAACCATCAGATACATGGTATCAATTGGTTAGTGGTTATCCAAAACCACAGATTCAGAGAGCACTTCAATTATACACTGATAGTAGAATGGTGATACTACATGTTCACCAATTAACAGAAGACATCATATTCTTCTAGCTCAAATACTTGGAAAAATGATCGAATTGTCAAGCAATCAGGGAATGTTCAGATATTGCAGCTATTCACTTGCATATCTCATCTCTCTTCCCATTCATTTTAGATGAACAAATTCAACATCTAGATTGGCAGTTCTTCATTGTGGCTCAACTTAGGAGTTTCAGCATGAAGACATGGAGATATACCAACTTTTTCACCTGCTTTGTTGGTATTGTTGTTTGGACTTATGATTGAGGGGGGGAATGTTAGCCTCTTTCTCATATACAATCATTAATTCCAAGTATACCACCTTTGTATATTTTACATACTAGGATATAGTTGTTATCCTAAGTGTGTTTCTAGATTCCTACTTTGCCTCATCTACCTTATCTTCTGATGAGGTTTCAATGTGAGAAAAATTGAGGTGGTTTCATTATTGTATTATATATTTTTATCATTAAGATGAATACAATGTTGAGAATTATGGCTTGAGGCCTTTTCTGCCAATCTTCTTGTCCTGATATTCTTATGCTCAATTTCTTCACTCTACAGATGCCCTACCATTGGACCATCAATCATCGAAGATGTCTTTTGGATTAACCAAACTCTTTTCCAATATGGATGACCTGACCATTGGTCGTCGATGATTTCTTTAGAAAATTTACAATACTTGGAATTTTTTTACTAAATCCCTGAGGAATTTGGACCATCTCTCTTCAAGCCATGATGATCTTGACCATCAATTGGCTCCAACTCCCAAATGACCGAAACTAATCTAGATCGTCGATATTCTTCATTTTCCCAACTGTTGAGAAAGAATATTGGTCGTGGATTTTCTCAACCTTCAAATGTCCAAAACCTTATAAAATTTTAAATTAATCACGATGAATCTTGACCATTGATTGCAAGATCTAGCATGATCTTGTTTGTCGATTCTCTGAACTCTTTGTAATTCTACAACAGCCATTTAAGCATGAAATATGACCATTCCAAGTTGAGTTCAACTCTACAAACTACAAATTCACACCCCATATCATCTCTTCGACTACCCTGAGTAATTTAAAACTCAAATTTTTCTCACGAAATTGGGGATTTCACTTTCATTGCTATGTTTTTCCCCAATTTCACGTTGACCAAAATCTGCAATACCTAATTTCACTAATTCACTCTGGTTCTTGACCTATATGAGTCTAGTGTTTGAACCAAATGATTTGATACCATAATGTAACATCGCCCAGCCAAGTTGAGGAACATTATGGTGCAAAATACTCAAAAATTAAATTTTTGTCAACTAAATTAAATTGATGTAGCTTATCATCTATGAATTACATACAAATTTAATTATTGTCTGCTTCCATTATTCAAATGTATCTACCGCATGTAAAAATGACAAGAATATAGTTTAACAATTAAGCACATCCACATATAAATTATTTCCAAATACACAGAGTTCATGCACATCAATTTAACTCATAAATACAACCCATAAGCAGATAAACCACTGATCTTTCAAAATAGTTGTGCAACCAGTTGCTTAGGATATATGTTCCACCCAAACATAGACCTGTTGTTTCAAATATCAATAGAATGTCACCCCCAAGTTGGGATATCAATCCACAAAAGAGGATGGCCTCTCACTATCTATTCATAGTTTAGAAAACCCACAACCCACTAATATTATCCTACAACTATCCCAATTTTCCACCAACTCTCTTCCTCTCAACCTGCCCAAGCCAAGGTATGTACCCCTTCATTGATCTCATTCCCTCAAGAATCCAATTTGTTTATCAAGGTCTCTATGGTACAAGTAACTATGAATCTCTTAGTTGAGAAACTCAAAGGAACTCACTACTAGGAAAACTACTAGCATTTGATCAACAACAAACACTTGTTTTTATAGTGAAACTCACATAGGAGTTCACTCTTCAAGCATGAAAACATGGTTCTTCACTATTCAACTCCAAAAGGTACACTCCAACATGCTTTATAATTCTCCCTCCATGGATGCTCCACCTCCAATCTCTCTTTCTTGCTCTTTACTTGTTGTTCATGCAAAAA
>ML791326.1:0-11224 GCA_009831015.1 Picea engelmannii
GGGTGGATTTGATTTTAGTGATTAATTTAAATATTTTTCAGATTTTCAACCATGTTTAGTGATTAATTTGAAAAAAATGATTTTAGTGATTAATTTAAATATTTTTTCGAGATTTTCTACCATGTCATTAAGTTATAAGTTATGCATTGATGTTTTTAAGAAAAATAATAATAACATAAATTAATTAAAAAAGTGATTAGATGAGTTTGTAATTTAATTACATCAATAATTAACTATGTTTGTAATGTTGGAAAGGGCAAAGGATAGAGGAAAAACAAACAAGTAATGTTGGAAATGGGAAAGGATAGAGGAAAAAAATATCTTGTTTGCTTTTCATGGGGTATTAATTCAAATTTCCCTATAAAAGAATCATCTTGTGTGTAATTTAGATGAAGTTGTAATTTAGATGAGGTTTTAGGTTAAGGTAATTTGACTAATCATCTAGATGGGGTTTTAGGTTAAGGTAGCTTGGGGTTTTAGGTTAAGGTAGCTTGATGAGATGGTTGCATCTTACATAATTGATCACACAACTAGATTAAAGATTATAATAATAATGTTTTTTTTGTACTTAAATTTTTTTAAGAGGGAAACAATGCACGCATCCTTCAATGTGGTTATTTGAGACAATATATTAATGCAAAATAAAAATATTATATAAGAGAGTTTCTCACAATTGATTATCAACGAATGACTTTTCATGCTCTTTAAATAGAGATCATGAACCAATCAAGTGTTAAGCCATTGATCAATATAATTGTTAAGATTGAATATAATATTAGCTATTGAATCACTCTACGACTAGAACATGCCATGACTGTCAGATTATATAATTACAAATGTATACTAAAGAAACACACTTTTACATAAAGACATATGTTAGAATATAATGGATGTGCTCATTTTACCATTGACAATATCACTATTGTCACCCAACCATAGGTCGAAGCCACCCTCCGAGCACCTTAACCTTGACAGAGAATCACTCCAGAAGCAAACCCTAGGCTAAATAGCCAAACAAAGGGTAGCACACCTTTCCCCAATGATAGCGCACCAACAAGAGCTGATCATATAGTCCAAACCCTAACCAAGAGATAGTCCAAGCCAAACGTGACCTGCTAGCTACTGCAGTTGCAATGACAACTCTCCTCTAAACCTGTGCACAAAACTGGGCACTACAATGCACACAAGTGTTGCTTTGCAATTCTGACACTGCCTGCCAGAATGAAGACTGGACTCCTGTATTTATAGTAAAGTTGGCTAACTGTTTGGGTCGACTTCTCATTCTGGGTATCTGTCTGTTCAGTATATATTAATTCTTCTGGCCGACTTCTCTTGGAGGCTAATAGCCTAATATAAATTATCCTCTAGAGCCGACATGTCTTCTAGGGTTATTAGCCAACTCATTAGGGTTTCTTCTTGCTTTCCGGAGTCTTCTATTCTCGTCAGGTTTACACGTGGAGGTAAATACCTCCTGCAGCTACCATAATATCAACACTCCCTCCTAGCTAGGGAGGTATTACAGGTAATGGTCTTGAGCACAAACATACCATTCACCTGGTAGCATCAACATAGTTGTATAGACTATCTCATGACTAGATCATGAGCACCATAATCACCATCAGTGTCATCAGCCATATCATCTCTCGAAACCATACTCCATTTGAGTAATTAGACATGATGCTGGATAAGTCACTCACACCACAGAGTGATACAAGAGTCATTCTTCTAATCTGGACATAAGTCCTAGAAGAGTAAATGTTCTGAACCATTTTCCGTCTGGGAAATCTTTGTCCTTTGATCATTCATCTAGCTGATAATCATTTCCAATACTACTGATAGTCTTCAAGGCAATCGAAACAAAATAGAACACAATTGTGTCTATCCATAGTAGTATATAATTACAATCCAGTGGTACACTACCACACCAAGTAACACACAAGTACTTGATCAAACAGTGGAACACATCCACCACAGTAGTATACATATACTGTCATACAATCTTCATAACAATCATCTGATATCAACCTACAAAAAAATAATGTTATGATATAAACTAAATCATTTGGGCCATTCTTCCACTCACATATAGGAGATCTCGGAAGAGCATCTGCCCTCAAAAGTAAGACATCAATGATGAGCTATCTGGACTATTCTTCTCAAGCAAGGAAGATTGATTATTCTGATTTATGAGCCTGGACCATTCCTCCGACACTAAACAAAGTTTAACCCGAAGAGAATGAATCTGCCCTAAAGAATGCATGTCCCTGATTGCTGAGCCTGGACCATTCCCCACCCTAGGCCATTCCTTCGGCACTAAACAAAGTGCAACATGGAGAGAATGAATACACCCTAAGGAATGACTGTCCGAACCATTTCCCCTGTTAACTACAAGAGGAAAACACTGTCCTGTACCAACCTCCAAAACAGACCATTCCTCATGTTAACCACAATGAGAAATCGTTGTTCGGCGAGGCGGGTCAGTCTTCTTGAGTAACCCTCAAGAAGAGAGACTGCCCTAGACCACTCCCCATGTTAACCACAATGGGAAGTCGCTATCTATGGTACATCAACAATCTGGACCATTTTTCGAACTGGAAAATGTTTGTCCGTCATAAATCTCAATCCACTTTCCAAACTTGAAAGGAAACTGCTCATCCTGGACCATTTTCGAACTGAAAAATGACTGTTCATAAGTCAATACATATCAGTGCTCCCTCCCAACCTGGGAGTTCTCTCTTTTTTTTTCAATAAGGAAGTCGTTTCCATGAGCTCCAGCCCGAGTACACAAATTCTTTCATCTTGGACAAAAGCTTTACCAAAATGTCTGCTCATCTGTGGGGATATGTATTGGAGAACCTCTTTCTCCTTTCTGGACTTCATCACGGATAATGTAATGCTTGATTTCAAATGTACTTCAGTCTGGAACATTGGTTTTCTCTTAAGACTTCATGTAGCTTTGATCAATAAAGTATATCATTGTTGGAACACTGAAACATATCCATGTGGCACTTCTTCTGTCATCATGAGATCTGATCTACTGAGTAATCATCTTGATACAATATCTCTGTTATAGAAAATCTTCACCACGTTTCTGCTGTGCACTGGAGGTTTCCACCAAGTTATCTTTTTCCATCTGCATACAAGGGTCTCTTTCTGGTATGCTTCAAAGTCTTGAGGTTTCTCTTTATATGCTCTTTGTTCAATTGTTCTGGAGAACAATCTTTGCATTTATCTGATGTAGAACTCCAACTCATGGATGTTGCGGATGATATAGTGACTCATGTAGAGGTATGTCTGGTCTACTGGAACAAGTGGTCATCATAATCTTCTCCCTCCATCTGGGAGAACCTCTAGTTCTAGATCTTGCAAAGCTTTTATTCATAAGTTTTCCATACACTGTTCTTCATCATGACTTTCAGTTCCTCTGTTTGATTGCTTTTGGTGAGTTCATATCAGGCTGGTAATGTTGTGATTCTCGATACAATGACTGGTTGTTCTGGCTTCTCTTTCTTTCTTGGAATCTTCATGTTCTTCCTCATGTTTTTCTTTAGCTCTTGGGTCCATGGAGTTTCTTATAGATTCCATGCCCTAAAGATTCCACTTCTTCCTTTCATCATAGGATCACAGATGTAAATGGACAACCAGGGATACTTTAAGGCTTCTCTCCGAAGAAGACTTCTTCTAAGGTTGAACTGAACACGTACTGCTTTTCATGTTTGCTAACATGGATATATACTTCATCATCTTCAATGGATCACAGGATTAGCTCCCTCCTAATCTTTGCTTCATGAATGAATGCATGCTCTTCTTTATGGTGATATATAATCGGCTCCCTCCATCTAGGAGAGTCCACGCTTCCGTTTGCATCCTAATTTCCTTTTCCAAAGCATCATAAGTCTTTCTCCAATTTTCTCTTGATTGTTGAGTTCTTTCTTCTAGGTTTCTTCAAGATTGATTCTGATTTCAGCATACCTTGTAATAGTTTCCATAAGATTTGTTTGATATATTTCATCCTTTCTTGTATAATGATAGAAATCATTATCTTGTTGTTCTTCCATACATATAGTTCTTCTTGGAACATATTATCTTCTAAGAGATAGATATACAAGATATGTACAGAGACTATGCAAACAAAATATGTACAAGAACTAAGAAGAGTATTGTTACCTTTAGAAGAAGAAGTCTCTTTCATCCTGCTTGGTCTTCTTTGTAGGTTCATTTTCTTTGGCAACTGATGCTTCATGTGTCCCCTTACTTTTCTTTAGCTTGAAACAATGATTCTTGTAGTGACCATACTTTCGCCAGTTGAAGCATTGTACTTCTGAAATATATTTCTCTTGATTTGGCTTCCTCCTTGAACCAAACTTCCTTTTGTTCCTGAAATTCTTGAACCTTGTTGTGAAGGCTTAATCATCGTACTTCTTTTGGGGTTTATCTTTTGCACTGATCCTGGATTCTTCTTGAGCACAACAAGTCCAAAGTTTTTCAAATGTAGGATACTCCTTCCTTGTGTTCATGCTTGTGGCAAATGCATCCCACGTCTTGGGAAGACCATTGAGTACTATGTTTACCAATTCCTTCTCTGAAATGATTTCTTCAATAGCTTGTAGTTGATCTCTTAACTGAGAGATTCTCACAAAGTATGATGTTATGCTGTCATCATCATTCATCTTCATGTCATGGAGCTCATTCTTCAAACTCATTATTTGTCCAATGTTTCTGACTGAGAAGAGGTTTGTTAGGGCACCGTACATCTTCTTCGATGAGTCAAGATGGGAGATGTAGGGTATCAAGTGGTCTTTTATAGATTCCACTATGATACTCATAGCATTGATGTCACCATTTTTTAACTTCTCCATAACTGCAACGTTCTGTGGTTCCTTCTCTTTTCCTTCTTCAAACTCTGGTTTCATGATCTTTCCTTTCATGATATCCAACACTTTATTCTTGGCAAGGATGAGGTCAATCATTGACTTCCATGCTCTGAGGTTATAAGCTCCATCTAACTTGTTTTCTGACTTCATAGAGTAAGTCATGGCTGCTTTGACTTGGTCAACCCTAGATTTGACCACAAACTCAAACTTGACGTCTTGGCTTGCTGAGAGTATCAGGAGATGCACAAGGCTAGGATGCACTGATCTATCTGGAGATTAGGTCAATCTCTTCACTTAAGGTCCCTCAACGAGAGGTTTAGGGTTTCTGCAACTACACCTGCTAGTAACCCTAACTGCAATGCTTTGGTGACTACTCCTGCTAGAAAACCTAGTGGCAGTTCTTCAATGAGCTTAATATCCTTATGGCTATACTTCCTTCCAGTGGTTAGACTGAATGAAGGAGGTGTGGGCCCATAACCTGTTAGAATATAATGGATGTGCTCGTTTTACCATTGACAATATCAATATTGTCACCCAACCATAGGCCAAAGCCACCCTCCGAGCACCTTAACCTTGACAGAGAATCACTCCAGAAGAAAACCCTAGGCTAGATAACCAAACAAAGGGTAGCACACCTTTGTCCAAGGATAGAGCACCAACAAGAGCTGATCAGATAGTCCAAACCCTAACCAAGAGATAGTCCAAGCCAACCGTGACCTGCTAGCTACTGCAGTTGGAACGAAAACTCTCCTCCAAACCTACTCACAAAACTGGGCACTGCAGTACACACAAGTGTTGCTCTGCAATTCTGAGACTGCCTACCAGAATGAAGACTGGCCTCCTGTATTTATAGCAAATCTGGCTAACTGTGTGGGCCGACTTCTCATTATGGGTGTTGTTCCTGAGTCTGTACTAAGGCTTAAAGTACAGTGTCAAGGCATCCGAAAGTATGTTAGAGATTGATAAGAGGATTACGTTAACCTTCAGTATAGGAAACTAATGAGGATTTCTACGTTCTCGTTGTCTAGCTTCCCATAGTTCCTGAGTGGTAATATCTTGTTCAATGGCTGCCCATGAACGTTCAAGTTCTTCCCGGGTGTTAGCAGTTTTAAGGATTGTATCGAAAAGATTTAAAGCAATATGTGTTTGATTAGATAGTACAGGTTCAATATTAGGTTGTGTAGCTGCAGGTACAGTAATTAAGGAACAATAATCGTAGGAAATAATTTAAAGAGAGATTTCAGTGCTGTTTCAATTTGGTCGAAATAAAGAGAGATTTTTACCTTTTCTGAGCGAAATAAAGATTGCAAAAGAAGGCCCTTTCCCGTAACTGTATTATAATTTAATATAAAGTGTGGTGCGAAAGAAAAACATTTAGCTGCGTATAACGTGAGGTTCCTGTCAAAAGAAAAATCACATATAAGCAGAAGAGGAAATTAGTGAGAAAATAACTGACATAGCAAAGAATAAACGTAGAATTCTAAAAATGCGAATTGGTCTTACACCCGCTGATAGCCGGTGCAGAGGAAAGACAATAGACAGAAACAGAAAACCATAATTCTTTTGTTATAGTAGTGGTCGTACTAAAGTATAACAAAGCACATCAGTTATGAATGAGTGGAATGAAATGAAACATGAAGTACAAAGAAGCAAACTTGATAATACAGTCTGGACGGAATCTTCAAATTGCTTGTATATTAACTTCTTCAAATGCGAAACTCTATTACAATCGATACCAAAAAGGTCAAGCCCTTTCTTTCTCTTTTTGTGGTATATTTATACAACAGATCAGTTTAGAAACTCAATTGTTTCTCAAATTCAGTTACAACCGAAAAGAGCGAAATCACTCTCTTTTCTCTTACTCTATTTTCAAATGGCGCCAGGTGCTTGTCTTTGCGCGGCTTCGGTGCACATGATACATTTTTCCACAAATTGGGACACAAGCTGTGAAGGTTCCGCTTGACAGTTGGCTTCGGTGAAATAGCACTCTCGGGCTAACTGCGGCAACTTATCTCCCATTTGTGCATCAACGATGTCAAGGGCACTTAGTTGTGCACTAGGTTGAATTAAGTGTTTGTCAACTCGAGCCATGTCCACCCTGTCCATCTTGGAGATATCCGTCAAATCTCTCTCATTCTTCTCTTTCAGGTCGAGGGAAATCTGCTCTACATTCATTTGCCTTAACGTTTCTGAATCACCTCCACTCTCCATACCTAGCAGCTCACCATCAATAGTATTGAAGGCTTCTTCTAATGAATTTGTTACTTTTTGGGCCTGTTCCTTGCTTAAGGAAATATTATGTTCCCAATCTTTTAACAGAATGTTACCTCTAGTTTGTTAAGCAATGGTGAGTCCAGGAGAACCTGTAGAAAATCTGTTGTTAGTAGCTATCACCGCCTCTTGAAAAGCGACCTGAGCAACTTCGACTTTCCTTTCTCTGACGGTCAGATTCTCGGAAATCTGATGCATCATTAGGCAATCTTCTCGAATCACTCCCACTTTGTTTAGCAGATTCTTCTGTACAGAAGAGATCCTGCTCCGAATATCGATCGCTCGGGATTTAAACCCCTCTACTTCAATCGCCCTGCTCATTTGCTCTGAATTTTGCGGCCCGCGAAACCCAATCTTTGATCAAACCAGGCATGGTCTTGTCGTACTAAATGCACTCTTTTTCCTTGAATTCTTCCAAGAAATCCGCACCATATGTATATTCAGATGTAGAAGGCATCTTATACATGCTTTGTAAATGCTCGGGCTGGAAAGTTCCGATAGTCACTCGCTGACTGTTCATAATTGTTCTGGTGGGCAGGTCTATGTGATCTAATGCCCAGCGGATCATGTCATAGTAAGGAAGTAACCAGGGCCTGGTTGCTATTCTGTGCATCCCGGACTGGACGACTATCTTATACTTGGTGTGTAAATCGTCTCTTTCGTTGTCGTCAGAATCGTCTGAGTAATCAACTAATTCTGCCTGCAGAACATTGGACACATGTGACCAGTCGGGAATTGATTCGACACTTCGGGGTGAAGTATCGGAGACATTGTCTGAGCCCTGACTTGTAACTTCGACATTTGCCTTTGTTGCTTTCCGCGGAGCCATGACTGAAGCTTGCGTTTTCACTCTTCTGTGATAAACCTGCATATACATGCAGAAGTTAATTCACTCGGAAAATGACGAGCTCTGCTTGCTTATGAAAAAAGTTTTTATTATAACAAAATGAGACTCCCGTATATATTTGAAAACTCTGTACCCTTCGAAATAAGTCTGTCAAATCGCCGTTAGGAACAAATTTATTGTTTAAAATCCGATTTTATTTATTCGTAGATTCACTCTAATTATCTATTAATGTCATCAATGTTTGGCGGCTTGCCATTCAGTCGGAGTATGGAGAGAAAATAGTTACCTCGGGAAATGTGCAAGCCTTGATGCGCGGGACCTATCTCGTTTTAATTTAAAATATTCAAAATTAGCAACGTTAAATTTTTTTTCGCTTTTCGCTGCATCGGGGATTTCCTTTTAACATTTTAAGTTTTCAACTCGCGAGATTGCGAGTACCGATTTTGGTTTAAAAGATAATCGTGGTTTAAGGCATGATTAATTTCTTAATCATTTTACTCGCCGTATCGCGACTCAGAACTTCGAAGATAAAATTTTGGGAGAATAGTATGCCGAGTCACGAAACTGCGAGATAGCGATAATTAAGACTTGATTTGGATTAAGAAAACTTGGATTAGGTGATTAATTAATCATACTATAATCACATCGTGGTTTCGTGAGTCGGAGTTTTAGACATCATGATTTTCAAAAAGATAGCGCCGAGGGACGGAGTGTCGAGACTCATTTTAACTATGGTTAACTTTCTGTTTTTAGTTTTTGACCAGGGTCAACCCATAAGTACCTCGTGTCCTCGGCTCTCGGGATTGTAATGAAAAACATTTAAGTTTGACTAACGCCGAGGCGCGAAACCCCGACGACGTCCTATCATTGAGTTAAAAAACTTCACTCTGATTACTGTCTAGAGTGAAAACTTAACATGAGTTCGCCGTTTCGCGACTCGGGACGTGAGAAATCAAAAATTAAGGTATCCGACTTGCGAGATCCCGAAATAAAGAAAAAAGATCAGATCATTATTACGAAAGCGGATTTGTTTTAAGTGGAGAAAAAGCATTGCTGCTTATTTGACCAGGTTGTAGGATTTTTTCAAAATCCCGAGGGAGGAAAAATCAAAAGGCCATCTTTAGAATTCAAGTATCAAAGACTGAAAATTGTGAAGGGTTATAATAAATTAAGGGCAGCTCCAACATAGGCTTCAACTAGGGATCACGCCTTTTTGTGAGGCGGGAAGAACAGTAGACCACGTGCCAATATTGGGTAAATGGAGTCAGAAGCTCAAACCTGCGGAAAAACCAAGGAAAAAGGATTGAAGGGGGAAAAGACTTCGTTTTTTACCTTGAGAAGTTTTTCAAAATCAGATACTCTTTCCAACACAGCTGTAGTATCTTTCACAATTTTCCCCATCCCACTACCAACTTTGGGTAAGTTTTAAGGTAGTCAAAACAATCCTAGGAGATTCAACAGTTCTTGAGTCTCTCGGCCTGCATCAAATGGATGAAATTATATATATTTTTAAAATGGGAAGTCCCGTTTGAATTTGGGATGTTGATTAGGTTTTAAGAAAGCATTGGTTACCAGAGTAGATTGGTGTTCATGTCTGACAACCTTACAGATATCTCAGACACTGCTTCACTGCCAGTGAGCCTGTTCAGTACCCCGGTGAAGTTGTCTGACCCCTTTTCACTGAATTTCTTTTCACCACTTCGGAAAATTTTTATGCGTTTAAACGCTGAGACGAGGGCAATCATTTCTGAATTTCCTTTCATCGTCTCCTTGGATGAGGTGGGGGCAATCATTTCTGAATTTCCTTTCACCACCTGTCTTATAATTTACTTTTAAAGCATGAAGATGGGAGCAATCAGTTTATATCAGGGCTGATATATGTGTAATAATTTGCATCAGAGGTCTGTCAACTCATTTTGGTTACTTGGTACCAAGCTTCCCGTGACCTTCACAAAACCTTCATTCTTAGGGAAAAAGGGGATTATACACACACACACACACACACACACACACATATATATATTTTAAGGGGCATCCGATCTGAGAAAGCTTTGATTCTTCCGACGCTGTTAAAAAGCCTAGGAAAGTTAAGATCGCTCTAAACGTTCCTTCATTTAGTAGGAAAACGAGTAGTTGTGAAGACCAGCTTCCCTATCAAGATCTGCTTCGTAACCTCTGAGGCTTAAAACGAAAAACTTTTATCCCGTTGCAATGACTCGGGAGGATAACGATTTGCTAAAAGTTAGACTCAGGGATGGACAGGATATAAGGCAGCGGTTTAGTGACTGCACACACAAAAGGTTGAAACAATCCAAGACTGTCTTTTCTAGGAAACTCTAGGGACAAATATTCCGACTCGCTGTTTTCAGATTTAGAGTATTCGTTCAAATCACTATAATCCAAATATTTTAACCCATACTGCAATTAAAAAACGTTACCTTGGTTTATTTAAAACAGTCTTTTATAATTTGTGTTTTTCGAGAGCTCACCTTTACCTTTTCTTTTCATTTTCTTGGTGCACTATGAAACTAAATTTTAGGTATCACCTGTTTTATGCCGTTCCATTCCTGACACCGACCTGCAAATTACTTTTCCTATTAATTTCGTCTGCAGCTGGAATCCTGTAAAAACAAATACAACTCTTATTGGAAATGCGTTGAGAGTTTAGGAACGAAAACCAAAAAATTAAAAGTAAATGTTTAACGAAAATATAAGTATGTACAAAACACTCATAATGAAATTTATTTATTTACAAAATTTATTTATTTATTTATTTTTTGAAAACGTTACGTCATGTAGTGCTTTAGATACCGCCCGTTGACAGGGGCGCTGAGAACTTCTCCATCAATATTTTCCAGAAGAAAGGAATTTTTTCCTTCTGGAGCCGAGACCTTGAATGGTCCATACCAAAGGTGATCAAATTTTCCATGCTTCGCGGCTTCTTCCCTTCTCTTATCCCATCTTAACACTAAGTCACCTGGGAGGAATTCTCTGTCCTTTGCCTTGAGGTCAACCAATGCTTTCATATCATCCTGATACTTCTGCAATTTCTCATCAACCTCCACTCTATGCTGTTGAACCTCGATCAGCTGGTTAATTCTCCTGGTTACATGATTGGGTTCCTTGTTCTGATCCTGCCATAACTTCATTACTGGCAATGCTAAGTTTATGGGTAGAACCGCATCTGTACCATAGACCATTTGAAACGGCGAAATGCCGATAGACCTTTTAG
>ML791326.1:12066-28221 GCA_009831015.1 Picea engelmannii
AGGTTAGACTCGGCCAAGAGTTTGGCCAGACCCTGGCCCTTTATCAATTTAGTAGGCTTGACTTCCAGATCAAATTCCTGTATTTTGGCGAGCCAGCGCCCTCGTTTTCCATCACTATCTGGCTGTACCAATATATCTTTCACAGCACTGGCTGGCACGTACGCGATAATTTTTGAATGCAACACATAGGTTCTGAATGCTTTCAGCGCTTTCACCATTGCGTACGCCTATTTTTCCATTATATCATACTTTAGTTCGGCGTCTCTAAGGCTCTTGCTGAAAAACGCGATCGACCGTTCAAAACCTTCGTCATCCTTTTGTAGTAACACCGCAGCGATAGTATGTTCAGAAGCGAACGAGAAAATGAGGAAATCTTTCAGGTAATCTGGGCTTGCTAACACAGGTGCTTCGCTGATGACCTTTTTAATGTGTGTGAACGACGCTTTAGCCTCGGTCGTCCAATTTACTCTGCTATCCTTCTTCAACATTCCTGTGATCAACTTTACAATCTCAGCAAAATTGGGGATAAACCTTCGTAAAAAATTTATTGTACCTAAGAAAGATTGAATTTCTTTTACGTTTCTAGGAATATTTATAGTTTCTATTGCTTCAATCCTCTTAGGATCAATCCTGATCCCATCTTTAGATACGATATGCCCCAGAAGCTTACCTTCCTGCATCGCGAAATGTGATTTCTTTGGGTTCAAAGACAGGCCATACCTGCGGCATTTTTCGAAAGTCTGTTTTAAGTGGATCAAATGTTCTTCATCGGTTTTAGAGAAAACCATCAAATCTTCAAGGTAGATGACTATGAACTTGTCTCTTTCTCCAACGAAGGCGATGTCCATAGTGCGCTGGAATGTAGCCCCTGCATTCATCAAACCAAACGACATTTTGTCATACATGAATGTACCCCATGGTGTGGTGAAAGCAGTTTTCTCTCTGTCTTGCTCGTTCATAGCAATTTGGTTGTACCCAGAGAACCCATCTATCATAGACATTCGATTTTCTCCAACTACCCTTTCTAGGACGTGGTCCATTTTGGGAAGTGGATAATTATCCTTAAGCGAGGACTTGTTCAAGTTTCGGAAATCCACACACAATCTGATTTCTTCGTTCTTTTTTCTGACAGGGACCAAATTTGTCACCCAGTCTGAGTACCTTAGAGGTACAATTATTTTCGCATCTAAAAGCTTCTTAACTTCCTTTTCAATGACGGACAACAAAAGGGGGTTAAATTGCTTGAGTTTTTGCCTAAAAGGCTTGACCCCGGGCTTCAAAGGTATCTTGTGCTCAATTATGGAAGTATCATACGTTCGAAGCTCATCATAGGACCATGCGAAAACATCTTTATATTGTCTGAGTAGGTCTCTGTACTGGTCTTTTACTTTGGGAGGGATAAATTTAGATATCTTTACTATCCTGGATTCTTTTTCAGTTCCTATATCGCAGTCCTCCACTTCTTCGGGTTGGGGCTGCAGAGTGGTTTTCACAGGTACGTCGTTCTGATCGAAAAGTCTTTCTAAAGGAATCAAGCCTTTTGGAATTTGATTGTTTTTAAGGACCAACATACGATGATCCGCTATTTTTTCTTGAAAGGTTTCAGGGTCTTCGCCCTCTTGCATAATCCACATCGGGTCGTTTTGATTTTCTTGGTCTGGATGAGTTTCAGAGAACTCACCTACTGCCATAAGAAATTTCTGAATTTGTTCGTCATCTTCAAAGACCTGCCAGTGTCTGACATTGTCTAGTATAGAGGGTTTATATCTGGTTTCAATGTGATATTTTAGTTTGACGTTCGTGGGAGGAGAAAAGGTTGAAGCTGCCTTGGCCAAAGCGTCAGCATGTAGATTCTCTGCGCGAGGAATAAAATGGATTTTTACAGAGGAGAAAAAATTCTCCATCAAATCCCAATCAAAATTTCTGTATGTTCTTAATCTGGGATGCTTGGCTAGGTATTGTCAGTTTACTTGTCTTACTATCAATTCAGCGTCACCGTAAACCTCCAAGTTTTTTATATTTAACTTCTTTGCAGCCTCTAAACCTAAGATTAATGCTTCATACTCACATACATTATTGGTGTAATCTATGTCCCACTGCAAACGATATGAGAAAGGAACAATAAACTTACCTTCAGGGGCTACCAAAATTACTCCGGCACCAACTCCTTCAGAAGACGAGGCGCCATCGAAGTACATTTTCCAGATACCATTATTGCACATCTCTTCAGTCAAGGGGCTAAGTTCTTCATGCTTCATATCAATTTCTTCTGGACATCCATCTAAACTATCATCAAATGACAATATGCAATTCCCCAGATCTTGGTCTGCAACGTAAATGGGAAAGTTATTTGGGTTCTGAGGATCATTGACAGTATACGCTAGTATTGTTTCTCTGTACAAACGGGTAAACTGACCACCGAATATAGGGATTGTGGCATATGACATGTCCAATTGTAGAGAACCCCCCAACTTGGCTCCCCATGATCTGGATAACAACATACCATATTTGGGGGGAATATCTGCGATAACAACATCCATCAGGATACTCTTGACCGGGACCTGAGCCAGGGTAACTACTAGATCTTTTATCATCCCCATACATTTAACCTTTCTCGAATCGAAAGAGTATAGATTTCTGTAGGGTCTAGTGATTTAGAGGCCCAGCCTCTCCATTATAATTTTGGGCATAACATTATGTGAAGCCCCGGAGTCTAACATACAGTTATGCAGTAACTGATCATGTATATTCAGGGTTATATAGAAAGGAGCGACGTTGTCTTTGGATCCTTCAAAATGAGGACCAAAGGTGATGTTAGGTCTGTCGTCTTCTAGGTTGATAACATCAAAGTGACTTTTTGACTCATAGACGCCCATCACTTTGGCAATTTGCTTATGATAAGTGGGGTTTTTTGCTAATTCTACCAAAGGAATCGGTATCTTAATTTTACTTAATTCATTTTCTAGACTGAAAGATGTATTTACCTTGTCCGTTTCTTTGGTTAAGACTTCTGAGCTTTTTCTTTCCGACTTATTTGTCTGGATTGGTTTATCACTCGTGATCTTAGTCGAATATGTAACTTTATTTACTGGTTCGGTTTCTAGTGTTTGAGTTTCAACCCTTTTTGCCTCGGACCCTTGAGTTTTGGCTACCTTGGTTTTGTTGCTGGGTAACAAGGTCTCTTCCAAGGGAGGTTCATGAGCTTGACCTCTTTGAAGGATTCTCTTAGGTTGGTCGGTTGAGGTGGGCTTAGTTTTAGATCTCAGATTGTATTTGGGTTGAAACTCAACCGCTATCATTTCTGTTTCTGGTTGAGATACGCCGAGGTCAGTATGATCACCTTCTTCATCTTCATTAGACGGTTGAGGGGTAATTAAAGATTTCTCATAGTCTTCCCTGGTAAAAAATGGTTGCGAACATTCATCACCGAAACATGCAACTTCGTCTTCCGAATCTCCGAAATCTTGGAGGTCATTTGCTCCTATAAAATTTTCGTTTTTTAGTGGAGCTTGTATTTTTTGATCTTCATTCTTCATCTGTCTCTGTTGATTTTGGGGGTTCGGGTTTCTCCTGAAGTCCTTTTTATTTGAAGAATCAGCTCTAACCTGTTCCAACTCCATCCTAGAAATTTTATTGGACAGTTCTTTAATCACTCGGGCCATATCATCTACCCTGTCATCAGTGTATCGATTCGAGCTCGAAGGACCTGCTGATTCCCTATAGCGTCTATTATCGCGGTTGACTGTTTCAACTTTGGCTTATAATTTTCCCGAAGCCATCATATTAGATTCAATTTTGACAGCATCGTCTTGCATTCTACTTAGGGTGGCTCCTCTTCTTTCTCGTAAAAGTAGTCCGAAATCCGGCTCGAAGGCTCCCGCGAAGCTTACTTTGGCTGAGGGTTCAGAGGGTTTAACTACGACTGGAATCTTATTATACAATTTGTTGAATCTCAGAATAAATTCCATAACCGTTTTTGAGTTCTTTTTCTTTAGTGACCCAAACTCGGTAAGATAATATAAGTGATCTTTTCGCTCTCCCCATTGTCTTAGGAAAGCATCTTCCAAGGCATCATATGATAGGATAGAAGCTGCGGGTAGGCTCCGAAACCAAGTTCGGACCGGTCCTTCAAAGTTCTGGACAAGGAGTCTCGAATAGACATCTTCGTGCTCGATGCCACAGATGTCTGCGAATTGGTCGAAGAAATTTATATGCTCGGCTGTGGTTAGATCTCCCTCCCCCGTGAACTTAGGAATATTTTTGATGTAGTTTTCAGGTAAATCATGGAGGGGAACGGGTAAAACCAGGGGAGCATATCTTGCTACTACTTTTGTGAATACTCTAGGAGGAGGGACAACATTTCCTTGACCTCCACCTCCTCCACCAGGAGTGCCTCCACCACCTCCTCCGACGCCTGCCATCAACTCGGGTGTAGAAAATGAGTGTGGAATAGACCTTTGGGAATCAGGCGAGACTGGGGAGTTTTGTCGAAGAAAAACTGGTATGTCAACTGACAACGATCTTTCTAAAGGACCTTTTCCCTTGTTTATAGATGGAAAAGTCTGATGGGTCCCACTCCTAAATTCAGAGAAATTTGTTTTCGGATCTTTGGTGTCAAAAAGGAGACTGGATGAAGTAGAAGGTTATGAATGGGATCTAGTCTTTAAAGGTGGGTTTTTAGGCTTGTAAATTGCAGCGGTAGACTCGAACGAGCCTCTCGCTCTTAATTTTTTTTCAGGATTATTAACAGGCGTAATCAGCTTGCCATCCGGGTTCTGTCTGGTACTTTTCCTACCAGAAGCCAGTTTATGTTTTCGTGGAGTCGCCAAGTGAAAGATTTTTAAAAAAGACTTAAAACTGTGTGCACTCTATGTTCACTATCAAAGAGTAACACTATCAACGAATTAATTTGTCATTTTCCCAGGGAAAAGATTTCGTAACTTCGGTCCCTGAAAACGGCGCCAGAAAGATGTTGTTCCTGAGTATGTACTAAGGCTTAAAGTACAGTGTCAAGGCATCCGAAAGTATCCGACTCGAGACGTGAGAAATCAAAAATTAAGGTATCCGACTTGCGAGATCCCGAAATAAAGCAAAAAGATCAGATCATTATTATGAAAGCGGATTTGTTTTAAGTGGAGAAAAAGCATTGCTGCTTATTTGACCAGGTTGTAGGATTTTTTCAAAATCCCGATGGAGGAAAAATCAAAAGGCCATCTTTAGAATTCAAGTATCAAAGACTGAAAATTGTGAAGGGTTATAATAAATTAAGGGTGGCTCCAACAATGGGTATCTGTCTGTTCAATATATATTAATTCTTCTGGCTAACTTCTTCTCTTGGAGGCTAATAACCTAATATAAATTATCCTCTAGAGTCGACATGTCTTCTAGGGTTATTAGCCAACTCATTAGGGTTTCTTCTTGCTTTCTGGAGTCTTCTATTCTTGTCAGGTTTACACATGGAGGTAAATACCTCCCGCAACTACCATAATATCAACAACATATTAGACCAAGTTGAACTTAACTAACTTCTAAATGTTTAAATATTTTAACATCGCCCTCTAAAGAATAACTTGGGATAGGATTGAAGAATTTACAAAGATGTCACAATAGGATAAGGAATGACGGATTAGAGGTTATCCCCCCTTAATGTCAACTTCTTGAATTCTTAACATAGATTGAAGTTTGGAAAACTTCACTTTTGTAAGAGGCTTTGTGAAAATGTCTTCAACTTGATCTTCTATAGGGAAAAATAACACTTCAAAAACTCAATCATGAATGAGTTTTTGATAAAGTGTAGCTCAATGTGTTTGTTGTGATGATGTTGAACTGAATCTTTGGCGAGCTTGATGACACTTTGATTGTCGCACTAGAGGGTGGTGAGATGTTGCCGAAGTCCAAATTCTCAAAAGATCTATTGAAGCTGCAAGACTTCTTGACTTGCATTAATCATTGCTCAGTATTCTACTTCTACTAAAGAAAGAACAATACATGTTGTTTCTTACAAGCTCATGTGACATATCTATAACCAAGGTTGAAAACATAACTTGTTGTATACTTTTGATCATTAGCGTGGTCGAGCCAATCCGAATTAGTGAAACCAACCAACAAATGAGTCCCCCTTGAACTATAATGGATCTCAAACTAAATTGTACCCCAGATATACATAAGTATCATTTTTGCTGCTTTACAATGGATTTCATGGGGTGTTTGCATATACCAAGCAATAAGACCGACAACAAAATGAAATATGAGTATGAGTACGAATCAAATATAAGAGGTTACCAACTAACTGATGGTAAAAAGTGGCATCGATTTTGGGAGTAGTACAGGCGGTAACAAGTTTGACTCCACACTGAAAGGGAGAAAAGGCTGATTTACAATCTTCCATATGAAAGTGGTAAAAAAGGCCACATGCATACTTAGACTGGGAAATAAAAAATTATTCCTTAGTTTGGAATACTTTGAGGCCAAGGAAATAATGCAAATAACCTAAGTCTATCATTTCAAAGTTCTTCTTAAGGTTGGATTTCACATGGGGTAAGAGTTTAGGGCCACCACCAACGAGGATAAGATCATTAACATAAATAGAAAGTATTATGAGATGGATTCCCACTTTCTTGGTATAGACATTAGGGTCATAATGAATTCTAAAACAACACATGTCAAGAAGAAAGTTGTCCATTTTAGCATACCAAGCTCAAGGAGTTTGCTTAAAACCATATCGAGATTTCCTAAGGTGACAAACAAGGTTGGAGTCATTTTGAACATAGCGAGGAGGTTGTTCCATGTAGATTTATTCTTGCAAATCCTCATGAAAGAAGATGGATTTAACATCTGATGGATGTTCCATTTATGTGAGGAAACAAGGGTTGGCATAAGGTGGATGGAATTCATTTTGACAATGAGGAAAAATGTTTCATCTTAGTCAATTATTTCATCTTGAGAGAATCCTTTGGCAACTAACCAGGCCTTATGTATTTCAACAACTCCATCTGATGCATACTTAGTTCTATACACCCATTTACATATGACAAGTTTTCTTCCTTTCAAAAGAGGTACAAGATCCCAAGTGTCGTTCACCATTAAGGAATGATATTATTCATTCATTTTTGTGTCCCAATCTAGATGAACAAAAACTCCTGCAAATGTGTCTAGATTATGAGTGTTTAAAACTTGAGATAAAAGAGAGGAGGTTTGTTGGAATTGTGAAGGTGTGTGGCATTGATCTGTAGGATCATCGACAAGATCACCAATTTCTTCTCATGTTGAACAAACCCATCTAGGAAGTGGTGGGATGGTGCAAATTCATATTCAATGAACTCATTTGGAGGAAGGGGAATAGGTGGAGGTAGATTTTCATCCTCATTGTCATCATTTGAAGAAGAAACCAAAATAAGGCCAAAAGAAGGAACAAACACCAAAGATGCCTCACAAGCCTAAGATAACACAAACGCTGAAGATGATTTGAATGTCACATATAGCACAAATGTCGAATTAGGTTTATAGGTCTAAAGATTTTCACTCAAATTTAACATCTCTTCTAATAATAATTTTATTGGAATGAGGTTGAAGAAAATATAACCGTTGACATCTTTAGAATATCCAACAAAAATGCACTTCTCACTTTTATGTTGTAATGCTTTCATTTTTTCATCACGAATGTGAGCCCATGATTCACTACCAAATAACTATCAAATATATGAAGTGTTGAAAAAACCCACTTAGGAAGCGGTGGTGTTGGTGCAGGTTCATAGTCAATGGGCTCATTTGGAGGAAGATGAGTAGGTTGAGGTGGATTTCATCGTCATTGTCATCATTTGATGAAGAAACTATAATAGGACTAGAAGAATGCACAAAATTCGAAGATGGCTCAGAGGCCAAAGATAACACAAACAACGAAGATGGCTCATAGGCCAAAGATAGCACTGACAACAGATTAGGTTCGCAGGCCAAGAAAAAATCACTCAAATTTACTATCTCTTCTAATAATTATTTCATCGGAATGAGGTTGAAGAAATCTATAACTTTTGACATCTTTAAAATATCTAACAAAAATGCACTTCTAACTTTTATGTTGTAATGCTTTTCTTTTTTCATCACGAATGTGAGTCCATGTTTTAGTACCAAATACAGGGAAGTGACTTAAATATGACTTAATTTTAGTCTATGCTTCTTCCTGTGTTATTTTTGTTGAAATCTTTGTGAGCGAGAAATTTACCATGTAATTGGAACAATCGATGGATTCCATCAAATAATCAAGACTTAATCCTTTAGATTGGATCATACAATTAGCCATTTCCTTTAAGGTGTGTTTCTTTTTCTCAACAACACCATTTTGTTATGGTGTATATGGAACAATATGTTGCATTTGAATGCCCTATGTAGTGTAGTAGGTTGAAAACTTATTGTTCACACATTTGTCGTCATTATCTGTTCTTAACCTCTGTAGTTGATGTTTAGATTATTTTTCTACAAAGGGATTTTTAGGGAATTTTTTTTTCAAAAACTTCACTCTTAAGTTTTAAGAAGTAAACGTAAGTGTGTCTAGAGAAATCATTAATGAAAGCTAAGTACTTGCACCTAGAGAAAGGAGGAGAAGAAAGTGGATCACACAAAACTATGGACAATTTACAAAGAGGCCGAGGCTTGCCAAAAGGGACGTTTGTCAAAGCACCCCAATGATGTTTTCCGAGAACACAAATGATAGAAACACCATCATTGCAAAAAATAAGAGAAATGCCAGTCACCATATTTTGATTACATAGTTGATGCAATGAACGATAGTTTAGATGACCAAACCACTCATACTAGAGTTTTGCTCAAGTCATTGATGTGGGACCAAACCACTCATACTAGAGTTTGCTCAAGTCATCAATGTGAGCAATAAAAACCGATAACAAAGAGGCCGAGGTGTGCCAAAAGGGACGTTTGTCAAAGCACCCCAATGATGTTTTCCGAGAACACAACTGATAGAAACACCATCTCTACAAGAAATAAGAGAAAGGTCAACCACCATATTTTGATTACATAGTTGATGCAATCAATGATAGTTTAGATGACCAAACCACTCATACTAGAGTTTGCTCAAGTAATCGATGAGAGCAATAAGAACTGATAGCAAATATTATGACCTAAAATTGAAAAATTTGTACTAACTGGTAATATCATCAACATCTCAGATGGATAGGAAATGTTTAGGATTTTTTAAATCCTTGATTACAATTTGGTGAGATAAAAAATATACTATTTTACCTTGATATGAATGAGTGATTTGATATACTAATAGGAGGTTGTAGGAAATAATTGAAACACATATCACATTATTGAAATGACCATTATCTTTCTGAATTTTTTTAGACCCTATAACATTAAGAGCTATATCATCACCAACAAATATTTTTCGAGTGCTACAAGTATTAAGAGAAGAAAAAATGGTTTTATCCTTAGCCATATGATAAGTGTTTAAGTACCAAATATTTGAATAATAAAAGCACCATACAATATAATGACAACAATATAGAAATCCCACTTTATTATTATCAAACCTTTAAGGTAGGGAAACACCATACAATCGTTCATTTTAAGGAAGGAATCCACTCCTGATCACTTGTCTTTTCGAGGGTGATCCAGATGGATGTCGTTGGCCTCCCACCTATTCCAACTGGTTCATTTTGACAGTTTTCCAGTTTTGCAGTTTTTTTCCTAATTTTCGGGTCCCTGACTTGCGAGGCCGTTTTGAGGCCCTAAACAATGTTTTTAGGGCTTGCCACAGTCTAAAATGGATTTTGATAGTTGCAAAAAAATGTGTATTCCTTGGATAGAACTTTCCAATGGGCTATTGTGCGCCTAAAACGAATATCGTATGCAAAAGTTACGATCCCGGGAAGTTGATGTACTAACTTCCCAAATGAGGCCCACATGACTTTTGATGCTTCATCTCCTAGGGTTAGAATTTTGTATGTTTAGGGTTTTTGACATTCTTTTTTATTGTAAAAAGGCCTTTAGAGCCTCATTGTAATCATCTTCTTGCGAGTGAGTGCAACCGTCACATTTCTTCTGAGAGATAAACTGCCACCATTCCAATAAGCTTGTTTTCTGCTGCATTTTACAGTTTCAGCTTATTTCCTTATTGAATAGAAAACCAATTTTACTGTATCTCTGTTGCTATGTGTTAAGCATATTTTAATAATATGTATTCATTTAGTTCTTCTCATAAAATACATATCAGTGGTATCAAAGTGGTCTGCTCCTTGTCGTCTTAATGCATGTCCCCAACGAGGTTGTGGTACAAAGAATTGGGTCTCGAGCTTGTTTTTCTTGAGGACAAAAGCTCTCGCATGCCCAAACGACCTCCCATGGTAGGATAAAACAAAGATGACGGGACATGAGATCCTTTCAATTTTTTTATTGAGGAATCCCTCACGCAACAGAGGAACGAGATGATGGATAGTTTCACACAAATCCATCTATGACTACCAATAGGCGACACATCTTCCTCGAGCGGAGGTGACCCCCCCTTCAAGGTACAAATCAACTTTGATATTCCTATATTTGAATGTCAAATAGATGTAGACAAGTGGTTGAATCTACAAGAAGAGTATTTTTCTGTCCATAACTTTTCAAATAGAGAAAAAAATACTTTTGCGCTCCTCAAAGACATTCCCCATGTTAAAGATTGGTGGGAAACTTTCTGTGAGCAAAAGAAAACAGAGGAACCCTCATTATTTATAGTCGCGACCACCTGGGAATCCTTCATGGATGCTATTAAGGAAAAATACTACCCTGATGGAAGTTATGACGACTTGTCTACCAAATGGACCACACTACAACAAGAAAGAGACCAAGCAGTGCCAAATTTCACAAATATCTTCCATACCCTGCGCACCAAGATGGGTATCAAAGATTCAGAGCGACATCTGGTGCTCAAGTATCGCGGTGCTCTACATAGATACATCCATACCTAAATGGAATTTCTGGACATCTTGTCCTTGGGCGCGACCTATCGATATGTCGTCAAAATTGAGCAGAAGCTCAAACAAAAGACGCGACAATTTGGGCCTGAGAACCTCTCGCAGCAAAAACTGGGGAAGGGCGGCCCCAACCTACAGAAAAAAGGACGAAGAAAAGATGGACAGTATCAGGACAACCAATCCAAGCCGAAAGCAAAGAAGGACACCAGAAAGACAAAGAAGGATACCAGGAAGTGGTGCGACTTCCATAAGATCCCTTGGAATAACACTGCTGATTTCCACTCAAAGCAATCGCTGGAGGTCGAAGTGAAATTCTATGAATCAGATGTGGGTTCTGACTCTGATTCAGAACCAGAAAGGGGAAGACATATCATTGACACAGAACCCAGTGCCACCGTTGCTACCACCAAGCTCTAGCCTGGTGAACCAGACGAGCCAGAAGTAGGCGAGCACCTTTTCCATTCACAGATGTGGGTAAAAGGCACCCCATTACACTTCATCATTGATAGCAGTAGCCAGAAGAACCTCATCTCAACAGAGGTCATCAAGCAGCTGGCCCTGCCGACAACGCCACACCCATAACCCTACACTATTGAATGGCTCCACCAAGGAAGCGATCTCCACATCAGCCAATAGTGTCGACTGTCGTACGCTATCAAGCCCTTCAAAGACGAGGTATTGTGTGATGTTGCTCGTCTCGAAGTTTGTAATGTTATTTTGGGCCAACCTTATTTATGGAAACATCATGCTATATATGAGTCCAAGCCTTGTAGTGTTATTATTATTTTGAAAAGGAAATTGAACAGGATACCTAAGACAATCCCTCCTACTTCTATTTCCTTGATCTTTTCCAAGCAATGAAGGAAGGTAGTCTCTCAGACTGAGAAATTTGTTTTCTTCATGATTCACTCTCAGAGTAAGTGAAAGATCTCAACCACATCCAGAGCCTCCGCGACCGATCTCTCCACACAACATAAGCAAGTGGATAAGGTCGTGGAATAATACTCATGTATCTTCTCCTCTTCTACTGAGGTACCTCTGTATTGCCAGGTCAAGCATCCCATCGATTTAACCCCAGACGCACCACTACCCAATGGGATGGTCTACCGCCGATCTCTATTAGAAAACAAGGAGATCAAGAGGCAGATCCAAGAATTTGTCCACAAGGGGCACATCCGTCCGAACTCATTTCCTTGTGGGATCCCAATTGTATTGGTGTAGAAGAAAGACGGGACCTGATGACTCTGTATTGATTACCGGGCCCTAAATAAAATCATAGTCTAAAACCGGTACCTGATTCCTTGAATTGACAACCTCCTTGATCAGCTCACGGGGGCCAAATACTTCAGTAATATTGATCTAAATTTTGGCTACCACAAGGTCCCAATAGAACATACAGATGTATGGAAAGGCCTTCAAGTCAAAAGATGGTCTTTTTGAATGGTTGGTCGTGCCCTTTGGTTTGAAAAATACTCCAACAACTTCTATGAGGATGATGGACGATATCCTGTGAGCTTTCACCAATACTTTTGTAGTGGTGTATCTGGATGACATCCTCATCTACAATAAGACTTGGGTGGAACACTTGTAGCATATTCAACAGGTTTTGCACACCCTGTGGCAACACAAACTATATGAAAACTTGGAAAAATGCTCCTTCGACATGGACATGCTCCATTACTTAGGCTACATCCTTGATTAACATGGTGTGCATGTGGATCCAACCAAGATCTAGGTCATCCATGATTGGCTAGTCCCAACCACACTCACTAAGCTTCATAGCTTCTTGGGCCTCACCAATTTCTATCACAGGTTCGTGTTGGGATTCTCTCATATTGCATGGGCCCTTGGCCAAGTAACCAGTGGTGGCGGTAAGACAAAATTTGTGTGGGACTTGTCCCAACAACAAGCCTTCGATGAATTGAAGCAACTTTTGTTCTCATCCCCAATACTTTCATTACCATACCTGCAACATCCATTTGAGACCAAGACAGATGCTTCAGACTATGTTGTGGGCGTCGTTCTCACTCAACACGGCCACCCCATGGCGTATCATAGTGAAACACTAATAGATGCTGTTCGTAAGTACCCTACTTACGACAAATAATTGTACTTCATTGTGCAAGCTTTCTACCAATGGATACATTACATTCTGGGGAAGGAGACAGTCATCCACACTGATCACAAGCCACTACAGTTCATGCAGACCCAAGGCAAATTGTAGAATGACTTCCATCAGAAGTGGTCCACATACTTACAATAGTTCCACCTCAACATTAAGTATAAAATAGGAAGTACCAACCGAGTTGCTGATTGCCTCAGCTGACCTCCAGTCGCGACACTCACCACAGTGCTAGACTCTTGCGGCCATGAGACCTCCGGATGGCCCCACCTCGATCAGATAGACCTTGACTTCTCCACCACCTACCAAATGTTGGGAGCAAACTCAGTGGTCACTAATTTCCATCTTCAGGACGGGCTGTTGTGCCGTCTGAGCCATCTCTGCGTTCCATCAAGCGAGTGCGGGAAGATGATTTGGGAAGCTCACTACAATCGGGTGGTAGGACACTTTGGCGTTGAAAAGACAGTGATACTACTGCAGAAACATTTCTATTGGTCGAAACTTCAACAGGATGTCGGCAAGTATATCAGGTCCTGCACCGCCTGCGCTATTTCCAAATTGACCACTAAGAAACGGGGCATGTACACCCCTCTACCTACTCTTGACAAGCCATGGGAATCCATCTCAATGGATTACATTTCGGGCCTCTCGTCCACCAAGAGGGGAAATGACTGTGTTTTTGTGGTTGTTGATCGCTTTTCCAAGATGACGATGCTGGCCGCCTGCAAGAAGAACATCACTGCAGAGGCCACTGCCAATATCTTCTTTGAATGCGTCTGGGTACACTTTGAGATCCCACAAAACATTGTATTAGATCGGGACAGTCAGTTCCTCAAGACATTCTGGTTGAGCATTTGGTCACTGTTGGATACCAAGCTCACCAAATCCACTGCCTTCCACCCCTAGACAAATGGCCAAACTGAGGTCATCAATCGGATGATCATACATATCCTATACATGTACAATTCCAAGCACCCCCGCACATGGGATGAGAGTCTTCCCTATGTTCAACATAGATACAAATGAGCCCTGCATAGCTCAACTGGCCACAATGCCTTTCAGGTGGGGTTGGGATTTCAACCATTGGGTCCCATAGATGTTGCACTACTCCTGGCGACCACCTCGACCGACTCGTCTCGTGCTCCACTAGAAGCTGAGAAAGCCACCCGGTTCATTGAGAGGATCCAACACATCCGCCGACAGGTTCAAGATATTTTACAGAAGTCCAATTCCAAGTACAAGCAATGCCATGATCAACACTGGGTGCCACAAAAGTTTCAGGTGGGAAACAAAGTTTGGTTGCACTTGCAGAAAGAGCACCTTACAGGTCCCCATCAGAAGCTTCGCCCACTTCGGTATGGGCCATACACCATCACTAAGGCTGTGGGTGACAATGATTTCACGCTTAAAATTCCCCCTTTCCTTGACCTGCACCCAGTCTTCAACGTGGCTCTCCTTCAGCCATATTTCCCACCATTATTGGACACCTCAGAGATAGCAGAGCAGTTGAAACCAACAGAGCTCAACCTTGACTGCATGCAAAAATAATCCAGTGATCATATTGTGGACACACAGATCAAGGGCGCCCGACAACAAATGATCGAGCTTTATCGAGTTGTCAAATAAGGGCAACTCCTACACCAAGGCAAGTAGCTCACCCGAGACCAAATTCAACAAAAATTTCCTCATCTGATGGGGGAACTCAACACAATGGAGACCATTGCTTCCTAAGAGGGGAGGGTTGATCTAGATGGATGTCGGCGGCATCCCACCTATTCCAACTGGTTCATTTTGGCAATATTCCAGTTTGGCAGTTTTGTTTCCTAGTTTTCGGGTCCCTAACTTGCGAGGCCATTTTGAGGCCCTAAACAACGTTTTTAGGGCTCACCATACTTCAAAATGACCTTTGATAGCGAGCAACAAAATGTATAGTCCTCGAATAGACCTTTCCAATGGGATATCGTGCACCTAAAACAAAGATCATATGCAAAAGTTACGACCTCGGGAAGTTGATGTACTAACTTACCCAAACGGGGCCCACATGACTTTTGGTGTTTCATCTCCTAAGGTTAGGTTTTTGGATGTCTAGGGTTTTTAACATTCCTGTTTATTGTAAAAAGGCCTTCAGAGCCTCATTGTAATCATATTCTTGCGAATGAGCGCAACCGTCACATCTCTTCTTAGAGATAAGCCACCACCATTCCAACAAGCTTGTTTTCTGCTGCATTTTACAGTTTCAACTTATTTTCTTATTGAATAGAAAACCCGTTTTACTATATCTCTGTTGTTCTGTGTTAAGCATCTTTTAATAATCTGTATTCATTTCGTTCTGCTCATAAAATCCAGATCAGAGGGGGTATCCTTCTAATTATCTATGCTCCAAATATAATATTTCTCAACACACCCATTACAATCATAGTTACCAACTTAATGAGAACCGTGACCTCAAAACGAGAACTTTGGCCCAAAAAACCCATATTTTTGCATAAAAAACATCAAAATCAACCCCCAAATCAAAAAGTGGTGCTACCGGTAGCACCATGTTTTAAAACGGGGTCAAAATTACAACATTTTTCACACATGGGTTTCAAAACTTAGATAGTAGCTCAGAAAAACCTTAAAATCAACACCTAAAAACAAATAAGATGTTGTTGTTTTTAGATTTCTGTGGTGAGTATTTTAGAAGTTGTTTTCCGGATAATCCATAGTTGGTGTCATTTTTTTTGTCAACGTTTCGAATCCGAATCTGGATTCATCATCAGGACTAATCGTCAATTGATAGCTTTGCTGATCTCGGTCAATTAATAGTGATTGTGCAGGAATTTTTGAGATTTAAACCTAGGTCGGCTCTCTAAAAACCTACAATTATTAATTTATTTAATTTTGTTTAAATATATAAATGTATTTTAAACTAATTAGTAATATAGTAATATAATAAATCATACCTTATTACTAAGTTCGTAAAGTAAAAATAAGTTTTTAGGGTTTCTAATTTAAGTGAATTATTAAATATTTAATTAATGGATTAAAATTCGAGTTAAAAACATTTAATAAGATTGTTTT
>ML791326.1:49325-74136 GCA_009831015.1 Picea engelmannii
TTCTGTTATATTATTGAATATCTGCAATATCTCTGTGCATTTCTTTATTATATCTCCACTCTCATTTCGTGCCGAAAATAATCCGGATCAACTCCTATCTTGAATTCAACTAAACATTGTTTAGTGACAATTACCTAATGTCCATTTTGTAACCACGAGACTTTGTATGGGCTCGGATGTGCAACAGTCTCCAATTCCATATTTTCCACCATTTCTGTGGATACTAGATTGTCTGTGCTTCCACTATCCACTATTACCTTGCATACCCTATCCTCTGTCTTGCAAGTAGTTCTGAACAAACTGTTTCTTTGGACTGGATTCTCTACCCCCTTCTCTGGTTTCAAGAGAATTTTCCTCATCATGAGTGATCTTTCGCCTTCTGCATCTTCTGCTTCAACATTTCGCCTTTGCGCCTCTGAAATGTGAGCATCGCCTCCATCTCTCTGCTTATCAAGACATTCGAAAGATTTGTGTTCGATTTTTCCACAACCAAAACATTTTATCTCACCTCCTCTACCTCTTCCTCTTCCTCTTGCTCGCGGAAAAGTGTTTCTATCGGCATACTGTCTCCCCTGTGAAATTCATCCTTGTTTAGGGTGAGTATGAGGTTTCTTTTCTTCCTCCTTCGATTTCTGAGTCTTGTCCTGGAAAATTGCTTTGCCTCTGCTCTGACTTCAACCTTTGCCTCTTTGACCTTGCTTTCAGGCCAATTTTTCTTCAGCCTTCAAAGCCATTTAATAAGCATCTTCTACGTTCCTTATCGTCATCATGATCATCTCATCTTGAATGTCATATCTTAGATCATTCATGTACTTGGCGACCTTTTCATCACCACTTTCTTGATGACCTGCTCTGATGTTTATCCTGTAGAACTCTTCAGTGTATTCTTTCACTGTCATCATCTTCTGTCTCAAATTATGCATCCTTCAAAACAGATTAATATGGTAATCCCTGGGTATAAATTTGGCTTTCATTTTTGCAACCATCCTATCCCATCTTTTGATTCTTTGTTTTCCTTTGCAACACCTGTCAGCCTACAGTTCATCTCACCATAGTGTTGCATGCCCTTTAAGTCTAGTGATGACATGTTTGAGCCTACCTTCTTCGACATCCTCATAGTCGAAGTATTTGTCTAGAGATCTAAACCAATCTAGTAGCTCTTCAACGTCTAAGTTGCCTTCATACATATGAATGTCCATTTTTTCTCTGGCTTCGATTCTCATAACAACTTTGAATAGACACTCTTCTGCAACATCTTCGACTGCGACTTCTTCTTCATCTCCAACCTCATTTTCTCTTTTGGCTTCACTGACATCTCCAACATCAACTGTCCATATCTGTGTTGTTTCCATAACATCCAATCGAGCACGTAGTTCTCTCATTTCCCTTTCCATAGCTGGATCAGGCATTGGTCTCTCTCTCCTTCTTGGCGACATTGTTTCAATCTGTTCCCCGTAGAAAAAGAAAAGAAAAGACGAAGGCTAGGCTCTGATACCACTCTGACGTAGCACCCCTACCTCAGCAGGATCTGTGTACTCTGAGTCGGATTGAATCTTTGATTTCCCCACAGGAAATCCCACTAAAACACATGCACAAGTGTGTGTATCCACATGTCCTTATGATTTATGCATGTGCGAACATACACAAGGCGCTAACTCTCACCCATGTGACCAACAAATATGACCAAGATCTTTACCGAAAGGGTATTTCAGACTTCACGACCTCACAAATCCTAATGTAAGTCCCCTTTGACTCTTCAATCTCTGAAACCCGAAAGGGCTAACGGATCTTGACTCCTCCCTTGACTTTTCTCTGATGTGACCTTTGATTAAAACCTGGGGCCCAGTCTTTTCGGCACTCAGAACTTCCCGTATCGGCAAGCTGCTACATAAAAATTCCTTTCACCGATTCTCGAAATCGAAATATACCCTTGTCGTAAATCAATGGGTCAAATCTCCCCTGATATGGTGGCTCTAATTAGATCAAGACTTCACAAACCGAGAGTTCACATCTGTCGACTCCAAGTCACAATCTTCTCTAATGCCCGAACTCCGAAATGTCAGAGTTCAAGGACGAAATCAACGCCTCCTGTTGATCTCAATCCAACGACCAGTATTCCTCCTGAGATTCTGAATACTGAAAACACTCAGCCTTAATCTTCTCACTGTTTTTCAAGATCCAATGACCCATGGTAAATTGACACTTCTTCTTGAAGCGATTCCACCGTCCGATTTAACTTCTCAAGAACTTCTGGCCAAATGACTTGGCATCCTCCCTCCTGAACTTGACTTTTGCGAGATGATTTTGACCTTCGTATCCCTTTGAACAATTCAAAGGTTATATCCCTTCTGAGCTTTCGCTTTCAAACTCAAGGCTTCCAAAAGGGTCCCTGCACGCACTCCTTGCGGAAATTTCAAATAACCTCTGTTTTTTTGGATCTTCGACTTTGTGCACTCTTTGCAACAATAGTCTTTCAATCTTCCTCTTGGATTGGTAAAATCCAAGACCTCACCCAGCCTGCACACACCTTGCATGACTCTGAGCTAACCTTGCACTTCAGTTGATTTGAGAACAATGATATCTCTCCTGAGCTTTCTGAGATAAAAATCAGAACTTTGTTGATGCACACCTTGCGGATGTTCGCTGCATTCCTTGCAGGAATTCTCAGGAAGATAAACAATTGAAATTCATTCTTCCTCTCTCACAGACTTCATACATCTAACATGAAATCATACAGATAACACAACATCGAAATAAATGCATAATCAGAGAAACAAAACAATTGTAAACATACCATTCAATAGATGTAAACAACAAGCATAATAACACCATGAAAATTGAGTCAAAGATTCATATATTAACTCAAGTGTTACTGTACATGGGTTTCTTCTCTACAACTCTTTGCTACAACTCAACAACTTACATAATTCTCTATTTCTGAATAATAATGATACAATGATACAAGCGAGGGTGTCTATTATTCCGTTTTCCCTTCTACAACTCTAACTATCAAATCGGAAATTAAAAGCTACAACTACTTTACATTCAATACACATAAATGCCTCCATATCCGACAGATGAGAGCAACACTCAAGATCTGTTTACAACCTCCAAAACATAAATGAGAATACTCTCCCCTAGCTATTACATTAATGCTTTTCCATTCAAATTCAACACATTTCAAAATGCGTTCTGGTGCATTTCCAGCTGTCCTCAACTTTGTGCTTGTTTTGTGATATAAACGCAGATATGCTTCATTTCATTAACAACAAATGACTGAAATATGCTTACAGACAGAATGGAAATAAAATAGGTCGGGCGCTGGGAGGTTATCTCTGAGAAGAGATGTGGCAACTACTGACCCATGAACTCTGTGTTACAATGAAGCTCAAAGGCCTATATATTATTGAGAAACAATGGAAAACCCTAAACATCCAAAAACCTAACCCTAGGAGATGAAATGACAGAATATGAGTCTCGTTGGGGTAAATTGGTACATCAATTTCCTGGGTCGTAACTTTGGCATACTATCTCCGTTTGACGCACATGATACATCGTTAGAAAGATCTATCTGAGGAATACACTGCTGACAACGAATATCAAGTCCGGAATGGACTCATATTCGCTAGATGCATTCATGCCCAAAAAACGCCGTTTAGGGCCTCAAAATGGCTCCGGAAGTTTAGGACCCAAAAAACTGTTAAAAATAGTAAATTGTGCTACAATTAAGGAAACTGAAAAACCGAAAGAAACAATGGTGTGGGTCCAAGTGGAATAGATAGGTGGCCACCAATATCCACCTGGATCATTTTGCTGGCTGCTTACGATGCTCCTGCATCATATGATTTGGGAGAATTCCCTTCATGTGTTTATGATCTGTTCTTACAGTAAAATGTACAGGCTTTAAAAATAATCTGAATTTTTTAATTCCATTTTTAACAGCGAAAATTTCTTTGTGAGATGAAGGGTAATTTAATTTTGCATCTTTAAAGCAACCAAAAGAATAGATGCATAGTTGTTCTCTTTTACTGTGCTTCTACAATAGCACACTTTCCCAAGCTTCATATGAAGCATCTGTCTCTAGGATGAGTGGATAGTTCATGTCTGGGAGATGTAATCTTGGCAAGTTTTGGATCTTTCGTTTTATGATTTGTACCACTTTTTTCATATTTTCATTCCATGGGATTTTTTTGCTAAACCTTTTTAGCAAACACTTTACATCTTTAGCCTTATTTTTATAAAAAATTCTAATGTAATTTAGGATGCCAAGAAATCATTGTTATTGTTTTTTGTCAAGAATCACATCTAGAAATTTAGATAAAGCTTTGAGAACATGCTCTTGCATTTCAATCTTTCCTTGGGACACAATGAGACCAAGATATTCTATTATGGTTTTAGAAAATTCAAGTTTTGTCTTACTAGAGAAATTCCATGCTTGTAGATTTTGCCATAAACCTCTTCAAGACGCTTCTTGTGTTGATTCATATCTACAGAGAATACAAGAAGATCATCAATGTAAACAATGAAAAATTTTGAATTTTTGAATATATCTTCCATCCATTTTTGAAACTTAGATGGAGAATTTTTGAGTCCAAATGGCATGACTCACCATTGATATAGTCCATGTGGAACCACAAATGTTGTTTTGAATCCATTTGTGAGAGTGATTCAAATTTGCCAGAATCCACTTTTCAGGTAAAATATACTAAACACATTACTGCTACCAATTTTAGAAAATAATGTATCTTTGGATGGTAGTGGATATCTAATTGATAATAATGCTTTGTTGAGGACTCCATAATTTATCACTATTCTAGGCTTACCCCTCTTATTTTCAGAATGTTTATTTACATAGAATGCTGGACTAACCCATGGACTGTGACTAAGTTCTATTAGTTTTCTATTAATAATTCAACAATTTCTGTTTTGCAATATTTTGATTCTGAAACATGTAATTGACACATGATTTCTGTGGCTTATTTGCATAACCTTTACAATATGGTATATCCACAAAATATTGTTCTCTCATCTAAAATGCATCGGGATAGTCAGAACTCAGTCATTTTCTATTTTTAGCTTAACATCATGAATTAATTCTAATTCATGGATATCAATAAGCTTTACTATCTTTTTTCAATCTTGCCAATTTTTCAATGGAAATTTCAACTTCATCAAAATTAGTTATTCTATATTGCACCTTATTTTCATATGATTCTTTACTTGGAACTGTTATGCTCTTTCACTGAACAGTGAATATGACCTCATTTGTTCCTACTGTCATGGGAAGATATTTGTTCACAAAATCATGCCCAAGTAAGATGTCAAATCTTGTGTCAAAGTTATAAAAATTTACAATTGTTTTGACTTCATTCAGATAAAGAGGAAAATATAGAGAAAAACCTTTGATTGCCATTTTTGTTTTTTTAACAACTGTAAAATATGTTTGAATAGGATGCCGGTAGTATTCAGGTATGGCGCCAAATCTAGCTCACAAGAACACATGGCTCTAGTATCTAGTTGTGCATCCAAAGAATATGGATTATAACCCAATACTCTGATATCTACTTTGATAATGAGCCTATCATTGAAACCTTTGCAGTCAGGGTACAACATCATAACAAATTGATCATCAAGCACTAAAGAATGAGCTTCCTTTTCTGTCATTTTAGTCTGGTTTTGAGGACTAAATAATTCATCTAATCCCTAATTTATTTCTTGCTCTTAGACATGTTCTAGTTGTTTTTTCAATTCTTCCAACTCGTCTTTATCAATTTTAACATAGTTCAATGTATCTTGTATCGAGGATTTATTTTCTCTTATAATTTCTTCTTTATCCTTGATATGTATTTCTAAAGCTTCTTTAGAACTAAACTGTATCCACTCTTTTTCATCTGAGAAAGGGACATGATGCTTATTGACATAGAATTTTCTTTGATGTAGATATCCTGGTTCTTCATAGGTTTTGTATTTTCTGTTTTGAATACATAGGAATAGAAAATGGGGGAGGATGAGAGGAATTAGACTCAAAGTCTTTGTCAGTAGGATAATAGTCTGTGATCTTCACTACACTGGGCTGCGTGAGAATGGAGAGTTGTTGATGAAGAGAAACAATATCTGTGCATAGCTTATAAGCTAGGCGAAAATATCCATGTGTGAGGGAGGAAAGGAGAGTTTGAAGAGAAAAAATCTATGCTTGGATTTCAACAGGAGAGGATTCGCCAAATTTTTTTATTTCAGGAAGAGAAAGTACATCAAAATTGACAGTAGAAGAGGAATCAAAGTCAGAATTAATTGAAAGATTATTTACATGTGGATGATAATCAAAATCAGAATTAGATGATTCTGTTAGGGAAAGATACTCACCATCTGAACAAGCATGAATGAAATGGATTCAATATGTGTAGTTTGTTGCTAATTGTTCCACAACTGTATGAATGCAATGGATTCAATTTGTGTAGTTTCATTTCTGTCGATATTTGTTGGATTCTTTGTGTGATCTGAATGCTGTGCGGCTATGGCCCCCGGTGGCGGCTGTCACTTTCGTGCTTATCATCCCTTGAGAGTCTTCCTCTGTTTCTCTCACGTATTTTCCAGATTAATTAAACATAAATGTAATGTGACGTGACTTGAATTGAATGAAAGGTTATTAATTTAAAAATAATATTATATTGCAATTAATAATAATCCCATGCACCACGTTAAAGGATTTTCTTGTTTGGTTGGAAACTCTCACTTTTATCTTGTTGAATATAACATTAGTGTGAGTAATTATCATAAAATTGGTGTGCGAGGATGGACCTCTATACTAATGCATATGCCTTTATGGGTGGATTTTATTTTAGTGATTAATTTAAATATTTTTAGAGATTTTCAACCATGCTTAGTGATTAATTTGAAAACAAAAGTTTTTAGTGATTAATTTAAATATTTTTTCAAGATTTTTGACCATGTCACTAAGTTATACATGAAGTGATGTTTTTAAGAAAAATAATAATAACGTAAATTAATTTTAATGTTTTTAAGAAAAATAATAATAACATAAATTAATTTTAAAAATGTTAAGATGAGTTTGTAATTTAATTATTAAAAAAATAATAATAACATAAATTAATTTAAAAAGTGATTAGATGAGTTTGTAATTTAATTATATCAATAATTATCTATGTCTGCAATGTTGGAATGGATAGAGGAACACGAATATGAGTGTATATATTTCCATGTTCCATTGCAGCTGTGGTCACTTGGTAGGGAATTTAAAAAAAATAATAATTTAAGTTTAGAGAAACTAAGGGAGAGTATGGAAGCGGAGTGAGAGTGGAATTGAGTGCAGCGTGTGTGTACTTGTTTTCTTTTCCTTCGCTAGTGGGTATTAATTTAAAAATTTCTTTAAAAGAATCACTGTGTGTAATTTAGATGGGATTTTAGGTTAAGGTAGTTTGACGAGATGGTTGCATCTTAAATAATTGATCACACAACTAGATCAAAGATCATAACATCAATTTTTTTTCGTGGTTAATTTTTTTTAAGAGGGAAACAATGCATGACTCCTTTCCACTTGAAACAATATATTAATGCAAATGAAAAATATTTTAGAAGAGAGTTTCTCGTAATCGATTATCAACAAATGACTTTCCATGATATTTAAATAGAGATCATGGACCAATCAAGCGTCAATACATGAATTAATATAATTGTTAAGATCAAAGATAATATGTGCTATCAGATCACTCTACGTCTAGAACATGTCGTGACTATCAGACTATATAATTACAAATGCATACTAAAGAAACACACTTTTACCTAAAGACATATTAGACCAAGTTGAACTTATCTAACTTCTAAATGTCTAAATATTCTAACACCTCGCCCTAAAGAACAACTTGAGATATGATTGAAGGAATTACAAAAGTGTCACAATAGGATAAGGAATGGGGGATTAAAGATTATCCCCCATTAATGACAACTACCTGAATTCTTAGCATATATTGAAGTTTGGAAAATTTCAATTTTGTAAGAGACTTTGTGAAAATGTTTGCAACTTGATCTTTTATAGGGAAAAAGAGCACTTTAAGAACTCAATAATGAATGAGTTTTTTGATGAAGTGAATTTGTAGCTCAATGTGTTTGTTGTGTTGATGTTGCACTGGATCTTTGGTGATCTTGATGACACTTTGATTGTCACACTAGAGGGTGGTCAGATGTTGCTGCTGAAATCCAAATTTTGAAAAGATCTATTGAAGCCACAAGGCTTCTTGACTTGCATTAATCGTTGCTTAGTATTCTACTTCTAATAAAGAAAGAGTAATACGTATTGTTTCTTACAAGCCCAAGTGACATGTCCATAGTCCAAGGTTGAAAATATAAATTGTTGTATTCTTTTGATCATTAGGGTCGTTGAGCCAATCCGAATTAGTGAAAGCAACCAACAAAGGAATCCCCCTTGAACTATAATGAATCCCAAAATGAATTGTACCCTGTTGAAATTATTACTCCAACACTTAGGTACTTTTTTATCTAGTGATTCCTTATTGCAATTAGATTAGCAACTCACAAAACAATAATACACTATTGAAATATTCAACTCAATATCATGCAGTGGAAGCATAAACTAGGAAACCAAATCAAGCACACATGAACACCAAAAGTTTTGGGTAAATACCCCTGGAAAAAACCACAGAGGGAAAACCATTGCTGAGAATGATTTCATTATGCTAAAATTAGGGCTCCTGTAATAGGGATGATGGCCCACTAAGAGAAATACAACTGCAGACTAAACTAGCAAGGTCTGACTTGCTATACAACCAATTTTGGAACGCTTTTCTAGGCATCTACAACTTTCCCTTCTATGACTCGTGGATATTCGTGAATGTACCCACTATGACCCGTGGATGTCTGCGACTATCTCCATTGTGACCCATGGATATGTATGGAAAGTCCGTACGGAAATCATCGTATGATCTGACTCTTTCCTGTGGCTTCCTTCTGCTGAAACCCACCTGCGTATGCCCCTTTTATCTCTTCTCCTTGACTTGTATGATCTCTACATGAAAGTCCTTCTTCATTTATCCAATATCTTGAACCATATTCCTTTGTGATCCAATACTCTGTGTGGCGACTCTCTCAACAAAACTCTTATCAAGTGTAAGTAAAATTCCTTCTTTGCTTCTACACTCTTGAATGACTCCACACTAGAAAAATTCCTTCTTTGCTATCTCCGTGTGAATGTCCAAGTGTAATACTTGGTCCTCTTGAATCAACATCCTTCATGATCCAAGAACTCAAGAAAAGGTCCTTCTCTATTCCTGAGTGTGACCTTGGAGAATCCACACTAGCAAAGGTCCTTCTTTGCTATCTGTATGAATGTGTCTTCCTCCTTCTCCTAGCCTTGATTTTATAATCATGAGTTACAATCTATTTCTAATATCCAAAGTGATCTATGGTTGAGATTAATTCTCTCACTCATTTGAGATTTAGATTACATGCTGCATGCTAAGTACTTTTAAAATGTTTCTTAAATAACTCAACTAATTAATTACATAATTAAATAAAAGGAATTTACTTTAATAATTCCTTTAATTAAAGCAAATTCAAGAGTAGAAGGATTTGCACAATTTCCACATGTCTAGACACATAGATATTTGTGGAAATACCTTTCTGATGCTACTCCTAACATCAACACTCCTTAGTGAGGAAGGTATTTCCTGAAGAGCCACTTGGAATTGGTTCTACCTCCGAATTTGGCACAATGTCACACACATCATCTTGCATACTGGTATTCCTCCAACCCTACTAGTCAGCTGCTCCCTAAATAATGGAATTATAGGAATCAATGAAGCTACATATCAATGCCACGAATTTTGGAACCTTCTTTGAAGGTCTGCTCTCCCTCAATGTACTCCTAGAAGCTTCTTGCTCCTGAGCATCCATCAATGTCATCTCATACCAACTCAGTCTCCTGATAGAATTGGAAGGGGATAACTCCCTCTTCCCATTTGAAGGTATACTCCCCACAATGGAAGTCTATGAACTCTACTCATCCTTCTACTCTTCACCCTTAGAATCCTCTTGCTCCTTGTCTTTTGTCACTGACATTGGTCCATGATCCAAGATTCCCTTGGATATTCTTATAGCCTGACCCTACAACCTATATAACCTTCCCTCTATGACACCAATGTTGACTGTTGTGTTAGGGATAGATACCTGTGAACACATGATTACTTTCTCTTTATGAAAAGTAACTACAAAACCCATGTCCTCCAAAACTAAAACTGAGAGAAATTTCTCCTTCAGTTCTGGTACATACAACACATCTTCCACCTCTAGAAAACCTCCTAACTCGATATGGAACATGACTGTCCCAACTCCTTCTACACCACATTAGAAAGAGTCCCAAGCTACACATTTAGATCTGAGTCTATCTCTGACCAACTTGTGAACAACTCATGTGTCCTTGTCATGTGACGAGAAGCACCACCATCCAAGTAGCATGCACTCCTTGAGTAGGTGTTGGTAGAGAGGCATGTGAACATTGTGAATTTATTCTCAAACTTTTTTGCAAACTCATCTAGCTACGTCTCTGCTGATGCTACTATCTGTATCTTCTCTTCCCTCTTCTTCTTTGGAAAATGTGATGCATAGTGCCCAAAAATGTGGCACGTGAAGCACTTGATTTTACTCAAGTCCTTCTTTCCTGACTGTGAGGTTGACTCCTCACTGTTACCATGCTTGTTGGAACCCTTTCCTTTTCTCTTCCTAGTCTTACTAAAAAGGGCTAGGTTCTCCTCCTCTTCATCTTCCTTCTTTCCGCTCTTAGACTCCTCTTGAGTCTCTTCTTGGATGCAATCATCCCAAAGTCTCTACCAATATGGGACTAACACCAAATTAGGTTCATAGGTGTTAGGTATTTTAGTTAACTAAATTCTGAAGAATTTTCTATCAATATAGGTTAAGTAAACTTATGAGTTGTTGACACTATGTATGCAGAACTAACTTGGTAATCCCTTAATATTCCCGTGAAAAAGAAAATCTACAGAAAACTTAAAGCAAGAAGGTTCAAAATCTTACTCAGGGATTGAAAGTTATTCTCATGACTAAAGGGACTTATTTAACCTTCAATTGGTTGAACTTCCAGTTTAGATGCAAACACTAGATGTATATACGTTCTCATACTCCGTTTTAGTCAAATAGTGTAAAGTGGAGTGAGTCACCCTAAGTTATGAGACATTGTTTGATTCTAAAATTAATGAAAAGTACATGAAAGAAATTGATCCAGATTTATTTTCTGAATGAAATGAAAGTAGAGAAATTACAATGAAATACTCATGAAAATTGCCAGAAACAGAGAAATACAACAATACTTGATTTCTATTAATGAAAGAATTGTAAAGAGACTATAAAAATGGTGGCATCTTTATCTCTGAGAAGAGATGTGATGACTACGCTCATTCACTAGAATATGATTACAATAAGGCTCTGAAGGCATTTTTATGATAAATAGGAATGTCAAAACCCTAGACATCCAAAAACCTAACCCTAGGAGATGAAATGCCAAAAATCATGTGGGCCCCGTTTGGGTAAGTTAGTACATTAACTTCTCAGGGTCGTAACTTTTGCATACAATCTCCATTTTAGGCGTGTGATAGCCCGTTGGAAAGTTCGTTTTGAGAACTATGCATTATACCATCAAAATTTGACTCTGACTACAGTTTGAGTGTGGCGATCCAAAAAAACATTGTTTAGGGTCCCAAAATGGCCCTGGAAGTACAACAAGATGTGCTGACATGAAAACATAAAAAATAATCTAGTTGGATTAGGTGGTAGGCCCCCAGTATCCACCTGGAAGATGTGTAGGGCTTCAGACAACCCCAGAAGTGTAGAACCCACAATTACAAATAAGTACAGAAGAACATGTTGTACTAAAAACTGACAAGAGGAGCTAGTTGGAACAGGTGGGTGGCCACCAATATCCACCTGGATCAATCTTGCCCCCTTAGGAGGAAATGGTATCCATTTCATTGAGTGCCTAGGGAAGAGGGGAAAGCATTTCCTGAATCTGAAGCTTGGTGAGTTGTGTGCCTTGTTGGAGAAGTTGTGCTTCTTGGCTTGTGGAAGACTGTCACAAACCTGTTGCTGAAGGGGTTGAATCTGTTCCACCAGCATGTTGTCTCTAGGTTGGATGGGGAATTGTTTAAGCACCATTGTAGGTGAAGAAAAAATATCTTCTATCTCTTCGACAATCTATTTTTGCTGGATAGAAGGTGTTGAGGCTACAATGGTTGTAGTGGTCTTATGTACATCCTTTGAAAAGAATGTGAAGAGGATGAATTTTGCAGTATGAGAGATTACCTTGCGGTGTTGTTGCTGGGTATGTGTTATATTCTTTGCAAAAGTAGTAGCGTCTGAGCGTCTGCGCCGGGCATGTAGGGGGGTTAGAGGGGGGGGGGGGTGCAGGGGGGCGGAGCCCCCACACAGGGGTTTGGGGGCAATGCCCCCGAATATTTTTTTTTTCGCATCGGGACTGCATTTTCGGGACTGCATTATATTTAGGTGGTTTTTCGGCACATGGTTTCTTTGCCGATGGTTTTCTATTTCTGGTTAAGGAATTAGGGTATTGGAATAATCCAGGTCATTGGGTTGGGGTTTTGGATGCCGCTGGCTCCTATATGTATTTTGTATTGTAAACATTGTAATATAATGAATGAATATAATATATGCTGGTTTACTCGGTTTGGGTTTCCAGGGGAAAAATCTCTGTGTAATGTTTTTATTTGCCATTGTATCTTTTCTATTCTTTTCTGAATATCTGTTTACAGTAGACATTGTACAAGGCTAGAATTTACAGTTGTTTTGTTGGAGCAATAGTTGGAACTAACTTTGGTATCTTGTAGAGATGACCTCCCAGAGTAATACTGACACTACATGGTTTAGACTCATAGACAACATGACGTTTCCACATATATGGTTGGCCCAAAAAAACATCACAGACATCAAGAGGGGAAATATCACATGCTACCTCATCCTTGAAGGGATGGATGCCATAGGATATGCGACATTGTTGGCTTATGCGAAGATCTCATCCCTGGTGAAGCCACCCAATGTTGTATGGATGCGGGTGTGGTGTTTTCGACAACCCCAGCTTTTTGACGACCTTAGATGATATGAGGTTCTTCTGGCTGTCGTTATCAACAATGAACTGCAATGGGGTCCCCTTCACCCACATTTGTGAATGGAAGAGGTGCTCCCCCTCTTCAGGATCTACTGGTTCTTCTAGCTAAATTGTTGTGTTTGTGACAGTAGAAGTGGGGTCTGCGTTGATGATCTGTTTGTTTTCAGTATTTTTTGGATTAGATTATGAATCCAGGTTCGACTGCATGTCTTTGACCTCGACCACCAATGACTGTTTCGAGTGACATTCATTGGTGTTATGCCAAGGGATTTTGTGGAAGTCGCACCACTTCCCAGTGTCATTCTTCATCTTTACTTTACCCTTTTTTTCCTGTGTCTTGGACTAGTTGTCTAGAGGTTTTTGGTTAGGGCCATCTTTACCATGCTTTGGTTGTGGTTGATTTGCAGACCCAAATTCCCATTTGTTCTGGTGCCTAAATTTCTACTCGATTTTGACAACATATCGATAGGCAAGTCCCAATGATGATATGTTTAGGAAATCCATTATGGTTTGGATGTACCTATGCAGAGCCCCGTGGTATTTCAGAAACAGATGCCGCTTAGAGTCTTTGATACCCAACTTGGTGCGCAAGGTATGAAAAGTATTTGTGAACTTCGACACTGTTTGGCTCTTCTCTTGCCGCAGTGTGGTCCATTTCATGTAATGGTCTTCATAGTTATCAACATGATAGTACCATTCTTTGATCACATCCACAAAAAAATCCCAAGTGGGCTCGACCCTATATATTCCAGATTCCTCTGTGGAACTTTGCTCCTAGTAAGTTTCCCACCAATGTTTGACATGGGGTGAGCCTTGAAGAGTGCGAAGGTGATCTTTTCCCCGTTGGAAAATTTTTGAACAAAGAAATAACCTTCTAATAGATTTAACCATTTTTCTAGGGCATCCACATCTATCTGAACTTAAAATATGAGAATATAAAAATTAACTTGTACCTTGAAGGGAGAGGTTCCTCCAAAATGGTCGCTTGATGAAGATGCACCTATTTCTATCAACAGGCATTGAAGAATGTGTGCAAAATTATCCATCATTTCGTCCCTCTGTCATGCGAGAGCTTGCTCAAGAAACATGTTAATTGAATCTTCTGCTCCACCGTCTTCCTTTTCTACTGCCATCGAGGGTTTATTAGGCATGCGAGAGTGATTTTCCTTAGGAGAGACAAAATTGAGACCCAACTAGCTATACCCGGACCTCATTGGGGACATGCGCTAAAAAATGATCAAGAGCAGCCTATTCTGATACCATTGATCCAGATTTATTTTCATAACTAAATGAAAGAAGATAAATTACAATGAAATACTCATGAAAATTGCTAGAAACAAAGAAATACAACAATACTTGATTTCTATTAATGAAAGAATTGTAAAGAGATTGTAAAAATACAAAGTGCAAGACTTGTTAGAATGGTGGCAGCTTTATCTCTGAGAAGAGATGTGACAGCTACGCTCATTCGCCAGAAGATGAATACAATGAGGATCTGAAGGCCTTTTTATGATAAACAAGAATTCCAAAACCCTAGATATCCAAAAACCTAACCCTAGGAGATGAAACTCCAAAAGTCACGTGGGCCCCGTTTGGGTAAGTTAGTACATTAACTTCCCGGGGTCGTAGCTTTTGCAAAAAATCTCCGTTTTAGGCGCATGATAGCCTGTTGGAAAGGTATTTTTGAGAAATACGCATTACGCCATCAAAATTTGACTCCATCTACAGTTTGAGTACAGTGAGCCAAAAAAACACTGTTTAGGGGCCCAAAACGACCCTGGAAGTACAACAAGATGTGCTGACATGAAAACATACCAAATAAGCCAGTTAATTTAGATGGGAGGCCTGTACTATCCACCTGGAAGATGTGTAGGGATTCAGAAATCCTCGAAAGTGTAGACCCCACAATTACAAAGAAGTACAAAAGAACGTGTTGTACTAAAAACTAACAAGATGAGCTAGTTGGAACAGGTGGGTGGCCACCAATATCCACCTGGATCAGAAATGATTTGCAAGGACTGATAAATTAACCTATCACACTTCTTAAATGAAATTTACCCACTAAGACAATCCTTGTTCAAATTTAATTATTAAATTCATAATTATGTGTAATTACAAGAGTTACACTGTTTCCTGCAATTTTAGACAATTATAGGAATTACTGTGTACAATGGATTTCTTGCAATTTGTGACAATTACTGGAATTCCTGTGTACACATAATTTCTTGCAATTTCAGAAAGTTACAAAATTCTTTGTGTATGCAGAAAATCACAAAAAATGGTTTTTGATTATAGGAGTTGCATAAATAAGAAGAATTTACAAACATAAGTTTATTCTAGTGAAATAATTGAACAAAAACACAACACATACCAAGGGGCCTTCTTTGGATATGTTTCTTAATGAAACTCATAAATATAAAAACAATCTAACACCATAAATGGATCATAAAGATCTTTGTATTCAATAGTTGCAAAATATTTAAGGTTACAAAAATGATTCTTTAAGAGTAATATCCATATCCCCCACTAACACTTACATTGTCTGACTTTTGTTTTTATAGATTCACATTGTAAAATTGAATATGGTTAGAATAACATTATGTTTATAAATATGTGCAAAATATTGAGATCAGATCATATGTTGAGAATGAAGGATAGGAGATCCCTAATTTTCCTTTGTTGTTCCTTGATTTATGAGTGATAAAATTGATCCAACCTCTTCTAGCATCAAATCCATTCTTTTGTTGGTCGCTTGACATACATTTGACTAGAAACGACTAAAACAAGAAATCTAGGAAGATATGCTTTGAATAAATGCTTGTAGCCAATGTCATGCACTTTTTGGGGAGTCTTCTAACGATTCACCTAAATGGGCTCATTATGCACAAAACCCATGTCGCATAATTGTTGGGTATGTGTTATATTCTTTGCATGGGTGTGTGTGTGGACACGTCAAATACGACAACTACGTCTGATGATCCCTACCACTAGGGCTCTGCCATGTGCGTCGGGCACTTTCCTAGGGGGATCCCAGGGGGGGGGTGTTATAACCCTAAATTGCACCACACAGGCTTACCTGGCATCAGGCCAACTCATATCCCTTCCTTGCTAAGGCCATGCTGAACAAACTCTTGAAAAACCTCTTAAATTAAGTAACCCGCGCCCTAACCCATTACTGGGCGCGTTGGAACGCTGGCTGGCCCACTACAGCCCGCATTTACCTAACAAAGCACAAAAACAGGAAAGTTGCCGACAGGACGAAAAATTTTGGGTCAGTTAACTTAAACTCCCAGCCATGCATGGCCGAGAGTTCGTCCAAAACCCTAGCTCCTTCTAGCCTATAAAAGAAGGGGTAGGGGTACTATTTGGAAGGAGGAAAAAGATAGCAAAGAAACTCTGCCCAATTGCTGAATCCATTTGTCCCAACCCTTTAGCATTTCCTCAAGCCTAAGAAGAATTCAAGAAAAGCAGTTGGAGGACAAAGAAGAGGAGGAGCCCAGGATCAGTATCGAGGAACGGTGGCCGGTCTCTATCATTATTGTAAGTTGATTCATCTTGATATTAATAAAAGAATACTTTTCCCGTCCCAATATGCGAGTGATATATATTTTATTTGATTTATGCGTAATCTCTAACCCTTAGGTAGAAGAATAGCATGCATGCGTAGTGTTTTGTCTTGATTGCAGGATTGTCTTTGGAAGGAGCAGTGAGAGAAAGCAGATAAAGCGCAACGAAGGATCTACATCAAACATCGATAGAAAAAGGTTAGTAGGTCTCTTCCATGCTTGTGTGTGAAAAAGGGGTTTGAGTATTGGGGTGATAGGTTAAAAGTGTTCTCTTTGAGGTCATGATCTGCGTACAAGTTCATCCCTAGCTTGTTAGTCCGTAGGGTATTATTTCCCAACAACAGAATTGGCGACTCCACTGGGGAGATTACTCTTAGGGTTTCCGGATTTCATTGAGGATTTTGGGTAGTTCAAGGAATTATATTTTCTGCTTCTTTGTTTGTCTGTTTTCTGTTAGGTCAGAGCTAGCAGGGAACCTGGTTATTAATACCAACTTTTCCTTGACTGTGCTTGACATTTATTATTGGGACACACAGAGGTACACGTGGCCTGCAGAAGGCCTGCACACGTGTAACCTGCGCCCTAACCTTCTACAGCCCGCGTGTGAATGCTTGCTGTAGTGGTTTCAATAGCGTGTAAGACTCAGAAAGCTTAAGAGGCAGTCTCCTCTTCCCTGTCAGAATTTTACATTCTCAGGGGGATTTCTGGATCCTGTCCGGGTCTCACTAGTTCACTGTCTTGTCTCAGTCCGCTTTATTGCGTTTGTTTTCTTTTTGCAATTATTTTTTGTTTTTTTCTGTTGAAGGAGAAGCATCCAAGCCTTTAAGAGACCCTGGTTGTCAATACCAGAGGCCTTTTTCAGGTCTGGGCTGCCTGTGTGTTGTTTTGTCTTAGCATTTATACAGACCCGCGGCCTGTTTAGGCTTAGCCCGTGGGTACCCGTGCGCTGTTATAGCTCAGCACGCGTTTGCACGCATGCTGTTTCAGTGACAGTCGCGGGCTTGATTGGTTGCTTTTCAGCTTGGGTGGGGAAGTCAACGCCTCCTATGGTGAGAAGTGTTCCTCTCATGGGTTTGCATCTGGGGCTACACAGTAAGCAGGATAGGACCTCTAATCCTTAGCTTGTGTTTTTCTTAGTTGATGTTTTGATAGAAAAGACAAAAGAAAAAATTTTGTTTTATGGTTTTTAGACAAGTGTTAGAATCGGTGCTTTCTTGATTACCTTTGAGAATCTTTTCTCTGGTTCTTCGCGATCTGCGCTTTAAGCTAGAATTTTATTTTGTTTTCTTGGTTTTGTGCTTGTCGGCATTTTCCTTTTTTTGCTTGATTTTGCAATTAAATAAAAAAAAAAATTCTCTTTTTCATTTTTCTTCTTGGTTTGAAGATTGTGTTGTTGCATCAGTAGCTAGGAAGAAGCCTTTTTCATAAGTTTTGCAGTGCATTTAGCGCATAAGTAGCTCACAGATTGAGCGAAATTCCTTGATGTTTTTCTACATGAAATCTTAGAAAATTCAAAAAGAAAAGAAGTCTTTCTTGTTGAAAAGTTGCTCGTTTTTGCATTTTCGTAAAAGTTTTTGTTTCCAAGCATTTCTTGTTCATTTTGCTTTGAGTCTTTACACATCATCAGTTTTACCTTCATACCTTGTGACGTAAAAAAAGCCCATTAAAAACAACGCTAATTAAAAACTATTAGACTTTTGTTTGTAGGGTTCATACACTAGCTCAGGACTAGGGCCTTGGAATAGGTTGGAGAGTAAATTCTCCAAGGCCACTCAAACCAAACATTGGAGTCTGTCACAGGGAGTGTAGAAGTCCAGTTACGGAAATTTATCCAGGACCCCCCTCTAACACAGGGGCTAAACACGAGGTCGCGTAAGGAAAGGTAGCGGAGATAACCCCTCCAAAGCTGGACCGAGCGTAGTGGAGAACACATATCGAGGATTTGTTGAGGGATTCCGTCGTTTGCATTTGCCACGGAGCTTCGTGGGTCTCGAATCCGTTCGAGGTCCTCAGTTGTCTTCCGGACCATTTTCTCTCGATACCCTTGACAGGTTTCGGGCTTGATACCCTTCTCATTGTGGTCTACTCGAATATCGACTGTACCCACCTGGTGACTGTTCACGTGCTGGCAAACTAGTTGCCAATATTTTCTAGGGACATACACAGGTGATTGCGGGGGTATACCACGGTACCTAGGATAGACATCAGGCCACGCTTTGCAGAGTATACCCAGAGGGTGCTTCCGTATTCGAGTTGCACTTGCACCGATAAGTTGCTCTAGTGTTGGTTGTTGTAACTGTTCTTCAAAATAGTTAGTGTTTGCTTGTCTTATCTCATAGGGGCTTCTTTTAGTGTGTGTTACTGTTTGTTCGTGTAGAATACCTTAGCGTGTCGTGAATCTTCTCACATAGTGGAGGATTCAGAGCTCCGCCGGTCACGAAGGCTTCTGGGCCTGTCGCGGTTATACTGGAGCCACCCCTGCCACCATTGAGGCGGAAGCTAGACCAACAAGGGTCTTTCGAAGCAACCGGGTTACCAACCATTGAGCCCGAACAAATCCCCAAGGAATCGAACGCCAATCTTGGCTCGGTTGAAACCTCAACCACTGATACTTGGCCGCAAGTTATTGTGCCAAGTCAATTTTACGAATGCCTGTCAGTGCCTCATACAGCTATGGCAACAAGCGCTGTTACTTCCTCTGGGAATTCTTCCATTCCCATCACCGTTGCTACCAGAGGAGAAGCTTCTCCTAACTTGCCTTTGTCGACGGTCTGGACCACCATGGTCTCGGCCGCAACTACGTCGCACAGTGGACCGACCCCATCTATCGCGGCGGCCACACCTCCTTTCACACCTAGTGCGACAGGCCCTCCGTTTTCATACGGTATGCCTAGTTCAGGTACAAGTCCTACACTCACACACTCCACTTTACAGACTTTGGGTCTAGGGGCAGGGAGCTCTAACGCTCCTCTGCAAGGTCAACTGGGGCATTCCTGTCCCTTTCAACGCTTTTCCTTACGCTGGAGGTCACATCTCTCCTTCATCCCCTTCACTCGGTGGTTTGCATCAGCAGTCCGCCGAGCAGCCTACACACACAAGTTTCTTTGGAGCTGGGAGTCAAGGAACACCTGCGCAAACTCAGCTGGTAGGTTCGTCACCGGTTGTTTGGAACGGGACGTTTGGTAATAACACTTTTGCATCTATTGCTTTCCCATCTGGGGGCACACCCATTTTTGGACAGGCTACTCCGGCACAGGGTACTATTCCTGCACTGGGGGCACATATACAAGGACCTTGGAACTCAGGACAAGGATCCGTTCCTTCCTCTCGAATGTCATTCTGGGGAAATTCTTTCCACAGTCAATGGAACCCCAGACAGAATTCTATGGCTCTCCCAGCAGGAACGACATGGAGTAATCCTTCCCAAAGTCCGTCAAACACGATGAATGCCCAACATCCTATGTCCTTTATGGGGAATCAGCCAATGATGTCTCCTCAGATGCAAAACCCTTACGCTGGTCAGGGCCATGGTTTCTACCAGAATCCGGGCCAACAACCACACGTTTCCTGGCAACCTGGTGCCAGTCAAACTCCAGGACCCTTTTATCCAGGCTATCAACAACAACCCAAACTACCATTCTTGACGACGTTACACTTGCCAGATTTGACACGATTGTTAAATTATCCTATCTGTCATGATCCGCGTTGGCCTCCTATGCCAACGAAGTTGCCTTCGGACATTCCAAAGTTCGAGGCCAAGCCTAACGAAGATCCAGGTGATTACGTGACTACTTTCCACCTTTGGTGTTCATCTAACTCACTGAAAGATGACTCCGTCCAGTTGCGATTGTTTCAACGCACTTTTATTGGGAGTGCCGCGAAATGGTACATAGAGCTTGATCGATCACGATACTCTTCTTTTGGTGAACTGGCGATGGCCTTCCTTAACCATTTCCAGTTACCTATGAGATACGACGTCGGCAGAGAGTTGCTAGCCAATTTCGAGCAGACGACAGCGGACCATATCTCGGATCATATTCGAGAGTGGCGATGCCGAAAGAGTCTTATCAAGGTACCCGTCCCACCAACATTCCTGCTTGAGTGGTTCCTTAAGTCTTTAGTTCCGCATTTATCCAAAGACGTCGCGACTTCAGGGGTTTTCTCCGAGGAAGATGCTATCATGAGGGCTCAACAGTTTGAGCTTATCTATTCTCAGTCTGGTTTACTGTACAACATCCTGCCAGATGCACCACGGTCAATACTGGATAAAACCAGACAAAGAGCCGGACCACATGCCGATGGTATCGTTGGTTCGGCACAAACCAAGCCCGCTGAGCAATTGACAAAACAATTGCAACAATTATCCATACAACACTCAGCGGCCAGCTAGACTACTGCTTTGGCTGCTCCTCCTACCCAAGCATCGGAAGTACACTCCATGCAGACAACTAACCCAAAGGCCAACCAACAACCCGAAGGGAAGAAAAAAAATGCAAAAAGGGTAAGGGGGATAAAAAACAAACTGATAATGCTGGCAAGGGCACCACGGAAAAGAGGAAGGCGAGGTATCCATGCAACTTATGTGTGGAAGACCACCCGACCCATCTATGCCCTCGGCTTGCGGAGGCCCAGAAGTTTGTCACACAGCAACAACAAGCCGTGTTGAATAATCCCTTTCAGCATGGGAAAAATTTAACTCAAGCCTCTACAAGTGCCGAAGGGGGCAGCCAAGAAACCTTCCCTCCCCCAAACAATTCCTCTTCCGCGAACGTATACATGGTTAAAAGTGATGCTTTAATAACGATTAGAGCGCATGACTATAGTAAACCAAGCGCCTCTGAGAAGGGAAAAGAAGCCGAGATCCCATCTCTTCCTCTACAGATCGAGAAGACGTTGGGAGAAATGATGACATGCATTCCAAAAGGTGCGTTTAAGAGAGCTTCTCACAATCCAAATGCAAGGGCCACCCAGAACTACTCTGTGGTGGAAGATTTATCCCAAACCCCTTGTGCTATGTCTGCTTTGGAGGTCCTCCAAAGTTGCCCTGCTCAGAGGAAAGTCTTGTTGACTGCTTTAGGCTCTACTGAGACTTGTAACCCGGGTACCATCATGTTAGATACGACTGACTTGAAACCTCGTCTGCCTTACCACGTCGTGTTTCAGATAGTAGTGGCTCATCCCACGAAAACTTTTACACGGAATATCTTCCGCACGGTGGTCGACGAGGGCGCTTTGACTTGCGTTATGTCGTTAGCATGATGGAAAGACATTGGTCAGCCTGAGTTGTCTCCATCACCTACTCTCCTCACTGCGTTCGACGGTCGTTCTTTCCGACCACATGGCATCATTCCTTCTTTCCCTGTGCAGTTAGGGGGAAAGACCGTGTGCGTCGAAGTAGAGGTAGTCGATGCCCCCATCGACTACAATCTCTTGTTAGGTCGTAGTTGGACTTATGCTATGCAAGCAGTGGTCGCTACAGTTTTTCGAGTCTTATTGTTTCCACATGAAGGCCGGATAGTGACCATTGATCAGTTGTCCTTCTCTCGGCCTGACCCAGCCTTGGGGGCATCCACGGTTCCCATGATAGATAATCCTCAAGCCGGTGCCGTTAACATAGGAGTTGGCTTGTGCCCATATTTGATGGGTACTTTCGATTACTCACCTCCTCATGGCGATGTCAAGTTTGTATCGACTCACCACAAGGATGAGATTTTCCATGTTGCGTCGTTCCGCACGACTTACTTTGAGGATCCATGGATTCTTCCTTCCCCATCAGCCATGATGGATGAGACAGGGCACTCCGGCATGTCCATGCCCTTGTCTGCTGCTGAAGTAGCGTACTCTTTAGTCCAGCAAGCTTCAGCTACTCCCGATCCGACTCCCGCACAAGAGTTGGATCCACTTCTAGAGCCCGTTTGGGCTCAGGGTTCTCTTGCTACCACCGATTCGTTAGACTTAGTCTTGCCTTCTGACGAAGCTGTAATCGAAGCAATGACTAGTCCAGATAGACCTTGGGAAGATCTTCATCACAGATCATATTTCCTCCCAGAGTTACACAGAATCGAGGCAGGAGAATTCACTATCACCATGATGGGAGATCAGTCATGTCCCATTAACCTCTTAGCTACACAGGAAATTTACGCTGAGGGAAATATGGAGACTATCGCTGCCACGATACCTATCAACATATCCCGCAACCCTGGTGTCGTGGAGAATGTCTTCGTCGGAGCGTATTTCTCCCCCGAAGAGATTCAGATTTACACGGATCTTTTTAAAGAATTCCGCGATGTTTTTGCCTGGTCTTATGAGGAAATGCCAGGCATCGATCCGAAAATAGTTGAACACAAAATCACAACGTATCCTGATGCTAAGCCTATTAGATAGAAACTTCGTCCAGTTAATCCTAGGAAAGTAGCAACCATCAAAGCTGAGGTTGAGAAATTTCTCAAGGCAGGGTTCATTTACCCAATTCATTTGACTCAATGGGTGTCAAACCCCGTACCGATCGATAAAAAACAAGGCACGATTCGTGTATGTACTGATTTCCGTGATTTGAATAAGGCATGTCCAAAAGATAATTATCCAACCCCATTCATCAACCAGATCATTGATGAATGTGCCGGTTGTGAAGCCTTTTCATTCATGGATGGTTTCTCAGGCTATAATCAAATCCAAATCAAACCTGAGGACCAACACAAAATGACATTCATTTGTCCGTGGGGTACATTCGCCTATCGCAAGATGCCTTTTGGTCTCAAGAATGCTGGAGCCACTTTCCAGCGGGCCATGTCTTTTGCGTTTCACGACCTCAAACATATAGTCAAATCCTATCTAGATGATTTAGCCTCACGCTCTCGCAAGAGAAAGGATCATCCTATGCACCTCCGACTAATCTTCGAACGCTGTCGCTACTTCAGGATTCGCTTGAATCCCAACAAGTGCAGATTTTGCATCACGCCAGGATGTTTTTTAGGTTTCATAGTGTCAACCACAGGGATCATGGTCGATCCTCTTAAGGTGGAGGCGATAATCCAGTTGCCCCCCCCACGCACAATCTTACAACTTCAAAGTCTTCAAGGCAAGGCGAACTTCTTACGACGCTTCATTGCAAACTATGCCGAAATCACCAAGGGATTTATGCGTTTACTGAAGAAAGATGTTCCCTTTTTCTGGGACGAAGCCGCTCAACGCTCTTTCGACGCATTAAAACACGCTCTTACAACCACACCTCTGCTACGGCCACCAAATTATAACAAGGATTTCCTATTATATCTGGCTGCCGCAGAGTCAACCATATGCATGGTTTTAGTTCAGGAAGATGATTCGTTTTCTGAATACGTGATCTATTACCTGAGCCGAGGCCTTGTAGGACCGGAACTGAATTATACCCATCTAGAAAAACTTGCATTGGCAACAGTTCATGCTGTTCAACGGTTCCGTCACTATGTTCTGTTTCGCAAGACCACCGTCGTTGCCGTCGTGAATCCATTCCATTACATGTTGACACGACGAGTTATCGATGGAAAAATCAGTCGATGGATTGTCATCCTCCAAGAATTTGACTTAGACTTCGTTTCAGCCAAGTCCAAGAAGTCATTGGTCTTCGCAGAACTTATTTCGGAACTTCCGGTTGAGTCAGGTGACGTTGTGCCTGAGGAATCGCCTATCCGGGGGGATATGTTTTTGATCGAATCGTCAGACCCCTGGTACAGAGATATACTGATCTATCTCAAGACTTTGAAGTGCCCCACCTCTGCTTCTCGTGATGAGCGTCGGCGGATACGCCATCAGGCCAAGAACTATCTCATACTCAATGATACATTGTATTGGAGAGGTGTAGACTGTATCTTGCATTGATGTCTCAATCATGAGGAGGCCTTCATAGTGCTCAACGATTGTCATACAGGAGCTTGTGGCGGTCGCTTGTCTGGGTTGGCAACAACCCAAAATATTTTACGAGCAGGTTACTTCTGGCCCACACTTATGAAAGATTGTATCGAGTCGGTCAAGAAGTGCCATCCGTGCCAAATCTTCTCACGGAAGATGAGGGCACATCCAGCTCCTATGTTTCCTGTCATCA